>OU964964.1:671651-1138906 GCA_918808275.2 Dolichovespula sylvestris | reverse complement strand
AACCTCGATAAGAACAAAAGTTCTTGGACAAGAAGTTCATGACGAACGAACCTCTCGAAGAACTTAGAACGATGCAATAAACTTGCTTTTTATGGGTTACCTGGCGCACGATAATATTTCTCGAAGGTCATAGTCGACTTCGAAATGTCTCTGTGTAACGGTTGGAATCTAACGCAAAGTTTGAACTTTGGCCCGTAGAGAGAAAGCGTTGTCCGAGAGAGAGAGAGAGGGGGGGGGGAGAGAAGGATAAATGCCTTGTAGATTGTGTACTATAGCGGAAGAACAAATTCCCGTAATCGTGTTCTTTGAATACGTACCTTTAAATAATTAAGAATTTGGAATAATTACAATACTCACAAATAAATTCAATTCGCATAACTCACCGAACAATTGTCTCTAATTTTTAAGGTGGTATCTTTAATATTTGATTTTATTTTTATCTTTGACTTAATTTTAACTATAAAAAAAGAAAAATAGTTTACAACAGCAAATCGTTCAAATTGTTTCAGAATCTTGTCCTTCGGCAAACATTTATGAATGGATCTTGGAGATTTAGAAAGATGGTGGAAGGATCCAGGGATCGCCGTTTGGAGTTTCGTGCTCTTTGGCTGTTTCCTTCTCAACGCGATCCTCTTCCTCGCCTTTCTCATACGACCCGGATTGCGGACGATTTCGAACAGGTTTGTTTGCTTTCACCGATCCCCATGACCTTTTCCCTTTCGTTCTTTTCACTTTTTTCTTTTTATTTTACTCATTATATCCGAAACATACCGCCGTTTTACACTTTTCACGCCAAAAGTCTTTTTTTATATCTTTCTTCTTAACCAAAGATAATTATTATGTGAAATTCCAAACAAAATCATAATTTTTCATTTCATTATTTTAAATGATATAACTATCAATGCTCAATGTAGCTTTATAAGTATTCCTTCTGACTTATTTAGGTACTTGTTTTTCTTCGTTTCTGTCTCATCTTATCAATTATAACATCACTTATCGATAGATTTATACTCAGACCTTGTGCGCGTTCTTTTATTTTTCCCGTTTTAAAGGTTTTATGTTTAATGATTTAAAATGACACGGCAAAATAAACGTAAAAGTTTATATCATTGAAATCATATCTCTCGTCGACAGAAATCTTAGAAATCGATATGATACTTCGAACGATAAATTTTTATGTGTGTTGATCAATTATGAAAAGTTTAACGAGAAAACAAAAGTCTCGAGAAACTAAGTTATAAATAATGTTAAATATCAACCAAAAATAAAATATCGTTTTGGAAGCCAACAAGGATGGCAAAAGCAGTGTCTTTTTGTACATCACGATCTCTGCCAAAATTTTCTCTTACGACAACATCGAAGTTATATCTTAATTCATATCTTAGTAGATTTTCTCATAAAAGAAATTGACTTTTTTTATGTAATTCACTAAAAACATGCGAGGACTGGTTGAACATTGGCATTGCTAAAATTTCAGTACGCAATGTTATAACAAGATTTTTGAAGGATCTATTGAATATTTCAATTGATTTTGATAACAAAGAAAAATGCTGCGGATATGTTTCGAATATGTCCCTGGTTATGTTCTAGGGGATACGTAGTGGTTATGGTAGATCATCTTTTTTTATGTGTACGTGATATTTTTTTCAACGTTTACGTTGTAATAGAAAACGCGAAAAGAGAAGTTTATATTCGTATTCTTATAAAATTTACAAAATAATTACAAATCAACAAAATATAGTCGTTTAAAAGCAATACCTACAGAACTTTTGTCGCTTGTTAATTCTACTCGATGATGTATATACGTTAACGCTTTTTTTAAATGAACTTTTTTCAATTTTTTGGACCTATAATCGACGAGATATCAAAATAACAATAATAAATATCAACAATAATAGCGCTTACAAATATTTTTCTGTTATGAATTGGGTTCAGATGTAACCGGTATATAATATGACTCGTCCCGAACATAGTAGTACTGTGCGCTTTAAAGGTAGGTGAAATAACGTAAATGAATAAATAATAATAATAAAAAATAATAATAATAAGAACGAGAATAATAATAAAAGCGCAGTGGAACTTGTGGCAAGCTGTTAGTGATTGGCTCAAAAGTATTGGCTTAAAGGTATATGCTCAAAGGGTGAAAGTGTTAAAGGCATAAAGCCGGAAGTAGCGCTTATTGAAACTGCAACACACCTTTCTATACTTTTAGCTAATCATGGTGGTGTTGCTTACTTATCATTATATGATGACTTTTAGGGGGGCTCACATTTAGTAAGTCATCTGTGAAATTTTTATGGATTTTGATATTAAAAATAGCAGGTCTCAAATCAATAGCCAAACATATAGCACCACAATAGTCTAGTCATTTATTTTATTTTATATATGTATATATCATTATATTCATAATATATGTTATGTTTTTGTTTGATTCGCAATTTTACAAATATCTTTAAAGAATCAGGCATTTTAGCACCAAAGAAAACAATAATAATAATAATAATAATTAATAATATGTGGGGGAGATGAAGTGGATCGTAACACTTTCATGTGAGAAAATATAATTGCTATTATCATCATCGTTAATATCATTATTACGTAAATGTACCAGCACAAAAACAGACGCCTTATATTAAAATCGTATCGTAACAAACAAACCGAACATCACTGTCTTGTAAATGTCGTTTTTTGTTATTATTGACGGTGGCTATTTGTAAAAGTTGATAGGCAGAAAACACCTGTTCCATCTGGTTATTCTCTCGCGTTTCTTTTTTGAGGCCATTCTTTATATTTAATAACACAAAGAGATTTGGAATCTTGATAAATCACACATTCTCTTGATTCATTGTCGGATCATTGTTATTTTTTCCTATTTTTTTGATTCCGTAGCCACCAGCAGTGTCAACAAACTCTTCTAATACCGAATTATTTTTACGCTTTTCTAGATTCGTGATGAATTTGACCGTCTCGAACCTGCTGATCTGTGCGCTACTGAATCCTCTCTTGATTATGGATGCCTTGCCAACGTCTAAGTCCGACTCATCGTCGTTGTCAGCGGAAAGTATCTGCGCTATATCAGAAGGTGCGACGGCCCTCATGACGACATCCTCGGTGTTATCGGTTTTCCTTATAGCCATAGATCAATACTTCGCTGTGGTGGATCCCTTGAGATATCGCGCGAAGGTCGACAAACTAAAATCTGGGATCTTAATAATATCAGTTTGGCTAATCTCCTCGATATTTGCCCTTTTGGCATTCTTAAATCCAAATCCTCGTAGCCTTTGGCTATCTTGTAATCTACGATCGACATCGGCTACTTACCCATCTCGAAACTCATCCATAAATTTACAGAGCAATTCGAGCTTTGGCATAATCAAGAATAAGACTGTCGATATTGAAACGGAATGGATTGAATTCGTCGAAAATGCTCCGAACGAAAGTTCAATGACTTATGGTACGATTTATACGGTGGTGCACAGTTTATTCGCCTACCTATTACCGTTCGCTTGTGTCTGTTGGATATACGTAAAAATCTATTCTGCGGCGCATAGGAATTCGGAAAGAACAAGAAGAACTGGTTCCAGGCCGATACTTTCGTCGGCAAGCTTTTGCGAGGATCAAAAATCTCAGCAACAGAACCAACAAGTGGACAATTTCGTAGAGGACTTTAGAAGGATACCTAAAATTTCGAGTCTCTCGTCGATTGATGAAACCAGTGAGACGACTCAACCGGCCGGGAGTACCCAAGTGTCACACGGACGATCCTTTTCGTCGGCTTTAGAAATTCACTCGAACAATCTTCCTTCCACCAACGAGGTTTCTTCGTCTGGCGCTGTTGTATTCACCGTAGGACCTGATCCCGACGAGTGCTTGCATCACGAGGAAAATGAAAAAAACGAGTTCAACAAGTCGGACCTTTCTATCTCGATGCAGAAGGCCGACTTTATGGAGAAGGACGAAATAACTACCCAGCTGTTTACGGATCCTACCAAGTATGATCTCGTTAAGAGTCGGTTTCTGGATCGAC
Source organism: Dolichovespula sylvestris (assembly GCA_918808275.2). Taxonomy (NCBI): domain Eukaryota; kingdom Metazoa; phylum Arthropoda; class Insecta; order Hymenoptera; family Vespidae; genus Dolichovespula; species Dolichovespula sylvestris. Next base: position 1,134,879 of record OU964964.1, on the reverse strand, counting down.
CTGATCAAAGAAGGAAATTGTCACATAATCTTATGTACGATCAGATGTTGGTGCAACAAGGTACTACGAGAGGTTCTTGGCTCAACGATGACGCTGTAGTTGATTTAAAAAATTCGGATACGGAAGATGTTCCTTCTGAACGTTTTCACCCCGCCATCGGAAACGAGATGTGTCGTCAACAAAAACCCATATATCTTTCGCCATATTCGGCCTACGGAACTGCTGCCTTAAATCGTAATGAAGAAAAAGACAGCACAGAGGTAGACGATGGTATATATACTACTCAAAGTTTGAGAATTAATGACACTTTCGTTCGTACCAAAGATCGTGGAAACGTCGAGGGCCCTGATAGAAACGAATTCGAACAGTCGAAAAAGGGAAAACACTACGATGGATTGACCTCAAATTTTGATATAACCGAGGTTATTGTCGATAGCTGTGATGTCTTCAATGTAAAAAATCCTGGAAAATCCACGGAAATAGTGATGAAGGGTGCCAACACCGAAACGTCGGCTTGTCTCTTGACGCCTATTGTAACGATCACGCCGGCTCCTAACAAAAGCACCTTGCATCGAGTTGCCAGTGTCAGAAGTACTTCCAGTTACATAAATTCTCTGAAATACAGGATCAGTAATGGATCATTATTCAGGTATCGAGAGGAGACTAGAGCCGCTAGGATAAGTGCTTTAGTTATAGTGATGGGCTTGATCTGTTGGTCCCCATATGAGATACTATTACTCCTAAAGAATCTTCCGCCTTATAACGATCGACGAATCGCTCACGAGTACGATGTGACGGCACTGTGTTTCCTTGTTCTGGCCGCTTACGTGAGCCCGTTGCTTTTTGGCTATCGTTCGAAGAGAGTTAAAAGGGAACTAAGGAAATTTTTTTGTTTCAAAAAGGAACTGTCCTACAAAAATAATAGAAGCCTTATGGCGAAGAAGGTTCTAAAGAGACGCCATAGCAACACGTTCAGCCACATGGAGCTAGAGAATCGTTACAATATCTTCAATTGTGTCTACGGTAGAAATCGTTGGCCCAAGGAAAAAGTGCAATTCGTTCAGGTGCCAGATACCGCTTTAGCGGTGGAAACCTGCAGAAGTAGCTTTTCTAGTGGTGCGAGTACGCAAATTTCGAGCACCTCCACGGACGATTGTTGATACGACAAGTTATTGTAGATTAATTCAATCGTTCGATCTACAGTGTTCCTTGCAGAAAACTCACCAATGTTCGTGCAAAATATTCATGCAATCGACGAGTTTTAATTTTCTGTTTAAATATACGAAAGGACTGTCAAAGAAAGCGGAGAAGATATACAAATCGTCGTCAAACGCATTGGAGGTAGCTCGTAATCGCATATGAGGTAACTTTGTTTTCGAACGTTTATACAAGATGAGTCATTCAAATTGAAATTCTCAATATTTGTCTTGCTTATAAGTATACAAAAAAAGAATATAAGGAAAAATAGAAATTATTTTTTCTTATCGTTAGACTTTTGTTACTTAATAAGCGACAAAGCTATTGCGGAGTTTCAATTTAATTGACATATTTTATATACGTGTTTATATACCTTATTCGTTCGGTGGATGTATTTATTATTCATTTTTATCCATCTTCTTCCTTATATCTCAGATTAAAATTTAATAAGTAAAAGTGGATGATCATGTGACTTATGGTATATTTGTATGTATGCGGTCTATCCAATGAATACATTGAGTATATACGATGTATTCATCCTTATCAACACGATAAGAGAAGACAAGACGAAAAAAAAGTTCAGATTCGAAAGTATTCCGTGTAACGCGGACAACAGTCTCTTACCGCTAGTATTACAATTTGTTTCTCGAGATAGTAGATAATCATGATTGTAATTATACTTGAGAATGAGCATGGCTTCTTTCTTTACACTTTACGCTTATTCGCGAATGTTCATATCGACATTTATGCGATTTACTCTTTAATCTATTTTATTATAACTATTTAATACTATAGATACGTATGTTCATCTTTCAATATACCTCTTTTAACTAGTTATATACGTCCGTAAGCGTATATTCATCCACGAGAAAATATGAGAAAATATTTTTTACAAAAAAAAAATGTGCACGTGAGCGTACCTCCGCTCACTTTTATTATGTAAATATGTATGTACACATTCAGCATTTCATGACAAATTACGAATTTACGCCTTGGTTTAATGGGTCGAGGATTCAAACTATACTACAAATATGTTATTATTTTGTACATTACAAGTATACCTCTTTTATTTATATTAAATAATTGTTGTAAATAATTTTACGATCAAATTCGCAACTACTTCGTTCCGATCCTAATCGATTCGGTAATTTGGTAACGCGTTATATAATAATTTTTTTGATTATCATGAGATCATTGTCTCTTCGATTTTTTTAAGATGTAATTCCATTAATTGCGTACATCGTTAACGTTTATTTCGTGTTTTGTTTTCGTTTTTATATGGCCTGAAATTCGATTTTCGGACGTTGTCGTCATCGTCTTAACAATGTGATAATAAAATAACAATAATAATAATAATAATAATGATAATATATCGAAAATCTATTGACGCTCGATGTGAAACTAATTTATGTGATTTTGTCAATAAAAAAGAAGTGAAAAGAGTAATACAATGATGTCTTTATGCGCTACATTCAGAGCGAGATCCATTCATTCTTCAAAGAGACACCTCCCCTTTATTTTTTCATTTTATACGTCACTTGTTTGATTTTTTCTGAAGCACGAGTCTTTCTTTAATTATGGTGCCGGTATTGGTTTTGTTCTTGATGTTAAAAGTACCGTCATAATTTTGTAGTTTTTGGAGATTTTACATATAATTACGTACGCATACCGTACTTCGACACGCGTTTAATTTAAGTTCTTCCAAAATAAATGCAACAGTAACCGCTAATTGTTCTTTGTTTTCCTTCAAATTAGGTGCTCCTTCTTAATAACTATTTTATTGTTATGATTTACCATGATTATAATTGCGAGTTCTCATAGCACGGCGGTCGAATGGATAATCGAGGAAGTTCTATTGTCGAAGAAACGCGTTGGTGGTCCTCGTCGTTGGCGAACGTGCAATTATCGTATCCAGTTTGATCTTCGATGTTCTTCGTTTGTTTTACCGGTCCGTCCATTAGAAACATCGTCAAAAGAAACATGATCGAACCTGATAAATAAGAAAGAGAGAGACACACACACATTAGATAAGAGTCGCGGTAATAATTTTCTTCTTGTTTCTTTAAGTTTTTCTTTTTATCGAAATTTCATAAATCGTATATACTTATGCCGTAGAAACCAGCGTAGAAAATGTAGAGAGATTCCCGAAACCCGATGGCCAACCTAGTTGGTTCGACGAGTATCGGTAAATTACCACCGATATTGTTCATTACGAAGAGAAAAACGCCTATAGTTGTGGATCTTAGGTTCAACGGAACGATCTCAACGACTATCGCAAAAACTATACCGAACCACATCTCCGCTGAAATAAATATTAATGTTTAAATGTATGTACTTGTAATTTAATATTTTCAAAAGTAGACGGGTGAGAGAGAGAGAGAGAGAGAGAGAGAGAGAGAAAGAGAGAGAGAGAGAGAGAGCAAAATACGATTAATGGTTTGAAGGAATGATAAGTAATACGATTTTACCGAAGAAATAAGAAAACCCGAGAGATAACATGGCCCAGCGTGGTTCAAAGTAGATTGATCCAAAAGCTGGCGGTGTCGCTATCAGCTGGCTGATGGCCAATACTGCGACTCGCGATCTTATTCCCATTTTCGCGACGAATTTATCACTGACCACACCTCCGACGACGACGCCGATGCTGCCGATGACAATGGTCACCGCAAAGAGCCACCAGCCAAGATCGTGATCTGGGAAATAGTCGCGATAATAAAGATCGCAGTTGTATGCAAAACACATGCCACCTGAAAAAAGGAAGAAAATCCAATTACCATTTTGTTTTCAGAATATTTCGTAAGGTATATAAGATCGTATTTTTGAAGGAATTAAAAAAAAAAGTAAAGAAGACTCATGAATTCGATGACAATTAATCATTACTCTTTACCGCAATGCCTGATGCTGGCAGCAAGACAAAGTAGTATTATTCGTGGCTGCAATATCACTTTCCAAACCGAAGTCTTCTTATCTTTGGTTTTATTGCTCTCTTCGCCAATAGTTTTTCTTTCCGGTTCAGTTAAGGTCAGACCGGTAAGAATTGCAATAATGATGCCGACTATTCCAGCTCCGTAGTAGCAAACTCTCCATCCCTAAAAAAGTTTTTGCTAAATGAGTAAATATATTAACGCTTGATTTATTTCGTCTTTTAATAGGTCTTATACAAACGCGTCTGTATATATTTACGTAAGTACTTACTAGATCCCAAGCATTTAAAGCTGGAACATATCGGCCGACCGGAAAGGCAATGCCGTAGCCGCCATAAATACCCCAATTGAAAATGGACATGACGAGACCACGCTGTTCCTCGGGGAACCAATCGGAAATGAGACCAGTTGCTAGTGGATTGCATCCTGCCTCGCTGTTTGTTCGGTCATTAAAATACAAATGTCATCTATCATCTATCTATGTATTTAATTTCGATGAGATTCTTAACAAAACATCAATTATAAATACGAATATAATTTTTTCGAGTAACGCCCGGCAAGATGACAGGTACTAAACGTTATAAGCATGCGGTGCGCAATGTCGAGAAAAGCTAATCTTAAACGATAAAACATATCTTACAACTCAACGATTGGTAGCTTGTCTGTGAGCCTTTAAAGCACCATGGGAACGCGATTAAACGAATTTATAGATCAATGATATCATTATTAGAATCGTGTAAATAAATTCAGTAAAACTTACCCAGCAGCAAGTACCATCCGAAGAACGACGAGATGCCAATATTCTTTTACTGTTCCCATTAAAACGATCGCCAAACTAAATACCAGCGTGCATATTGCTAAGAGTCGGACTCTGGCCAAAGAACCAATTTCTCTTTATTTGCTTTTATATAATTTATTATAATTTGATTGCTTTTATAATTTATTAACGGGAAGATAAAGCGAAATTTTTAATTTTATTACTTAAAACAAAGTATTTACCTATTAAATCTATCGGCGGCGATGCCTAAAATGACTCCAACCACTGTAAAGACGGCAATAAAACTTGGCCCTGCTAAGATTTGATAATCTAAGCCGAGACCGCTGTAGTTCCATTCGCAATAAGAGGAGCCATTCAGTTCTAAGGATTTGCAGCTGCGAAACGAAATTTACACCTTACATACAATACACCTCTCATTTTGTTTAAAAGCTTAACTGAATAATTTAGATTACGGACGATAATAATAATAATAATAATAATAATAATAATAAATGAATATTATAAATATCTATATAATATAATCAACGTGTTGAAATTGAACACGCGCAAACAAAGAACCCATTAAGTCAAATATAAAAATCGAATGGAAAAAATTATAAAAACTTAACTTTCCGCACGAAACAAAACATAAGTGATTAACAGAATGATTTTCAGCTATTATTAAGTAAGTCTGCCGAAACAAAACGAAAAAAATCAATCTTTATGTAAAAATGTTTATTCTTGCTATATATTAGCACCTTCGAATCAAACATATTCTTCAATTGGAAAATGTTTTTCTTTTATCAAAAATAAACAAAACATTCATGCTTTTGGTTTTAGATGATTCATACGCAATGTCGTTATAGATGTGTGTTTAGTTATATACGATTATAAAGTTAGATATAAATGAAGTTATTCACACACACGCACGCACGCACGCACACACACACATGTACATACTTGTAATAATTGGTTTATAGATTTGTTTGCAAATCTCACTTACTAAGTCTCGTTCTGTGCCCGTTCGCATTTAATTGGGAGTTCGATGAGCGAGAGGGTACTTGAATTCAATTGGCAGGATATGTCGCCATAGTGTAAATCTTCGGCGGTTGCCTTACTCGTAACACCTTCGAGATAATAGAATGTATTTATGTAACATGAAAAACGATTCGATTGGATTAACCGAAGGCAATTAAATTTGTTCGAGCGACGAGAGGGGGAAAAAGAATGAGAGGAACGAAAAGAAAATACTTACCGATCACGTAATGTCCTAACTCGCCGAGTACGTATCCGACCGAGACTATGGCCAAGGCGTATGGCTTATATAAAAATCGCAGCTTTTGTAAAGATGTACTAAACATCCTTATCCTGAAAACGACAAGATTCTACGACAATAAATTTATCACTTGTACATAATCAATGCCTAAAGATTTTATCATAAAAACTCTTAATGTAATGTAATCGAAGCCTCTTATAATAAATGTAAGATAATCTCTAAAGAGTACGCATTTACTTTTATATACATATAGAAAATTAAAAACAAATGAGTGAATCCTCCTTTGAGATGGCTCGATAATGAGATGGCCAATATATTCAAATTAATAAAAATGATATATAATGGAACATAAAACAACATGGCGTGATAACGATCAATTTTCGACTGCCTTAACATTTGATTCTACAAACGTGACACGATGACACGCTCTCTCTCTCTCTCTCTCTCTTTCTCTCATTATCTTTTGGTTGGGCTTTTGTTCCATCTTATACCGTTCTACACACCATATCTTATATTATTCTGCGGACTGTTAAACGATTGTATTTTCCCTTTCCTACATACATTAAATAATATGTTAAAGATAAAGTGAATAAATAAATAAACAATTCATAGCATTCATTGCCATCGATTTAAAACAACATGCACGCTCACACGAATAACATGAACAAAAAATGGTATCTTCCAAATTAGTCGCAATACGAGATTATTTGCAAAATTGATCTTCATGATAACGCGACGCAACATCTATCAATGTACGGCGTAATCACAATTGTTATTTGCATTTATCTTATGCCGTTTTTTTCCATCTCTATTCCTTATCCGAATTGATCATCTCTTGAGTATTCGACGGTTCTTTGAGTCAGATATATTTTTCTTTTTTTATAAAATGCTGCATCAGAAATGATCATAATAACAAATCAATTTTTTTTCTATATATTCAGAGGTTCGATTAAGATTACACTTTTGGTACAAGCATTATATATAACTTAGCGTTTGTATATTTTGATCCGTTTCTTGTTTACTAAATTCAGACAATTCTTCGAGACTTAAAGAAATAAGATCGATCGTTGGACGTTAATAAAATTTGTATTATCGATACTGTGGCATTACGTTACATATTTTCATTTCCTTAAAAGTTTATACAGCCATGTAAGCAAACACTATCGGGAAAACTAATAATATAATAATGAACCCAAGGAAGGTGAAACCTGTCATTCGAAAAAAATTATCACGCTGAAAATGATTATATCGATCTTACAAAATGTTTCTTACAAATATCATAAATCAACATTAGCAAATCTAATCTTGTAAGTTTTTCATATCTTAATACCTTTGTATTATATTGTATCTTGTATGTATTATATATACATACAAAATCTGTTATTAGAAAAAGAAAAATATTAAGAAAATTTGTCGTAATTAAAGCAATCCGACTTTATATGGTATTTGATAGGACCGAAAAGTCACGGTTTGCTGAACATTCCTAACGATAGAGCGATCATCATCCGTTAGGGAAATAGTTGAGTTTTTTTCAGATAGAACAAGAGAATACAATAATTATCAGACGACTCATTAGCATGAATAGAGAGAGAGAGAGAGAGAGAGAGAGAGAGAGAGAGAGAGAGAAAGAGAGAGAGAGAGAGAGAGAGAGAGAGAGAGAGAGAGAGAGAGAGAGAGAGAGAGAGAAGAATTGTCATTCGGTTCTCAACGATAAAGATTTTATCCATTATTATCAATGTCTTTTTGAGCGATGACGCGCGTTCATCGCGTTATAAAATTTATTTCTATATAGTTTTAATTTACAGAGATTTTGCGTATTTAGTGGCAATGAAGATTCTTTTTATGTCTCGTACAGACTTTTAAATTCCAAAGAGAGAATATGATTCTTAAATGGACAATCGAAATGACCTCCGTAATGTATGTTAATGCGATAATATTAAAAAAATCCAATAAAGGAGGAGGACATGCTCGTACATACAGCGTATGTCCATGTCTCTATGTGATACGTGTATGTATGTATAATTATCTTGACAAATGTTATCTTGGACAACCATTTTCGTTCTCGTAAATTAATATGAAAGAGTCGACGAACGTTCGCATTATTATCATTCTCGAATATTACACAAAAGGAAAAAAACAAAGAATCATGCAGGCATTCGTGCCCGAATGCACGCGTGCATAATCAGGTTGAAGATGTGCAGATACTTTAAAGACGCGTTTATGCTCACCTTGAACCAAAATCGGTAAGATGGAACATAAACGATCATATTTTTTTTTTTTTTGTTGAAGTCAACTTCTTTTTCGACTTTTTTTCGGAACGTTGTTAATCATTCAAAACTTTCAATAAATGTTTTGCAATTCATCATCGAACATGCATGAAAACTAATTCTAAAGCACTCATCATTTTCATTCTCGTTGATTAGTATTAGAAGCTACTAATTTCCAAATGAAGCAAGGTAACACCTGAATAATGTTACATTTTAACGTATCTATCAGTAGTTTTACGTAGTCTCTTATTTAGTCTGAGACAGTACCAATTTGTGCTTATTTGCGATTAGCCGAAAAGAGATGCCTACTTCTGAAGATGCCTAACAACGAAAATCTTGAATAAAAAGATTATATCAAACGATTATGTAAATTCTGGAATAATGAAACTTATTCTATACTATACGGTCGATGGAGCAGTGCATTTTAAGGCGTTTTAACGTTGATAAGATATCAAAAGACTACCCGTTAATAACGCTCCGTTGTGATTTTTAATTATTTACGTGCATTTTAAGAAGCAACAGCGAGACGAGTGCAGCGAAAAACTGAAGTAGCATAAGTTGGACGTATCAAACGATCGTTCGTTTCCGTTCTTCCGGTTCTTTCCACATAAAATGCGTTGTTAAGAAACAAACAAGGAAAGAATCATCGTAAAATTCGTTATGCATCGTTGAAAAATTATCGAGCATTAGCCGAAGCACGTGTCTTTATTGCTCTTGTGCGTTCAATTATGTTATCGCACGTGTTCAATTAATAGCATGGATAACTCTTCTTCTCTCATCATTTGCAACTATTATAGAAACGCTGTGTACTGTATTAATTGTCCAAACTAAGCGCCTCTCGCACGCGTGTCACGTGAAGTCAATTATCAAGCACACTATTTTTCCTCCTCTTTCTCTCTTCTTATGCCTTCCGAGGAAACTCTTAAGCGACTCAGATCGCTAAATAAAGTGGGCGGCTCGCTCAACGTTTACGACGTTAATACGTAACGAGTAATAAACATTTTTTCAAATTATACGACCACTTAACGAATAAACTCGAATATAATTACAACTCGTGAAAACCACCCTAAAAGTCAGTAATATTGGAATTAGTGTTTCTTAGAATATGACAAAGAACAAAAATATATTGACTTGTAAGTGTCGAAATGGTTTCGTTTTATGAATAAATAGATCGTTATTAAAGTTATAAATATTTTTAGATGGTACCTAGTTCTATTCACAATTTATGTACATATATTCAACATCGAATCGTCGAATGGCTGACTTGAATTTAATCTATAATTCATATTCGATCAATAAGATAACATTCCGATGTGCCAATTACAATGATACAAACATGTTGACACGTTTTAAATTAAAATTTATTGGGCAGGGTATATACTAAATGACGTCACAACTAAGCATTTATAATGAATTGTGTATGTTTAATTAATGCGCTTAATTATCCACTGGCTATAACCATGGATATATATAAATAAATTCGCTTGCAAATTCAAATCATTCAACCGGTACACATTTTATTAAAGTATTTGAATTTTTAAAGATGAGATTTATCGATACAGAATGCCAACGTCGAATCTCGTTAGCTTCTTAAAATATTCTATCAAATAGAAAAGGAGAGGAAGTAAAAAAAAAATAAATTGATACTCGATCAAGTGGTTTAATGAAAATTTATTATTATCATCGTTCATGCCCGATTTTTTCAATACTTATTAATGTAAAAAGTCAAGGCAAGTCGGAGAACGTATCCTGCATGAACGCGCATGCGATAGACAGAAGGAAAAAAGTTACAGCGAGCACAGAGGAGGTACTGATGCTTTTACCGAGAGAATCTCACTTAACTAGTATTTGCATATATACGCGGCAACTACTTAAGAATCTTTTCATTTTTTTTTTTTATACATAGAATCATCGTTAATTTCATCATCTCAATTGCTTTCTTACATCATATATATATATCATTCATCAATTTCGATTGATTGACAATTTTTATCTAAAAAAAAAAAAAGAAATAAATTTGCGAATCTCTTATTGCACTTTTATCCTTATCAATAGGGTTATCTCTATTTTATCAAGGCGTTTGTTAAATCATTTCAAATCGTATTGTAAATTGCATCGCATTGCGGGAGGCCGATCGCGTATACATTGGCAATGAGCGACTTAATAACAGTATTACGACTCGAGCAAGTCAGCGTTGCGTGTCTCTTTATGTGTGTGTCATTACGTGTCGCGCGAGTATCTGTAAGATAAAAGGAAGAATTTAATCGTACGTAAAGGTTTACATTGTAATGAATATAACTAAATAATTATATTTTATCGGTGTAATTGTTTATTCCCATTTATCTATCGGCAAAATTTATACGCAATATGAAGTCTTCTGGGCGACCTTGTTAATACTTTCACGACTCAGAGTGGCCCTCGCAAATAGTGCGGAACAAAGTTGGCGGATATGGGTACACACCCACGTAACGTTTCGCGAACTTCTAATCTGTTTTTTCGATTTGATCTACGAAAGATCCATCCTACGCAAAACAACTACGCGATTATGTGGATTTTGTTATATGTAAATATGTATATAAAAATATGCATCTATATCAAAAGTATATGCTTGTAAGTATAACGACTAAAATTAGAAAATAAATAATATACGTGTAGGGAAAAACAAATAAATGTATATAATAATCCCTTAGATCTACGTTCTGCAGTCGTATCTATAGTCGCGGTTATAGAGATGTTTCAACTATTTTTTCAATTATTTTCGAGTAAAATATAAAAAAATAGCCTAATGTCTTTGACTAAAAGACTATGACTAAAAGAACAGCTGCAACGTTTCTTTCAAGTTTCCATTAGTAACACAAGTGGGAGGAGGTATTCGTAATCTTGAGAAACGCATAAGAATCGATGTGCCTATAAGGATGACTAATGTGCGTATGATCCAACTACAATCCACATGATGTCTTTTACCGAACATGGAATGTCCGTGCAATTAACTTCGATTGCAATAGCGAGCTTGAGGACAAAGCGTCTTGTCGCTAATTATCTTGTTTTTTTTTTCAATATAATTAATTTAAAGAAATATAAGAAAAGTATGATCAAATTCAATTTTATCAAATCTCAATAGCAAGGATCGTCGTGCACATTTAATGTTTAGGGTTAACATTTAAAATCCGTTATTTGATACAACGCTTCAAAGGATCACATTTCGCGGTAATACACGAATGTGGTTTAGATCGTGGATACGCGTTGTCCAAGATATGTTGATGGAAAATAAGCGATACGAACGCCTATTCGTCTTGCTTCAATACATTTTATCGTCTCCTTTAACGAGTTCATTCGTGCACATTCGCTAGCACCTTATTTCATTTAATTTTTATATAAAAATTATAGATCTCTAAAGCAGCTAACTTAAATAAAAACTGATTTACATTTGGCATTCCATTACCATTGAATATTATCTTGATATCTAACGAATGAGAAAAAAAAAGAAATATTTCATCAATTAGCGGTTTCGATATAATACGTTGAATTCCGAAGAGATTTTCTTGATAAATAAATCACAAAAATTATATATTTATTGAAGACTTACGACTTCTACGAAGACAAGTAACAACAAGGTGATATCGCAATGATAAGTGAATTTTCTTATCCTGGTACGACGTAGTGGATTTATATATAGGTGGTAGAGAAAACAAATTTCACTGAACAATCACTCTCGATCGCACTAAAATGCACTCCGAGATAAAATTCGTAATTTTGACAAAATGAAACGTCGACGAAGAAGGAGCGGAAGAATAAAAAAAAAAGAAACAAGAAAAAGGTAACGAAATAAGGTAGAAAGATAAACGGACGAAAATGGAGAGAAGAAAGGCAGCCTCGAGGGATCGTGAGGGATGGAGAGTTAAATGAGGCAGGAGTCGATGGAGAACCTTCATTTATAAGAAAGTACCCAAGGATCGGGCCTCGAATGGTTTTCATCGAAGAGGAAGGGGACGCCCGTCGAACTCCCCGTGCATCCACACTTCTCTAACTACTCTCGATGTGTCGTCTACCGATCTGTAGACGATCGTACGTTACGTTACGGTACGGTACAGTACGGTACGCTACAATACAATACGATACGAATATTATTCTCCCGATCTCCATGGTGGGAGCACAGACACTCTCGATCTTTGATTTTCAAGGTTAACACGACTCGACTAATCGGAACTCGTTCTTCGCATCGCTGTGACAAAAATGTGTGCATCTCGCTCAGAGATGTACCACTACGATATAAGATTATCATTACGTTATTTACATACATCGTGATCGTTACTTGCATTAAGATAATGTTACATTGTTTGTTCCTTTCCTTTTTCAAATTTTCGTTGCCTTCCTATTGTTTGGTACCACTGCAAAAAGGAAGGAAAACAACAAAAAACAGAATATAGCAAGGAGAATACAAAGGAAATGAAAAAATGGCTCGTTCGCGAAAGGCAAACCAGAACGAAACATGCTACTCGTCGCGATATATACTACAACTCTTGCTTATCGTCCAAGTAGAAAGTCCTTGAAGGACGATCTTGCCGGTCTCTATGCACCGCTTTGGGGCCTTGGGTAGTTTCTAGAAGGTAAACATAGAGGAAGTCGGTTAAAACGACTGATATCGAACGAGATATATCCAAGAGGTGATTAACCCTCCATGACTACCAATAGAATGATACGAGACGTTTTATCTGTCATGCGAATGTCGTAACATTGACATACTTTGCACACCAAGACCTGCCTCTTTATCTTTTCTTCCTAATATCACGGTTTCACCTAATCGATTCAATGTCCTACCGTATGCGCATACGTATATCTATATATGTAATACGGATATTTTTGTAGGAAGAGAAAAATGATAAAAAAGTGAAAATATGTCTCTGACCACATGTGTATGTATGTACATGGTCGTATATATGTCTCTACGTAAATAAAATCAAAGGCCAATAATGATCTCCAGCCAAGCGAAATACGCATCTGGATTCGGTTCTTTTCCAGAAGCAGAAGTTCGTACGACAAAGTTTATTAGCATTGAAACGATAAAGCCTCGGACTAGGTACTACCGACGAACGTCTAATTAATCTTTTAAATAGAATTTTCTAGTAAACAGACGATACGAAAGAGACGAAACCATTATGATATACGTCATAGTGAAACCGAATTGATTTCTTTATAAAAAAAAAAAAATTAAAACCCAATTATTAGCATGATCTAAAAAAATTTTTGTTGAAAATTCAATTCAAATTTATGACACGATATATACCGATATACTATATGTATAATCGACAATTAGATACAAAAAATATCGGTACCTTGATCTTCCTGAAAATGAGAAAAGAATCGAGAACAATAGAAATACAAACGAACGCCTTCGTGGACAATCACTTTTGTTTTATAAACAAGTTGCCGCCTGGCCGTGATCATCTGTAAACACCAATTGTTATTTAGCGGTCCATTAATGGCACAATGGCTTTACTGCTATAAAATTGGCAAATTAATTAGATACTATAAATCATACACTATTGTACAGAAAATTTTGACTAACGCAGATAACTGGATAACAATGTAAAAAAAAAATGCATCATGCAATTAATAATCGTACTAATAATTTTTAATAATAATAAAAAGAACGATTCAAGAAAATTTATATTGACATATTTGTAATGTATTATATAAATTATCTCAAGTATTAGCGAGCAGTTCACTCGTCTCTGCTGATTTCAAAATTGACAAGGCCATTTTACAAAAATTAGATTTTGCGATAAAACGTAATGTATCAACTATATATGTCAATCTTAGCAAACGACCGCAATGAATCGATCGATTTTAAAGAACGGATATATATTTTTTAAATCGAAAATTTAATAAATTAAAAATCTGTTTTGCCATGGTGTTACGATAACTCGTAAGTACTTTCTTCTCCCTCTAACATAAAAGAGGAATACGACGAATCTTTCCGAAAAGATACAGGGAACCTCGAAAAATATTTCGAGAACTGCGTTTCTACGATTCTTATTCCTCCGCTTCTTTTCTTCTTCCTCGATGATTTGATTCTTCTTTCTAAATCCTTGGAAAAAAGTTGGTTTGGGGATACGACGCAACAGATGTGACGCGGTGAAAGATTCCACCGAGAAAAGAGAGAGAGAGAGAAAGAGAGAGAGAGAGAGAGAGAGAGAGAGAGAGAGAGAGAGAGAGAGAGACAGAGAATTTTGGGGGGAAAAGCGTGGAAAAACGAAGAGACGCGCGTGTAGTACGCACTCTCTCCGTTATCGACCATCGGAACGAGTCGAACCGAGTTGACTCGAGTCGAGCCGAACTTCAGCTCTAAAGTCGAAGAAGGAATACAAGAGTCCAAGAGGAGAAAGTGAGAAGACCGATCCCCCGGTCCCTCGTCGAGTCCTTCAAAAACGACAACAACGACGGGCCAATTCTCATCTCTCTGTCTTTTTCATCTTCGTTTTGCTAACTTTTCGTTAAATTTTATCACAGTGAAAGATCTAATCTTTTTTTTCAATCCTTTTCTTCCTTTTTTGCTGCGAATAATTCACCGTAGGTGTTTACATTGCGAGGAGAACGATCGATCGGACTTCTGACTTTCTTGCCTTCGGTTAAAAAAAAAAAAAAGAAACGGAGAAATATATATTTATATTACATGTAAATATATATATGAGTTGTGTGTGTGTATGTATCTGATATAAACGCGCGCATTCTCATGTGAATGTGTGTGTGTGTGCATGCGTGCGTGCGCTTATGCCTGTGATCTGTGCGCGTACACCACCCGTCGTATCGTAAACGATAAGAGGGTGTAATCTTCCTTGTTTTTTCATAATGGTGAATCTCATAAGAATCGACCAGTGTTTGCTACAAAAAGGACGAGGAAAGGTCTTTCCTCAAGGTACGAGAAACTTTCGACGAAACGAAGGAAGCTTCGTAAATTGTTGAAGCAGAAAATAATGTCTAGTGTAATCTCGTGACTTCCTTTCCAACGATTCAATAAGATTGTACGAGCAAAATCATTGTAGGATCCTTTTTCGTTTTCTTTTCTTGTTTGTTCAAAAATAAAATTATTTATTAAAACACAATGTTGCTTTAACACAAATCACGAATCATGATCGTGATCTATTGGAGTTGGACAAGATTCGCGAATCTCAAGAATCAAGGATCGCGTTCTTCGTCCATTTTTTTCGAAAAACTTGTCATCTCAAGGGCTCATCTTGCTACATTATCATGAATAAAAGTAAGTTACCTTCTCTTTTTCTCTTATCCTCATTAAAGGTCCTATCACCAGGATTATCTATCACTATGTTATAGAATTTTTTTTTTCAAATATTTTTTTTTCTATTTTTCTAAGCACTTTATTTCTGATACATTTATTCGTATTAAATAACAAGTATTAAACAAGGAATCGTAACACCATGAGAGTTACGACCTTTTCCAATACGTTAGTCACTTATGTACCTTGAGGTCTTATAAACCACACATTTTTTCGCTCCTTAGAATGTCGTTTCCTTATGTCGAATTACGCATCACGTTTGCGCAACAGTTTTTCTTTCGGAAATGACCAAAAAAGTTTGTTGGTCGACGATCGAAGAGAGAAGATGGAAGATCGGGCGATAAAGTTTGAGGACGAAAGAATGAAAAATGAAAAAACAAAGAGTGGGTAAAATGAAAGGAAAAATGAGAAAACAGAAAGAGAGAGGTAAAATAGAAAAAAAGGCATAGCTTGAATTCGAGTAACAATAAAGGCGCGTAGTACTCTCATAGGTCATAATCTAACTCGGAACGTCGATATGTTGAAAAATTGAAAAGAGTTTGACAACCTCGTATCTTGTTTCTCTCTGCCTCATACTGTTCCTGAGTTTAATGTCATGATATGAACAAAAACAGTACAATATGCTATTTTATTTTCACTTATTAACAAAAATATTTGAACTTTTCGTCAGTTTTGATGTTTGATATCGACGATTTTACTAATGCTTTACTATGAAAAAATATTATGAGACAAGATCTCTCTCTCTCTCTCTCTCTCTCTCTCTCTCTCTCTCCCCTCTCCCTCTTTCCTTCAGTCGTCCATAAATTATTCTTTGTTTCGGATTACACTACGCTCTATTACCGCAATTAATTGTCGATCGACCGTATGTTACTAATACTACAGGCAAACGTGTGCCCATGTAATAATAGATACTTGTCATATCACGTTCTGGCTTTACGAATCGTGTTGCATATTATTAACGGTTATTGATAATAAAAAAAAGCCATTATCGTCATTACGATTATCAATTCTTAGATATAATACTTAAAACCCATTTAGTAAATAGATTTTCAGCAACTTTCTTGGAAAGTCCTATAAATCCATTTTTTAATTATTTAAAACATTATTATAAAATATAAAGAAAAAATTGGAACACGATAGAAATAGCGATTCTTCATTGAAATAATAAAATGGTTATATAGGATTTCCTCGAAGTTACGAGAAATAAAAGAGAACTAATTCGAATGCGATTTCACGATAGGAAATATCTGTAAAAAGAAAAAAGAAACAAGTAATAAATTGATATAGCCGGTTTTTTGAAACAAATACGCTCTTTACGATACGATCACACACCAATCGCGCTTATGTCATTGGTAGTCATCGCGCATAAATCATTTTCTACAAGGTTCTATAATCCTTTCGACGATTCTTCGATCATTTACGAATTGTGATTCCTGTTCTTACTTTTTCCTGTATGTAAACATGCTCATGTATAATGATCGCATGCAATATTAAAAAAAAAAAAAAAAAAAAAAAAAAAAAAAATCAGTAAGACCCGATTTGATCACAAACGAAGTCAAACGTTAAAGGAATTCTTTAGAATGACGAAATCATGGAAATGGGTGTGTTCGATCGCAAAACAAATAAAAAATGTAAAAAGAATTATGTTACTACGTCCTACTAAGATGATCAAGTTGTACACTCATCACGAACATTCCTTTTCGTTCGACCACTTGAGACGTAGAGGTGTGTACACACTTCTTGCCGATCTCATTGATTTATGATTTGCATGTAATGAGATCTTTGCCAATGACAAGGCTCGATGAGAAAACGATCGACCAATCGGTCCTCTCCAAACATTATTTCACAGCCGTCAATAAATAACGTCTATACTAACGGGTCTTTCATCGCAAGTTCTTGTTCAAGGTTACCTTACAACAGACCGATCGATTTTTATCACTCTTTTTTCTGATTATTCTTTTCCTTCTTCTTTTCCTTCTTCATCTGGTTTATACTGTTGAGAGGAGAGTAAAAACCTGCTGGTACATCGATCGACCTCGATTTTTTTCTTTGTTATCTAAGAGATCGTACAAGTATCAGATTTTTATCGAAATGGGTGGTATTAATTTGATCGGAAGTTGAAAATGATACGAATGCTTCTACTATAGTCAATATCACATTAAGTTATTTCTCTAACTCGATGGAATGAATTCCAGAGCAGGCTTCCGTCCATTTGCAATTGCTTTTTCATCATTTCCAGGAACGAGTCTTTGTTCTCTCAAAAACCAAAGTGAACGGCATACGTTAATACAGCAATACATGTCTACCAATATATCAATGATCGATCGACGAAAATTCAATATTTTATAGGCCATCTATTTGTAGAAAGCAAGTTTGATTCCAAACTTGATTTCCTTCACAAATTCCCAATAATAATCCCCATTCAATAATAAATAATACTGCCTAACACATTTTCGTATCTAAAAAAATTAGGCTTATATTTTGATATATTTACGGTCCTGATCACAAAAATATGATTGGTTTAATCGTATCAGATCTAGTTTTCGAAATACAGCATAACATAACATGTTTATACGAGATGTAGATGGAAAAAGTAGTGAGACTGTTATTAAAAAATTCTGCATTTAAAAGGGACTTTTTGAAACCACATTATTTTTTCAAAGTAAGTCTCTTCGGAGACTATACCCCGGCGAAGATGCTGCTTCCACTCTTTGTAGCAGTGTTGGAGGTCGTTCGGTGTTATCACGCTCAATTATTCCGTCATAGGTCTCTAAATTTTATTCATATTGTCATAATAATATTCAGAAATTTCTTTTTAGAGAAAATAAAGAAGTCTATAGTATTCGGATCTAATAAATAGAGGCGCTATGAAACCACTGAAATGCCCTTTCTAGATTAAAAATTCGGTGTTCGATGTAAAATGATAGATGGCAATGTCATGATGAAACATGTACCTATTTTCAATTTATAGTGAACTTCTCTACCGTAATACTGATTTTTTCCTAATGTTAAAATCGATCTAAAAATATAATAGTTCGTAATTTTTGAGCATTTTTCTCCGTTCTTGCCATCGAAGATCTCCCATAACGCGGTTCGACTCTTCTACACATTCTCGGTCTACCGAAAACACCTTATACGATCCGAACACGTGTGTTCTCAATAGTGCATATTCTCTATATGCCTGCATTATTTTCTGGCATGTTTGCGTTACATTTTTATCGAGTGTTACGAAAAATTTTACGCATCATTAGTACGTGTACCGATAAAAATTGTTATAAACCGACAGCTCGTAAAGTTTACAATTCACTGGCTGATTATTTAGATTATAAACATTATCTCCAAACTGGAATACGTATGTATTTATATTGTTGCCATTAAACAATTATCTAACAACAGTCTCACCTCGTGTAAGACTATTATGCTCTATCTCGAAAACTGGATCTAATACGGTAAAATCGATGGTATTTTTGACATCGATGCACTAACTATATACCAAAGAATGAGTTTAATTTCCAAGGCATCGAGTCAAAAATTTTGTTCAGTTGGACAATGTAATTATTAACATTTTCGTTTAAGAAAGCTCATTGAAGAAGCGATAAAATAGAAGATGACTAGGAGAAAGACAACGTAAGAAGGGAGGAGAAAAAAAAGTGAATTAAGAAAAGGATAAAGGCGGAAGGGAAAACGAAAGATGGGCTCTTTACCGAACCTACATGAGTTGTCGAAGGAGAAACTCGAAAGTCCCGTTTACAGAGCCGTCGCAATCGGTGGACTCGGTCCAATGAGATTGCCTGCTCAAGCTCAACCGTTGGCACATACCCATCGTCGCGCGAGAAGCAGTGGGAATCATCATACCACTACCTTGTGGGATAACGATGCCATGCTGGAGGTCGGTAAAACATTGTAGAAATTAACGATTTTGCAAATTATTTTTTCCTTAACACATTGCGAACGGATCACGAGAATTCTCGTATTTGCGTTATTCAACAAAAACCATTACCGGCCACTGGTAAAGCTAGCAATAAAACTATCAGGTCCGTAATGTGTTAAATATAGCTTAAAGTAAAAGATTAAAGACGAAAATGACTTTTGTAGCACATGGCAGCGTACTCACCGATCTCTTGTCGCTCGGCCAGGACATCCGCCGCGTTGTCTTGGAGACGAAGAGACTCGATGAATTCTTCGGCGGGAGCTTCATCGGTCCGTCGATTGATAGCTGCTGTAAGAACGACTCCGTCCGGGCCACGTCCGGCAAAAAAAGCGATTTTAAGGCATTGCGCGGCCCTCCTACTCGGCCATGCGACCTCCTCGGCCGCGATCTTGCCGATCTTTCCTCTCCAAGCTGGTCTCAGGACGTTCAATCCTCACCTCGGACCGATATTATTGGTTCTCCTTTATGGCACCGCTGCGATCACCGCTTGTTTCGCGCCGATTTTCCTTCAAAGACTCGGCTCGAATCTCGTGATAAGCCTCAATCATTTTGTCACGACAATCTTCGTCGGTGTGCACTTATATCCAAAGTGGTACGTGCTCTTACCCAGTTACGTCATCTTAGGTGCCTGCGTAAGTCCGAGTTTTTTGGCAAGGACCTCGCACGTCAACATATCGGCGAGCTGTTTAGCTTTGGTCTGTGTCGATCCTGAAGATCCGGATGAAACTAGACGCGATTGTCTCTTGAGAAGGCTCAACAGAGGCGTCAAATTGGCGGAAGACGTGGGTCTCGCGATAGGTAAACGTATTCTTTTTCTATTTGTGCGTCTTCATTTCTTCCGCTTTATTATTATTTTTCTCGATTGCTTCTCCCGCCCTTTACTCGATTATAATCTCGTCCATCTAAATTTTCTACAACTTGCTTAGGTTGCCTGATCGCGGCGGTCTTGGTAAAACTTATGGACTCGATGCCAACAGATGTAACGGAAAGCGAGATTGAAGACGTTTGCGGTGCAGAATATTGCCCCGTAGAGACCTATTTCTATAACGAAAGCCTCTATTTACCAACAATATCAGGTAACACGTCGAAGATGTTGATCAGTATTTGGTTCGGCCTTGCCGTTCTAGGAATGGGCATTTCCTGTGCCTTCCTCGATTCGAGGATGAAGGAACCGCAGAATACAAACGACAGAGTTAGCACGCGTAACATTTTCAAGTCCGTTAAGTGCGCCTTTCAAGATCCAAAGCTGCAATTAGCGACTCCATTAACGCTCTTCATCGGCCTCGAGCAAGGTTTCATTTACGCCGACTTTACTGAAGTACGTTTCGAAACGAAATTCGAAAGTCATGAATTTTCGAATGAAAAAATTCTTCTGGCCCAGCTTTCAAACGTCTTCATTGACTCTTTTTTTCTTTATCAACAGGCATATGTGGCTTGCGCCCTTGGCGGAGTTGGCACCGTCACTGTCAGTTTTCTGAGCTTGGCTTTGTTACAGGGTCTCGCCGGTGTAACGCTCTCCATGTTATTGAGACACATCAAGAGATACTTTGTCGTAGGTAAGATGCTTCTAACATTGACAGTAATATAAACATTTATTGGAAAAGTATGTACGTACGTACCTCATTCAATTTGATTATTTTTGTGTTTCAGTCGTGGGTTTCGCTTTCCATGCCTGTTTGTTGCTTGTTCTGGTCGTCTGGAGGCCGGCTGGTGACGATCCGGCACTTTTCCATGTCATATCAGCTGCCTGGGGAGTTTGCAACTCCATCTGGGAAACTTTAATATACAGTAAGTTCTTTAATGAGATTGAAATTAATCAAAATATGCAGCAATAACAAATTGATATTCAATGCGTGATATTTGATATTTGCGTTATCCATATCCTCTAGAGAAAAATATTTTATTTTCAGCTTTAGTACTGGGTCTCTATCCGAATTCCTGGCAAGGTCCGTTGTCAACATCGCTCTTCTGGAGATGGTTAGGACTCTCGTTGGCGTTAGGTCTTCATGGTTTGGTTTGCACACGATTCCGTGTTCTTGGATTAGCATCAATGTTGTTGTTATCGGTCGTACCTCAAGTGTGGCTCGAAATTAGACTAGCAAAGCGTGGTAAAAGTCTAGCGCCATTGTGACCGATGGAATCGATCGCGAGCGACCGAGGATCAACGATAGAGGTCGAAGGTAGGCATAGATCGGACTGAGGCAGAATCGTTCCATCCAGCTTAAGGACGGCCAGGAGAGGCAGCAGACGGAAGAGCAGCCCGGTGGCCGAGTATGCGTCTTTTACCACTAAAAGGAGAAGATCTTCGAGAAGAAGGGCCAACAGTGTAGCGTTCGCCTGTCAAACAACTATAGTAACGACTAATGAAGATACGCTTCCCCTTCCAATGCAAACCGAACAAGCACGAAGGAGTAGTAGCGTCGTCGAAGTCGCGACCAACGAACCAAAATGCACAATTTTCTCGCTCTCGTGAGGAATCGAAATGTTTCACACGATCTCCTCTCGAAATTCCTCCGTTTTTTTTTTTTCGTCATCTTTAACTCACCTTAAATAGATAACGTTCTCGACGTTTCGACGAAATCCTCGTTCGATTACACCTCTCCTTTTTTCCCTTCTAGCGTTCTTTTACATATGTAGAGGACACTCGACGAATTCCTTTCTTCTTACTCTCCATTTCTTTTTCTTCTTACCTAAAAAGAAGGTAAAAGATATATATCGGATAGAATATGCAGGGAGAATGCGATTCTTCAAGGTCTATTGATAACAAAAGAACGTAATACCATTGTTGTTTCTTGTTAAATACGAACAAAAGTGGATTGCGAACGGTTAACGGTCGGACAAATAAGTAAAAAATGATAAAGATAAGAGAACTAACTTCCTTTACGAACCTAAGAGCGATGAATTTCAATATCGATGCATCGAGACGGACGAGCACTCAAATCCTCAAGGTTGACTTACGAGTGCAACGAAAAGCGCGTATCATCGAGTAAATACGCTGGATGGAACTAATGCGTAATTAGGATTCGATTTCCTAACCGTAAATAGCAGTTTCCGTGCTTCTCGACTTTTCAGCTAACAAATTAACGTAAGATTTGTAAGATCACAACAATTGACCGCGGGGGGGATAATTAACTCAAGGAAATAGTCGTATTCATCACGCACCTTGATAAAAATAAATAACTAGTGTGTACAAATTGTTCGCGAACTTCCCATGAATCATGATGGACGATGCCGAGACGCACGCCCTGTATAACCGTTGATCCGTACTTGATGTCTTTTTAAAACTTGTAAGAAATAAACAGAAAAATTGTAACGTTCCCACTACAGTCTACAAACTCGCTCCGTATAATCTACATACAGGTTGAGTCACGCAAGAAGTTTCGTACAGATCTCTCACTGGTAATAGAAAAGAACGATAGAGCAGAAAATGTGATGGTTGTACCTATTACAAGTTTTATATTTTTACGTATACCTGAAAAAAAATCATACGATATCAGAAGAGATATAACTTATTCGATAGTCACGCGCAATTCATCTTCTATTTAAAGACGACTATTGTCGTCATCCTTGCGATTATATTATGATGACAAAGCTAAAATCTAGCAAAAATCTCCCGGTCTGATTTTTATATGTATATGTAGGTACCTCCTAATGTTTCGCCGGTAATAATGATATATGCTGGACTGAAAAGATATTAAGAAAAAATAAATAAATAGATTACAGATCGTGTGGAACACGATCTGACTAAGAAAATGACTTAAGAAGTATACGAAATAAACACCCGATAAAACACATTTATTGCAATACGTGCATTCGCAATCAAAGAAACGAGTATCTGTGTATATCGTTAAACTCATGAAGGAAGGTTTTCAAAATGGAAGTAAAAGTTTTAATCTAATGACTCGCGCGAAATTATAGCTTTCAACGTGTTAAATGAACTACAATTGTTTTTTATAGTAAAAATTCATCTGAAGGGATACTATTAGCCCTGAACATCGATCAAATTCTAAAAGCGACAGAAATTATTATCGATAAAACGTTCGTCGAACTGTAAATAATAAAAAAAAACCTTAGGATAGGAGCCTTCCTTTTTCATCGACTGTTCCAATCGTGTATGATGAAGCATCACAAAAAAAGGGAAAAAGGATAATCAAGAAAAATTTTAATATATGCGGTATTTATACCGCAATACATTTCCAGCACAAAATTTTGTTAAGAATCAACACTTTAACTTTAAGCTTAAATTGCAAAGTGTAAAAAAGAGAAAGAAAGAAAGGGAAAAGTTAGGATGAAATCAGAAAGTAAAATACAGAAAAAAAATATGAAAGTTGAGTAGAAAGAAATTCGGCACGCGTATTGTGTCATATCGTTAGTTTATAATTAATGTTACGAACAGTGTAACACATTTTTTATGAAAATCGTTAACATTTTAATAAGGGTATGCGTGCGGCGATGGACGTCAATTTGAAAATCTATTATATCTATATATATTAAATCTATATATATTATATAGATCAGCCCAGTATTTCTTATTTTTTAAGTTTTCATATCGAACCAATGTATTATACCACACTCGTATTAATTCGTATCATTTTAAGTAAATTATTAAAACGTATTGGAATTTTTTCCAACGTGTCGAATTCGACGAAAATTGGTAAATTAAAGTTTTTGTTCTCTTTTTTTTCTCCCATCCATTTTAATTTTCAAACGACGATCATATACCGCTATGCATATATATATATGATATATCGACCGTATATCATATGATCTTCATTCTTCGTTTAAAAAGGATTCGTAATATCAAAGTAATATGCGACGAAAGGAGATAATATGAAAAAAAAAAGAATACGCACGATATTCATTATCTTATAATAATCGCGAAAAATAATATATAAAAAGCACCACGTGCCTGATTATATCCCAATACACGTACATAAATATAGATACATTCTTATAGATAACCTTTTTCCCCGATACGTTTATCCACGTATATTTCTCACCGTAATAAAACTTTTTAAAATTTTAACCTACCATGAACTAAGGCGCAAGTACGCATACAAGGCCGATGTAAATTCCTTACACAACCATGGATCATAGTTCGTTACTAAACAAGATTAAAACAAGAATCTGTAATCATTTAACTATTAATAAGATTTAAGAAAAAAAGAAAGTTTAATACATGTTGTATAGCAAGTATTTAGAAGAATATTAAAAAAAAAGAGATCGATATCACGAAATCGTATATGTCGCGTGTCTAATGTAATAGTAGACTTTCTCACGCCAAATGACGAAGCATAGTCTTCATAAGAACTGCAGAAAATTCAAATTCAGATAAAATCGTGAAGAATGGACCGTAAATATAAAATTAAAAAAAAATAAGCAAACAGGACAAAAGATAAACATTGTCTCTCTCTATATTACTCGTAGCATCTCTTTCCGTGCTTGTTTGTTGACATTTTTAATTAAATTCAAAACGTATCGAAGAGACACACAGACATCAGATCTCCAAAGCGGGGGATTATGAAATGGCATTGGAAAGGCATGTATAATTATTGTATTTCATGAAATAATAAATATTATTATCTTATTTTATATCGAACGACGTTTTAATTTAACTTTCATTGGTTTTTTTGTTGTGCATTTACCAACTTCGCGGAAGGATAAATTCTCCTATTTTTGGTTGAGAAAAAGCAAACAATAAACGCGTTTATTTCTAGATCATCCCCTTTATATATATATATATATATATATATATATATATATATATATATCTTCTATAAGTGACACTTCTAACTCAACTTCCGCGTTAATTAATCCGAAACATATATACGAAGTTAACTGTAGGTATGTATAATGTAAATCGTTTTTACCATCGCCAATGTTATCGACGAGTTGTAAAATCGAGATTATAATAATAACTCGATCGTTGGCAGTAAGCGAACAAAAGAAAGTAGGTGTCGCACTTGTTTCATGATTCAATAGTAGAATTGCAAATTGTTGCAATCGTAATTACACAAAATGTAGAAATCTTTTGTTTGCTCGTTCTCAAGGCTTCTCACCAATTCGTTTATATTGTTTCCATCATCCATGCCGATCAACCGCAGTGACAGACAATACAATCTATAAAACTCATATGCTACACGTCAATAACATTATCTTTATCTAAATTATTGTCACCATTACACATATGAGACGTGAGTTAAGATTTTTTTCCGTATTGACGTACTAGGCGAATAATAAATATAACAAATAGAATTGTATATATATATATGTATATCTAGTTCACTCACATTCATCATACCGCTAAACGCCATGGAGACTTTGCTATAGTCCGTATAACTATGCCTCTTTATTTATTATTTATTTATTTATTTTATTGATCAAGTTTTGTTTTCCCAAAAATTAATGTGTGTTTAACATAATCTTCGTGATAGATTCCTTTTACCAATCTCTATAAGAAAAAAATTACACATACATACATTTAGGGAATCAAATATATCTTTCAGATAATATACTTCGTCAGACTGATATCGTCATCATCAGCATCATCGTTATAGACTTGGACTACTAATATATATATCTCAATATCAAAGTCAACATACACAACAGAGATCATAAGAAAGAATACTTGCGTCGTTCAAAAAGAAGCAAATAATACTAACAATAAGAGAAAAATCGGATCTATGATAGTTACATTTAAAAAAAAAAAAAAAAAAAAAAAAAGAACAAAAGGACAAGAACACACATTGGAAAGAAAGTTTAAAGGAAGTCTATCATAAGTAACTCTCTATTCTTTATCACGTGTTCTTTCTACAAAGAAGAAAATACTGTAAAAAATCAGAGTCGTAGTTTGATATCTTGCGATGTCAACGATCGTACAGTAGTGTTGAATTACTAATAACAGCCTGCGTAGGATTGTCAATATTAATATACTTTAATGCAACATAAGATTAACAATACTGAAAAGTTAAACGCGAATCGTGAAGAAGACCTTTTTCTCATCACAAAAGACGATTTTTGAAAACAAGAGCAGGTTATTGTACGAACTCATTTCTGGCATTTAAAAAACTTTTAATCGTTCACTTTTATTTTCCCCCTCGAGACATAGAGGCATTTCTATACATATATGCACGTTACAATGCCATTAAACCATACTCTTGCGTCTCTTCTTCTTCTTATTCTTCCTTTTTCTACGTACCGATGACAACGCAGACTTTAGACCAAATTCAAGCGAGGCAAAAAATGGTAGATGATTTATCAGCACTATGAATGTGAAATTACAAGAAGGCAGTCTATCTTTCTCAAAACATTCGGTCTCGCTTGTTTCGGTCCAACAATATACCTTATAATATTTTCTCTCAACGCGTGTAATTAATGTACGTAAAAGAAAAAGTGGCTCTCTCTCCATCGGTAAAAAAGGGAAAATATTTTCCGCGCCTTTGTTATGTAAATTCTTTCTCCTTCCGTGTAAATCCTCGCGACTCGTACGCATCTTATTTTACAGACTGACATAACCTAAATATCAACCTACGTACGATCATCGAAACTTAGAGCCACTTTTTCCACTCTTCTAATTTTCATTCCATTAAACCCCTACACCCACCCCTTCTCCCTTTCCTCTACCACCCTTTATATGTACATTACAATTTTTTTACGCGTAATACAACAATAATATCTCAACCGCAATAATATCTTTCATTCGGATCTTTCGAATTTGTAGAACGGAATCTCTGAATATGTGTAGTAATTAATTCCTTATTCACATTGTCACTTTGATAATATTGTATGAAAACGAGGCTATCTTTTGGTAACTACGCGCAAGCATGGAACATGACTATTCGCGTTTGACCCGCAGGATTAACACAGCTACCACCATCTGTGCTATGTATACTTAATTGCATTAATTTATTAAATCCAGATAGAATGCCGTTATAATTTATAAAAAAGAAAAACTTGTTTAATACACATGAGCTAACTTCACGTATCACTTTAACGGAATACCGCCAAAAATAAATACATATATGTGTGTGTATATATATATATATACATATATATATATATATATATACATATACACACACACACATACATACATACATACATACATACATACATACATACATACATACATACATACATACATACATACATACATACAAACATACATACACACATATATATAAAATAATACGTGACACAGATAGTATGACACAACTTTAAACGAGCGATACATTCTGTGCGTATATTATATATATGCATATAATTATAAATTAAATATAAGTATAATATATATATATATATATATATATATATATATATAAATATATATATATAATTATATAAAATACTAGAATTCTCAAAGATATAAAAAAATTAAAAGATGATACAATTTCGGTGCAAGGTCTCTTTGCTAGAGGGGCACTTCAATCAATTTCTTTCTACGGTTACACCACTGTTCAAGGACAGTGTTACAATAATATTTAATCGAATATAAATTAACAACTAATATTTCAAAAATGAAAAATATAATAATTCGATATCTTGAACATAACGGCAGACAATGGAGCTGCAATACTTGAAGATGGACATTCGATCGCGTCAGCAATAACTATAGCACAGTAGCTGATAGCTTTTTTGCAATGCGGGTAAAACTATAATAACGCATATAACTCTACGCCGAATAGTGCAATATCGAGCAAATTGCGTTTATTGAGGGCACACATAAGCAATTTTTGCGTAAGGAAAACACTACCTGCTTTTCTGGCTACATACACACACGCATACACACTCGCGCATCGCTTTTAATACCACAAGTTTTACCAAGTTATTTCGATTATCTCGATTCGAAGTGCCATTAAAGGTCTTGGAGATTCAATAATTTACAATCACTACTTTAAATTTGAAAGAGTATATCTCTGTACTAATTAGGACGTAATACTCAGACCGGAGTGTAATTGCCCTTAGGTTTGTAGAATATTTGTCCTCTCACCAAGCGTCTCGTTATTTCACTTAACAGCAATTGTTTCTCCTTCTTAATCTTCTTCATTATACCCCTATTTTCTTGTGCACGTCGAGAAAGATACGGTAATACTTCTTTCACTGGCCCATAAGGAATATATTTAAATGCCGAATAACCAGATTGACCTGAAACAAGTCGATCATTTGATACATAGTTTTTTTTCCTCTAATAAATATTTACTTAAAAAGTCGAATACAATTATATATATATATATATATATATATATATATATATATATATATATATATATATATATATATATATATATATATATTATCCTACCTAACGGAAACGTTATATAATCGCACATTCCTAATAATTGACCGAAGCAGATAACTTTATCCTCCGGCGAGATTCCGATTTCCTTCATTCTAGAAAACAAGAAAATGATTCGTTATTCGACGAATTAAAGTGGATAAGTATAGTCATGTTATATGAAAATAAAAGAATATCAAAATAACGTACTTCTCTATAGCAAAACGCACGGTGTCTTCGTTATGCGAGGCAACCATAATACCTATCTTCTTAGGATCTTCGCCCTTATCTTTATACTGCTTCATTCGCCTCAAACACTCCATCAGAGTTTTGTGATAAGACTCGGTAGTTGCTTCGAACGAGGGACACGTTGGATCCGGATAACCCATAGCAGCGGCTCTTGCTCTTTCCTATTGTAATTATCGTGATTATCCGAATAACGATATAACAATATAAATTAGAAGTAACTATACAAGTTAAAATCTTACTATATTTTAAAATTTCATTGGAATTAATATTTCAAAAATCTTCGATAATAAGATGTTTTAAAAATAAATAACATTTATTAACTCTCCGTCATACCTGTTCGATATAAGCTCCCCGCACGATTTTCGCGCCAAAATAAAAGTTTTGACGTTCTGCCTGTTCTAGATCCGTTTTTACCTCGTTATAAGCTTCTTGCAGATATGTCTGATACGTATTGAACACCACGGCCTATGAAGTAGACCATTTGGGATTGAGAAATGATTCACTGAAAATTTGCGTATTGATAACATATTATGTTTTCTAAATAGAGCTTTACCTTATCTGTATTGTACTTGCGCATCATTTCCAACGTTAACCTTGAGATTGCCGGCTGGAAATACGTTTGCTCCGCGTCTATCATAATACGTACATTCAGCTTGTCGGCGACCTGTTGAAAACATTTGAATTTCTTATTAAGCGAATTGTTTTGCCTTCCTTTTTTTCTTAGTTTTTGCTCCGTAACGTGACATGCGTACCGTAACAAGGTTGTTTAGTCGTCTAATCATATTCCTAAACATCTCCTCTTCCTTCGACGTCAGTTGTGACATAAGTCTCACCATCTTTCCAGTCTTTATGTCGGGAACTTGAAAAGTTTCGCTTAACTCGTAGTTCTCGTCCAGAATTCCGCTCCAAGGGAATAAGTGAATCACACTACGAAGGAATCCACATTATGTCTTTGTTATGTTATGTTTACATTTAACACACGGTATGTTTATCCTAAAATAGGAGGTGAACAACTTCTCCGCCGCGAGCCACACGATTTTCACCGTCAATCAATCCGTAACCCCCGCTACTTAAGTTCATTAAACCACCAATCCAACCAATAATCCATAAATAAACAGAAACAAAATCCGTGCGGTTTACGAAACACGGCGATGTCAAATAGGGGGGTATCATACCCTCTCACTTTATCGGAATAGGCAAGTGGATAAAAAATTACACGCGACCCACGCGAGCCACCAGTTGCCCGTTCCTATCTTAAGATGTATAAGAAACGATTGAACTATCGATATATCAGTTTTTCAAATTTTTATCGTTTTTTTCGAGTCACTCGATAGCAGCATTTTTTTCTTTTTTTCTCTTTTTCTTCTTCTTTTTCTTTTTCTTTTTTATTTTTCTTTTTTTTTTGTATAATAAAACAGTATGCAGATACCCGAGTATATTTTCTAATTTTCGTATCTTTAAACATTAGAGCATTGCGAGTAGATATAATCTGCCCAGCGAATACTGTCCCGCTATGGCCTAATGTCGGATATATTCGTTCAGTAATTATCATTATGATTTATTACTAGATACAAAATTTCTTTGTATTTCTAAGTAAAACAAATAAAAACTGACTTATTTTCAAAGAAAATGTTTTTCTTTCTGAAAATCTTGCATTTGTATGTTGTATACGGTCGTTTTACATAGGATTTTTTTTATCTATTGTCGTGGAAAAAGTTCTAAAATTTCATTAATTTTAACGTTTAAAAATCTTTCGTATCTTTTAAAATAAATAATAATAATTTAACCCTTGTACTGCCAACCCGGCTGGTATATGTCGATCCTTAATACGTCCGCGTCCATTTGTTTATGTTCAAACTCTCTCCTCTGAGCGTCAAATGACTTTCATATAAGTTTAATCATTACAATTAAATATTTTCCTACATTTAAATGCAGTAAAAAGAATCGCTATAAATTTATTCATGAAAACAAATAAAGAAAACGGCCGGAACATTTTTCGCATATACCAAATATATGTGGGATTGATGGTAAAAGGGTTAAGGAAAAAAAAGAACGATAATGAAAAAATTTGATAGAAGACGATACCCTTCTTTATCCGATTGAATCTTTTCAAGGAACTTTTGAACCGGTGCCTCGTCCATCACATGAGCCTCCTCGAACTTTTTCTTAAAATCATCGGGTTTCGCGTGGTGAGCTAAAACAGCACCCTCACCGCCCACGACATCCGACATATACTGTCGCGCTCGCATGATCACCTCGGACAGTTGAAGCTTTAATAAAAAAGACAAAAAAAAAATAAAAAGATTCATCGAGTATTTAAAACATGAATGCTTACAATAACAAAAAAACTATGCGTATGACCTTAAAAAAAAAACATAATGACTGCTGATAAAAAGAACTACGAACCAAAAGCTGTGGACGACCGAGCGCTGTCAATTTAACAGCCGTGATTCCGGCACCCATAGAAGTACCTGCAAAGATATCAGCCTTAAATTATTCCTTGCTTTGAGTTACTTCTTTTCTTGTGCAAGACATATAATAGGATCACTTAAATAATATGCTTTTCACAATTTTTTTTTCACATTATCTTAACCAATGCACAGCATCATACCATATAGTTTTTAACATAATTGGTAATATAATTCACGTGTATATATAGCGCGTACATAACAACACAATACATATATGTATATCAAAAGCGGAAAAAGAATTAGATGAAGATAAATCTTGACGGTCATTGTTCCTGATTCTCTTACCACAACTCAAGTCAAAATACAGGTGATTCGTGAGATATCTCAATCTCTTTCCAATTTAGTGCCTTCGTAATCATTTAATGGGCATTCGTGATATTCCTAGGAATCTCTTCGAAAATGATGTATAAAAAAAAGAAAGATTGCACCTGGTTCTGATTCACGAAACTTTTCTAAAAGCGAAGCATTTTTCGATCCATTTGTTTCTTCACAAAGGAAGCAACAAAAGGAAGAGTTAGACAACGATTTAAAAAAAAGGGAAATGAAGAGAGAGAGAGAGAGAGAGAGAGAGAGAGAGAGAGAGAGAGAGAGAGAGAGAGAGAGAGAGAGAGAGAGAGAGAGAGAGAGAGAGAGAGAGAGAGAGAGAGAGAGAGAGAATGAAGAACCACTGAAAATTATAATTGTTCATTAGTCATCGGCCAAATATTTTTGCCGAAGACTATTCGAGCGAATGTTATGTCACATCTTTGATTGGAAAGTAAGTAGAGTCCGACTCACAAAATTTCGAGTTTTTATGTCACATTCTTCTCATTTAAAATTAATTATTTTTTCGACTAATATTTATAATTTTTCCTCCAAATTAAAAATGGTACATACTTTGTTATTGTTAAATATACATAACAAACGTATTATACAAAATGTCTTTGTTTGTTTGTTTTTCTAAGTACTCTATTTGTTGAGATGATAATTATAGTTCGTGATATATCCTTGATATATCTTTTTGTGAGATGTAATTCTTTGATTTGTTCGAATAACTATGTCAATTGCTACCAATAACCGAGAAAATTTTCGTACATAAATACGCATATACTTGGAGAATTAAGAGCTACAAGATTATTTATTTGATTATGTAAGTTTTTGATTATTTAAAATTATAAATTATGAATATTACGAATACATATGAATGAAAATTATATTCTACTATTTAAAAATATAAATTATGAATATTATGAATACACAAAAAGGGATTGATTTCACTTAACATGAGATCTCTATTGTGCTCTCTCCCTCTCTCTCTCTCTCTCTCTCTTTAAATCCCACCCTTCATCAATCTTAATTTCCTCATGGTCTTTCTGTTTAAAACGAACAACGTTTCAAGTAATAAACTTCGAAGGCACATCACATGGCAGTAAATAACGTGGAGCGTAAATAATGTGGCGCGTAAATAATGTAGCACGTACATTCATAAGTGACAAATATGTAGTCTCTCACGCATACGTCGAGCAAGAACTAAAAGACTTATATTGTAATCGAATAAACGCCCAGACAAATTTGCAAAAGCATATATACGTGTACATTTACACATACTACCTCCTTTCTCTGCCTATAAGTAGAAACCAAGTTTAAATGAATGATATGCGTAATTGCTGTCGTAGCAGGGATTACAACTGAATGACAACTTTCGATTTTGCCGAGAGAATACACTGTACGGGAATATCCGTACGAATTTTCTTATATTTGTGAGCTTAAAAAATCTATGGCTCACCGGCAACAGCCTCGAGGCACCTAATGAAAATGTCCATGTTTCGTTCGCAGGAAGCTTCGTTCAAGTAAAAGTATGTTCTAGCCGAGGATACTTTGTAACGACGATCGGCAAACGATTTTTCGACGTGGTACTTCTTCAACGGTCCCTCTGCTTTCTCATCACCCGCTTCCGACACGGAGGCCCTAAAAAAAATAGAGATCGCCTTTTAGCGAATATCATTCCGAATAACTAACGAATCGTATCTACCCTCCCTTCTGATTATTTTATTATGCAGTTTCGAAAAGTTATAACATTAAGAGTTCATATCGTATCAATTTATACGACTATTATTTTATTAATATTTTCTATTTCGGCAATTGTCAATTATCGATATAGAAAAGATTTCAACATATTTCTTTCATTAATTTTGTAAACTTGACTCACTGTATTTCACGGCGCTCGGCTTCTTCCTGCGATATATCTTCCTCTACGGAATAATCCAGAATCGGTTTGACTCCAAATTGCCGTAACCTGTCGAGAACCGGAGTGATTTGTACTTCATCCTCGCCGGCTACAAAGTGTCCATAAAACGTTGCCTTCATCATTTGCGTAAAGAGCTTTTCTCCGAGCAATTTCTCTGCCAGCTTCATAAACTGAAAAGATCGAGAAGACCATGAAAAAAAGATAGAATGAAAAACCAAAAAAAAAATATCTTTCATCAAGAATATATTTCGGAATGAGAACAGATAAGCCAACGCGTACGTAAATACGCGTACATACTTTTTAAGTATTGTATGAACATTCGAGAAATAACACAAAGTAAATAATCTTAATCTAAGGCAGTTACTTACATATATTAAAAAGTCTAAACTCGAGACGATTAAACTCTGACGATGCACTTATGCTTCATTAAACTCGGTTCATGATTCGACATTACGATTATACTAGTGGAAGAGAAAGATTAATATAAAATCAAATTACCCTATGACCAATCATCCATCTTTGTTAAACTCTTTTAAAAATTAAATTGTTTAAAATCCGTTTGCATAATTTAATAAAACCATAAAGTTTTTATGTATAAAATATTTAAGAGGCAACGTAAATAACATAATGAATTTGTAATATAAAAAGACTTTATCGCACGATTCGTCTTTTTGAATTTTAGTCTGGAAAACCACTGCGAAGCTACAAAGATGTCAAAAAAGTCGATTGACAAAGCAAAATAATAAAATAAAAGGAGATGTCACATCCGGCGGACATCGTAATAACATACTTATCTAACAAACTTCCTTTGAGTAGAATCTGAGTTACTGTAATTAAGTAAACATCTTTTGAGATAAATTGACTGCAATTACTCAACATTCCTAATGTTTCTATATTTTTCAAACAATCGAGAAAGCTTGTAAAATTAATGCGGTCAGTACGTAGGTACGTACATATATATACTTTCGTCTGTTCGTTCGATAGAAAAAAGTACATGTAAACAAGATCAGAGAATAAGTACGTAGCCACATACGTATGACATCTACATACGCACATATACGTACGTAGTGCGATATTTAAACACATCGTTATACACATCGTAATATCAAACATCGATAAAACCGTTGTTTAATCATTTGTAAAAACACGCAGGTGTTCTTCGTAATAGTTATGTATAACTTATAAAAATTATGTCAATTTGTCGCTTTCATTTTTTCCTTACCGTTCGTCTACTCATTATTTTTAACGTGTATGTATCTACTAAAAAACATGTATCATTATTTGTGTTAACGGCGACAGATGACAAAAAAATTGATTTTAAGCAGATGAAACTATTCTAAGATTCTGTTTTTTCTTTTTTGAAGGAATTTTATATTTAAAAAAAAAAAAAAAAAAAAAAAAAATTTATATAACGCAAATATTTTCCAACAATAATAATAAATTTATCTTCTTTTTTTTCTTTACATATACATTTTTCATCACTTACGATGTATGCACATATACGAAAGAAAGAATAATCTTCGTCATGGAAAGACACCATAATTAGAAAGGACATAGAAATAGAACAAACAAAAGAAGAGATACGTATGTAATTACGATCATTTCCTAATCGATTAGATTTCGATGGGTTTCACATACGAATCTATTATAGTAGTCTTACAAGTGTTCCTTGTAAAGGAACGAGCTCGTTCGCTCTTTTGAGCGCAGAAGCACACGCTATCAATGTACCTATATATCCAATACAATAGGATCAATATCTGTATTATCTATCGTTTGTTCAACAAAGTTTTATCTATATTTATATGATATTTAACATATACGATAGAAGGGAGCCATATAAAAGTAATTGAATGATCTAAGTGATTTTGTTGTCGAAAATCAGTCGAATAAAAATCCCAAGAGAGGTCACATTTATCAGACAGACCACGATTGAAAGCCAAACGCGCCTCACACGTATTTTTTTTTATACATTTATATTTAAAATGTGACAATTTTTAGAATCGGTATTAATTCACGAACACAAAATATAAACTAGCGTCGATAACCAATGTGAATGGTACGTTCATTACAGACTAATTATACGGATTTGTCAGACTTAATTGTTCCCATTCATTTGTTGTATTCCAGCCGATGATAACGTCGCGCTATTTCGCATTTGCCCCCCCCCTCCCTCCCTCCCTCCCTCACTCACTCACTCACTCACTCACTCACTCACTCACTCACTCACTCACTCACTCACTCACTCACTCACTCACTCACTCACTCACTCACACATTCACTCACTCACTCACTCACTCACTCACTCACTCACACACACACACACACACACACACACACACACACACACACACACACACACACACACACACACACACACACACACACACACACACACACACACACACACACACACACACACACACACACACACACACACACACACACAGAGAGAGAGAGAGAGAGAGAGAGAGAGAGAGAGAGAGAGAGAGAGAGAGAGAGAGAGAGAGAGAGAGAGAGAGAGAGAGAGAGAGAGAGAGAGAGAGAGAGAGAGAGAGAGAGAGAGACTTTCTTATATTTCATGGTGAATTCTAAACTTTTCCCAAATGAACCAAAAAAAACCTGATTAAAAATA
This sequence comes from Dolichovespula sylvestris, assembly GCA_918808275.2. NCBI lineage: Eukaryota > Metazoa > Arthropoda > Insecta > Hymenoptera > Vespidae > Dolichovespula > Dolichovespula sylvestris. The sequence goes on along the minus strand of OU964964.1, from coordinate 1,098,380 downwards.
AAAATACAAAGAACAATAAACAGTGACTGGAGATTTTTACAATCGTCGAGAATTATAGATTACAAATAAAAACTCAATTTACATATATTAAAATGATTAAAAATATCTAATCAATTATTTTTTCACGCATTACGATTGTTTATTCATAACCACAGTTCATCGATATTGTAATTCATGTCATATTCGTATGTTGTATGTATCATATAGCATACAATTTTTCACTTATTATTGATCCGAGCAACGTTTAAAGAACCAATTAAAGGCTAATTTAATTATGGTTACTTTAATTTTAATATTAAACGTTCAAATGAAATTTAATGAAAAATCCTATTTAATAAATATTTCTCGCGAGCTCGTTAATGATTAAAAATCGATAAAAATAATGCGGTTAAATTGCATCGAGCTTTAAAGTCGTAATGTAAGTAGTTCACCGCATATAAGTATGTATGTAGACGTATCAAGATAGTAAGCTACGACATAAAACACATTCAGCGAGAATTGAACCGACGATCGGGGGCCAATGACTCTTCGCCAGTAAAATACACTGTCGTATCCACCAACGAACTCTCTTCGCCAGGATCAATATTCTGCCACCTTGCCAGCAGACAGAGCTATACGTACGTATAGCTATACACCTATGACGAACGTATGTATGTATGTATACTATGCATGTATGCTAGAAATATCGCAAATACGAGGTATAAAGTATGTGCGCTTTAATAAATCATCTAATAGATGTCCTTTGAATGCACCCTTTATTTCGAAGTACGATCTTTTTTACGATAAATAAGTGTGATTTCTTTCTCAAGACTCATTCAAAATCTTTAACGTTTTCTCCATTACGATTTATCGAAACCTAAATTTCGTGCCCACAGATGACAATTCGATGTTGAGCACAATTTCAAACCATTTCTTACGATTAAATAAATCTTGTTCACGAAGCACATTAAACCTGAACGTTGGGATTTGGTTTTTGATCGAGCTTTCTTTCCTGCCTCCCGCTCCTGGTATAAGGAAAGAATTACAACGACGTTAATTGCAAATACCGAGACCGCTTGTTAACGATAACGTAAGTAAGTAGGTACATATATACTCAAACCTCCGACAGGTAGTCTCGTTATTTGCACGGAGCCGATAGCAATGTTTTTCAAAGACTTACTGATGTTTACCATAGTTTTAAGCAATTGTTTATCAATAAATGCATATACACAGCGTATATACAACTTATTATGTACTTTTTGCAAACTCGCTCCGTTGAATCAGCAAGAATTAAAAAAAAAAAATTAGTTTCGTTTGGAATTTTTACGTTGGAGTTCCTTTTTTCGAAGAATTTGCAAAAGATTTCATAGTATGGTTTCTTTTTCTTTGGTGACAGAAAAAACGGGGAAAAATAAAACTATCGTTCTTGCGGTACACGGAAAGATTCTCCCACGCTAAAGAGGCGCCAGACAAACTAACCGGACGACCTTGGGTATAATTATCACGTGTCTTTACAGACCAATCGGAGCGGAACATCGGAATAGGACATCGGACTCATTTGTACCTTTCCTCGCGGTGAACTCGACCAATGTTTTTTAGACGTAATCTATCATCAAAACAAACAAAGACAAACAAGTACGAAAGCGAACCGAAAAAAAACACAATCCCGACGATATAAGTTGCTGTATTGTATTTCAAAAAATTAAATAATCCTGACAACGGAAACGGTTCAAAGTCCATGGATTTCCATCCACGTGAATGCATAATTTATCCTGTAGTTGAGTAGTTAAATTCTTATCCTTAACTATCTCAATGAAAGCACGCGAAGCAACGAAATAAACCGCAAAAAGAGATATCAACTATGATAATGAAAAAAAAAGAGAAAGAATGTATATTTAAGTCGATTCGAAAGTGGCGCTTTGTGAATCGATCGATCGAATGTGTACTCCCCATCATATTCCAGGCGCTACATTTGAAAGAGCGAGCACGTGGAGTAAGATGGCCGAAGATAGCCGTAAATGGCCGTGACAATAATACAATTCAACCACTTTCTTTCTCCCCCTCCCCTCATTCTCTTTCTCTCTCTCTCTCTCCCCCTTCTTTTTTCTCTTATTCGTTCTTTCTTCTACGCACTCAACTTTCTGTCACATCGCTGGCAGTCATTGAGCGTAGTCTGGCAGGCCGTACTTACGTACAGTATTTCGAGGCAACGGCCTCTATATTCTCTTCAGCCTCTCTCACTCTCACTTTTTCTTTTTTCATCAATCATATATCGCATAGATTCGCGTCTTCCTTTAAGGATCACGAATATTGCTCCTTAAGGAGGAAAACGCGAGAGTCTCGCTTCTCCTCCTATGTCCTATACGGCGCACATTTTCGTTTATTCGCCTTAATTTATTTATATCCGAAAGCCAAAAGTATTCTTCTACGTTCCTCCTTCGCGTACCGAGTAAATCCTCGCGTCGCTGCTTTCTTCTCTTTCGCTCTTCTCTTCCCTCGCGCATTTAACGCAGATAGATAGACCGAATAGTATTCAAAGATTCGGTGGTGGTGCAGCGATCATACCGAACTTCTTGCCAATTTGGCTCATGATTTACTATAGCACCGCTATAGTTCTAGAATGAATGTATGTGGCCGTGATAAAATTATCACGATTCATTTCTTCGGTTTCTCTCTTTCTCGCTTTTGAATTTTTCCAGGATTTCTATCGGCTACGTCAATGTAAAATGCCACGAAAAACAACTAAGTTTACCTAGAAATTTGACTGATAGTAAAACCTTCTGGAGAACCGTTTCGAAAATTAAACTTGAACAAGATCGACCTTAAATTTAATTATGAAATTTGTGTCTACATGACTATGATACGATAAAAGGGGTCTTGATGAAAATTTTTGTATTCCATGGTGGTGAAAGGTGTTCGATTGTTAGAACGAAATTTCTTCTTTTTTTTCGAAGGTGCTGCCACCTATCGACAAAAATGCAAGCTTCTCAAGCTCTTAGATACACGAAGGACGAAAGAGCTTAAAAAGATAACCTTGAGAGATCGATATTCTCGAACACAATGCAAGGCATGCGATTTAGGTAACCAGCTAATCAATCGAATGAAGAATTACTGTGACAATTTCTATTCGATATAACTATATATTACGCGAACGATCTAATTAATCTTTTCAATTACCGATATACTCTATCGATTACCTATCGACGAAAACGCAAACTTCTCAAGTTCGTAGACACACGAGGACGAAAGAGCTTAAAAAGATAACCTTGAGAGATCGATATTCTCGAACACAATGCAAGGCATGCGATTTAGGTAACCCGCTAATCGATCGAATAAAGAGTTACTGTGACAATTTCTATTCGATATAACTATTGATTACGCGAACGTTCTAGTTAACCTTTTTAATTACAGATATACTATCGATTACCTATCGACGAAAAAGCAAGCTTCTCAAGTTCGTAGACACACGAGGACGAAAGAGCTTAAAAAGATAACCTTGAGAGATCGATATTCTCGAACACAATGCAAGGCATGCGATTTAGGTAACCCGCTAATCAATCGAATAAAGAGTTACTGTGACAATTTCTATTCGATATAACTATTGATTACGCGAACGTTCTAGTTAACCTTTTTAATTATCGATATACTATCGATTACATATCGACGAAAACGCAAGCTTCTCAAGTTCATAGATACACGAAGGACGAAGAAGCTTAAAAAAGTAACCTTTAGAAATCGATATTCTCGAACCAAATGCAAGGCATGCGATTTAAGTAACCCGCTAATCGATTGAATAAAAAGTTACTGTGACAATTTCTAATCGATATATAACTATTGATTATGCGAACGTTCTAGTTAACCTTTTTGATTATCGATAGTAAAAGTCGACTTGTAAAATATCTCACCTCAATTTTCTACAAGCAAGTTGCATTTTACAAAAAGATTCTTGCTCATTCGATGATCTAAACCAACTGTTACAATTTTATATCCAAATTTCATGTGGCCTATCGGATCGGCGAGTATGTGATCAGAGAGTCGCTTACAATAATTAGGTTAATATTAGGGTGTCCTATAAGTTACTTCCTCTTTTTTGATACGAAATGAATACACGATACAGAAGAAACTTAGGGAATACCCTAATATATACTGTAAAATCAAAAAACTTGCAAATATGGACGTAAAAATAATTTTTTCTTCTTCTCCTCTTCCATAATGAGTCAGTAAATTATGGTTTCTCTCGAATTTTGTCAAGGTCACATAATAATATAGATATTTCAAGTTTCGATATTATGTGAGATTGATTTAATCTATACTGATTTACTCACATATGTCTGAGGGAACGAAATAACAATTTTTCTTTTTCGACAAGAAAGCTGTTAAAAATCCTTCGGGGAAAAAAAACTTTGAGTTTTTAGTAATGTTTCGAACTTTACCAACATATGATATAGATTGTCCATGATTTCGTAATCTCTAAGTAGTAGATTGAATGTGTATCGATTTAACGTACATAATCACATACGATATTGATTATAGAAAAGTAAAATAATTAAAGGGAAATGAAAAAGACGGTCGATATTAAGGGCAAAAAAATAAGATACTTAAGTTTAAAGTGGACACGTTCAGGAACTATAGTAAAGCAAACACGAACGCTCTAAGATCTTACACTACTGATTCTTAAGCATAGCACCAAGAGAGTACCAATCAATAAAATTCCTCGTAGAAATCGTGCAAACTAGTTATTATGCAAAAATGGGTGATCGTTTGAAAAAATACTACCGTACTTATAATAAAAATTTATAATTAGTTATATTATTAGCTAACATCAATATACAGGATAAATAATGCACCAATAAATATATAAGAACTGTGATCGTGTTTGGTATTAAACGATCGTAAAATATGAAAAAAACTGGTTTCTTCGCATTACACGAAACATTTGAGTCGTCTTTATTTACAAGGTGTAGGGGTTTAGAATAAAATAAATTTTACGTTGTCGTCAACAGATTCCAAAGAAACGACGAGCCCGTCTACACGACGAACAAGCGCACGTGCAAATAGCAGGTACTTACGATCGTTACACAGTTGGAACGTAACGATTGTTACGTAACAAGTCTTTTCAAAGTTTACGGAAATATGAGACCGAATACGCAGCAAATACAAACTGAAGTTCATTCTCCTCAATCTATTCGTAGATCTCTCTTAAAATAACACGAAAGTTATTGTTAGTTTGCATATTAGTTTTATAGAATTTTGAAACTATATTCCATACGCGCGCGCGTGTGTGTGTGACTGGTAAATCATTCAATAAGACACGACATTGTATGACGCAAAATTTTTTGTACAATAAAAAAATAAATGATTCAAAAGAATAAGAACGATACAATAAAGTAATAAAAATAAAACAATACTTTTATGACGCTTGACGACCAGCCTGAAGATGTCGCGGTCGACACCATGACCTCCGCCATTTTTAATCACGATAGCTTGTAGAACGTAATACATACATACATACGTTCGATGGAGAAAGAAAATTCCTTCGGGACAAACTATTCGCTGGCACGAAGGCGTGCGCGATCGATAAGCGACATCACCAAAATCAATAACAGCTCGTGCCACGTCGTACTAACGCATAAATAGCATACGAAATTCGAAGCTAACTTAGCTACCACTAAGAAGGAGGTCACTGGCCCTACAATTCATCATAACCTATGCATATGATCTATTTTTAACGGTTTGTAAAGGGAGAAAAAGAATAATCATTTGTAATATTTTCAATGTTTTGTTGCAGCTTCAACATAAATTTAACTTCGATCTTGTTCAAGTATACCTCGTTTCTTTTTCCTCTTCTTATTGCAAGATCAAAGACTGCAATTTTAAGATAACGAAAATAAGGCCTTCATTGATTTTTATACATACATTTTAAAATGTACCAATTGACAAGATTATACACACCCAAACACACAATCACAATTGTATTGACCGTCATGTCATATATTCACATTTCTCTGTTAAAAAAACTCAGCATTAACGTATATTATTCTTTTCAATCCATCAAAATAATTATCGACTCAAAACTAACGATTAGAAATAACAAAAGGACGAAATTCTAAGTTCTCCGATATAATTCAATGACATATATATATATTATTTCAGATAATAAAAATATATACATAAATATAACCGACTATGAGACGATTGAACGCGACAAAACGTCGAAAGTTTTGATACTAGACAACGTTAAGAAAAATTTGGTTTTCGAGTATAATATTTAGATTGTCTTTAAAGAAAAACTATATAAAAGGATAAAAAAAAGATGTTAAAAAGAGAACTTAGAAAATATACTCATTGAACAAAACGAGGAACATCTCAGTAGCGTCTAATCGTCGAACAGCCATGACAGTTGGTGTGACTTACGTAGTAGGTAGCAGACTATAAAATCGATTACTCTCGATAAATCTAAGAGGGATACGATATAATGTAAGTATAATTAAAAAAGAGAATATATCGAAAGAAAATTATTGATTATTGCATAAGGTACGCAGAATCATCGACGAGAAGGACAAATAACTGTTCGTTCTTACACCATTCGCCATGCTGAGATTTCACGAGAAAGAAAGAAAGAAACGTGAATAGCCAACCGTCGAACGAGGAAAAAGCAAACTTCTCTTTCCTCTCTCTCTCTCTCTCTCTCTCTCTCTCTCTCTCTCTCTCTCTCTCTCTCTCAAATTCGAATCGGTAAGTCAATAAAACAAACCGTTGGGCAAGATTAAAAACTTGCAAATATCGATAATTACATAAAAGGCGATCGTAAAACTGCGCCATTTCGTATACGTGGGTGGTGGGTAGTGGAAGGAAAGAGAGAGAAGGAGAGTGAGAGAGAAAGAGAAGAAAAGAGGAGCAAAAGGGAGGAAAAAAATTTCATAGGTGCCGGTCTGTCTGATTTCACCGACAAAACACGAATAAGAAAGAAATTAAAATGGAGATACCTCGATGAATGCTCACCTTCATGTTGTTCTCGACAAGATATTCAATCGAACATATTTGATACACGACGTAAGCTCTTACGAGCTCCATGGTGGTCTTGCTCTTGAAGGCAGCAACTGGGTCGTTAAACTTCAAATCGAGCGGATCTATCTGTCTTGATTGATCCGACATCGGTTGCTGCACGCTGCCGGTCACTCTACCGGTACTGACATATCCACGTTCGATCAGTCGCACTAATGCAGCGGAGACTGCGTTTTGATCCCGCAATCCAACCACGGGGAGTGGCACGCATTTAAAAATCTTTTTACCGGCGCAACATCGCGGCACCGTTCTTAAAAACGCCATTACTCTCTTTTTTTTTGACTTTTTTTCTCTTTTTCTCTTTATATATATATATATATATATATCTACGTATGTATGTGTGTATCTTTCCTTTGTAACGTGTACCGAACAATCCCTGATAGGTGAAGAAACGACGAGAGAAACGATTATCGCGATCGAAACCCTCTCGTCGAGTGAGGTCTTACGCGCGACTGTGCCTCGCCTGGGGCGTCGAGCTTCCCTCTCTCTCTCTCTCTCTCTCTCTCTCTCTCTCTCTCTCTCTCTCTCTCTCTCTCTCTCTCTATCACTCTATTTCTTTTGCTCCCCCCACTTTCTTTCTTTCTCTCACTCTCGGTCTCTATCCTCGCGCGCGCTCCACCGATTTATGTACAGACCCACCGCTCTGTCGATGTTATACTACTGGGACTTGCTCCCAGTAGCCAGTTCCTGCCGATTCCTGTCAGTAAATAAAAAGAGAAACCCTGTATATCCACCTTACTACGCTTCAGTCCAAGAACCAACTTGAAAAAGACAACTTGGGGAATCATTTCTTGATTTTTGTTAAGTGGGGAGATCAAATGATGATTAGATTCGGCTTCTTCGTTCCTTTTCTTCGAATTGATTATCTCTTTCCCTCCCTCTCTCTCTCTCTCTCTCTCCTCACTCTCTCTCTCTCTCTCTCTCTCTCTCTCTCTTTCTCTCTCGTTCTCTACCCTTCGTTCTCTTTTGAAAAAAGATCGATTTTATGGAGTTAATTCTTTTCTCTTATTTGTTTTAATTTTTTGTTCCTTGATGAGTGGATAGAAACGAGTTTCGATCATTGAAAGAATGTACACTTACGTACATACACGTTGGGTCAGTGAAGTGTTAAAGCAACGTAAAATCGAGTATGCTTTCTGATTGGTTCGTCTCGAGAAGGTGTGTTCTACCACACGAATCGCTACTGGTTGATCTAATTTTTGGCTACGTTAATGATTGCGTGTCGATATACATACATCATATACTGTCCTATTTTTAAAAATACGTCGTGTCACCTTCTTTTTAATATAAATATATTTAACTAATAATAAAATATATAATATTTATAATATAATATTTATTTGTGATATATCGATTTATGAATGATATAGTAATCGTGTCAATTACTTCCCTTTATTTTTTTGATCGATTGTTCAGACTCATCGATTAGTCATTGACAGCAGGTTTTAAGAAACAGGATTGATTCGTTACTTTGGCATGCATTCACATTCATGCATGCGAACTAAAAGCACGTATATATTCTAGCTATAGTATGTGTGTATTGACAGTGCAAAAAGTTAACACATTAACAAAAACATGATCAAAGATTGTGGAAAAAATGTATTTACAAAATTCGCTCCTAGATCATTCCTACCGTCACGAACAAAGTATATAACATATTTCTGATATAGAGTTCTACAGAAGTCCAAGGAATTTTGAACTTCTTATGCGTGATTTTCTCATTACATATGATATTAGCAACGGCAAGTAATACTAATAACGATAGGAATTAATATAGTAAAGTGGTTATATTGTGAGGTTGAATCGTAAAAGTTTATTAAAAGTGTTACATTGTCATCTAAAAATGAATTAAATGCGATTTATTAAAACTCAATGATAAATTCATATCATCGCATGGTACCACCTTTACTTATGAAATTTCCAATAATAATATCAATAATGATTCAAACTAACTTCTGACTTAAAAATAAATCCAAATTCAAACATTTCGCGTGAATTTGTTATATGGAAACTTGATATTTTTTGTTTACAAAAATAAAAACTATAACATTAGTTATCTCAATATTCATTTAACCTATGAGGGGGGTTGGTTGGTTTTTCACCATTAGATGGCGTGTTTTTTGGCTTTACGAATTCTGAGTAGCGTTTCTTTCATGCGTTGAGGATGGATATGCTTAACTACGAGAAAGTTGGCGTTTTCGTCCCACCAACAACAGAAGTCCACTCTAGAACTCGGCAGTACATCTGACCAGCAAAACCTGTTTTAGATGTCATGGTTAATGTTTTCAAAACTTGTATTTATTGTTTCCACTTGATGTTAGGTTCTTTCGAGAAAAAGCGACGCCTAGTAGCAATGGTTGCTAAATAGGTCGCAACATTTAATGGAAACCTACGGTTATGCACTTAACCCCGTGGCTTCACCGAATAGGAATGGTACCAGTTCAGTTACCACTGCGCCTGAGTAACAAAGAACTTTAATATAATGGTATAAAAATATATATAATTTAATAACAATAGTTTGGTTATGTCTTTTTATTTCCACTAGACTAACTTACGTAGATAGTAAATTGGTCACTGTCTACTCGACCAACCAATCAGCGATGTGTGCATGAGCAACGATCGTATTCTTGCGGAATATAATCACATTTTGGATCATACCTATAAGTGCCGCATCATACGTATTAAATTAAAAACTACTTTTAAATTTCATCTGTACAGTTCGTTCTTGTAACCTGAAAATTGCAAAAGAGGACTTACAATCTCTTTGAATGATTTTAAAAATGAAGAATTTTAATGTGATTTATAGACGTGCTTGTTGATATATATATTGGAATTATAAATGTCGTAACTAAATTGTTATATTTAAATTTCTGATTTCAATTTAATTATTTTAACCTATGAGCAAAAAGTTATTTAAGTTGTTTCCATGGATCTTTTTAATAATTTATAGTGACATGCGAACTGTTAAGTATTGCGTTGAAATACATTCGTGTTTTGCAATATTTATATACTCTATATATTATAAAACGTTAATTTTTTTTTGTAATATAAGGAATGGAAAAATCATTAAAACTAATAATATACAGAAGTAAGACGATTTTCGATAATGTCAATATTACTTGGAATTCTGCGATTAAATATCTCCATCAAAATAATGAAAAAGGGGTTAAATCAAAACCTAATATCCTCGACAATAAGTTACATTGTAAAATAATAGCAGTTCCTTTAAATCAAAGGGGATTTAATGCATATCTTGTTTCATTATATGTTAACAGTTTGATAAAGTCAAATACTTATCGTAAGGCTGCAGTACAGGTTTTATTGAAACATTTGTCTTTAATGACACATCAAGCAAACTCCAAATATATGATTTTGATAAAATTACGTACACCAAAAAAGCAATTCCTAGATTATAAATGGTAAGCTGTATAAATATGATTTAAAGATTTCTTCAAATATGTTGTATAGTTCTTGTAAAAATTATATTTTTACAGGAGTGAGAGAATAACAAAAATTGTATCAGAAACAAGAGAACTAGATTATGCTATGTCATGGTTATCTACTCTAGGAGGAGCATTTTCTGCTTTAGGCGAAGAATTTCAACATTGCGTAAGTTGTATAGCTCAATGTATTATTGCAGTGTAAAAATAGTTTATAGACATTGGTAATCACTAAATACGAGTTAAAATGTGATTATATTTTTACTTCTTTTAATATAAATATCTTATATATCGTTATTAGTTTTATTTTTTATAGTACATAGAAAATAAAAAAATTAATTAATCAAAATATATATTTTATACAGGCTCAGATGGCAGGAAAAATTTCAATAAAACAATTTCAATTAGCACTACATCTTGGAAATCCCCTTCTTGTTGCTCGTTGTAAATTATATGCTGCCTTAAGTTTGATACAACAAGGTTATTTCAAAACACCAAAACATATGATCAAAAATATATACAAACTTGCAGTGGATCAGAATGACACACGTCTGCGAAATATGTGTAAGGGTGTCTGGGCAAAACTTAAGTATTGTTATAAACAAAAAAAAATAAAATATGGAAAAAATTAAGTTCTTGTAAAATAAAAAAAAATTAAGTTCTTGTAAGTGTATATATTACATATAGATATGCTATTAAAATTTTAAGTATATAATATTTATAAATTTGTAAATATAAAATTAGAACACACACACACACACATAGAAACAGAGTTGAAAATATATATATTCCCAGAAAGTTTTATATATTCTTTAAAGTTTATCGTTATAAAGGCATCTTACATAATATTGCTTTGTAGATACAAAAAAATTAAAACATATTTTTGCAGCTATAAGAAAACTTCAAAATACCTGTAAAATGTGACTTATATGACTTTTCAAGATAGATTAAAATAAGAAACATATAATACAACTGAATAATAAGCTTAAGAAAATTCAATGGTAACTAAAATTCCCTGATCTCTTTATTATTGACTGTTGTACAATCGTTCAAGTTCTATTTTTACTGTCCTTAGATCACTTCTTGAAAGGACTATTACCATCACTGAGCAAGAGTACCCATTGGATCCCATGCCGGTAAAATATCAGGTTCCTGCTCGAATACAGTTAAAACATCAGCAGGTACAAATTTTTTATCTACAACAGCTTCAAAGACAAACTCTGAAAACCATTCAGCCGTTAAAATATGATAGCCTTTCTGACCATGATCTTCTCCCCAAGAATTTTCTACTCTGAACTTCTTGATTTTATTTTCGTTCTAAAATTGCAAAATATACACTTATTAGTTTATATTTTTACCGTATATAAACAATCATAAAAAACTTACATCAATAGATACAGCTGTAAATGCCATTGCGTGTATCATCATTGAATCCCCATAAAGTAATCTATCTGCCTTTGTAAGACCTATCTGTACGTCTGTTCCAAACATCAATTCAAAATCATAAGCTCTAATGTCATGGATACCCTGTTTACCTATTAAACGTTTGTTTACATCACATCCAAACCATACAGGTTCATTCTGTTTTATACTTTCTGCACATAAGTTCATTAGTAATTCTGGTGGCTGATTATTATAAAGCGTTGGTCTTCCACCTATGACATTTCCTAAACAATCCACTGTATAAAGTTTTCCATAAGGATTAGATGGTCTTGGATCTGTGACAAGACACACCTTATCATCGACATTGTAGTATGGCTTCACATATTTTTCATAAAATTCAATAGGCGTTATTGGTCCTATGCAGCTATAATTTTTTGATTTATCATAATATTCCCATGTTATAATTTCAGATGGAATACCAATGCAAATGCCAATTATTCTATATATCACAGTCATTTGTTCCATAATTTGACCTTCTAATTCTTTATCAGAAGCCCCATTAGCAACTAAACCTCTTAGAACTTTAGAATATTCTCTTAATTTACTTTTCAAGATACTATTCATACGAATACTAGCCTCACAACTATATGATTCTGGAAAACATGACTTTGGAACAAGACCATGACGATTTATAAGATTGACTATCATATCCCATTGACCTCCATCACAGGTAGGATCATGCAACAAAAATGATACCAATCTTCCTTCCACTGATTCACCACGTTTTGCAGTTTTAACAATATTGTGCAAGAAGTAGTTACATCGTTCTACCTGTAATAAATTATTTAAATTGTATAATGTTATTATAAATTATATTTTATAGGGACAAAATTTACTTTATAAATATAAGATAATTTATATTTTTAAACCTTATCCCAGAAAAAAAGGTAAGCTTGGCTAAATTCAAATTCATCCAAGTTATATTGCTTCATAAAGGCAGTTCTTATAACATTTAAAGTTGCAAATATCCAACAACGTCCAGAATTTTTTTGGTTTGTCATTGGCTTGCCTTCAGTATCAATTTTATGAGTGAAGACATGCTGAGTTTCTTCCAAAACTTTTCTTGATATACAAGCCTCAATAGGATTGGTTTTTGTACAGACATTTTGTGCTTGCACATTTCTATTGTCTGCATAAAATTTTGCACGTAACTGATTCAATACCTCTGGTGTCAAAATAGCTGCTGTTTGGAAACAAAAGGAAATATTGGTTGACCTTACAAAGGTTGGACAATAAAGATATAACAAATATCAAATTGAGATAACTTTTATGAATATATTATATTCACAATACTATTTTATTCTTCATTATACTTCATATTCAAAATAATCTGGTTATTGTTTGTTGTATGCTAATTATATGCAACGTATTAAAAAGAAATTAATCGGTTACCCCCTTAAAAATAAAATATAAAGAGATCTTAAAGAGCATATCAATGGTCAAGTTCTGTTAAATGGTTTGTAAAAAAATACTTGATTATATATGTATGATACGTAACCACCCAAAGATATCTTAAAAAGCATCGTTTTGTACAACATTGCTACAATATGCTAATAAAAATCGTATTGTTACTGCAAAAATTATATTACCAAATAATATTGACTGCATAACAAAAAGATAATATTAATAAAACAGATGATTTATTGTACAATTTAGAGTACAAAAAAGAAAGTAAACCTAAAACAGCTCGTAATATAAAGAAAAGAAAAAAAGACAAAGAAACTTTTAAAGCAGGTACTACTGCTTTTGATTACACGCATCATCAAATGTATTTTTTCATTTTATTTCTATAATACGAATAATATAACTGCCTAAAATACGTCTATCATGTATACGTCCTATCACGTATTTTGGGCTATACCTAAGATTTATTTTTGTTAAATGACAAAGTGATTTTTATTTCCTAAATACTCGGCTTTTGCGAAGCATATATATATATATATATATATATATATATATATATATATATATACACGTGTATTTTACCAAAAATTATGCACGTATAATGTTGTTGATATATGTTGTAAATATTATTGATAAAAAAAAATACAAAATGTTTTACTTATAGATAAAATATTTTATCTAATGGCATGCGTATTATTAACGAAACTCGGCCTCGGGTATATATCTTACGCTTGAAAAAGAAAAAAGAAGAAAATTGAGTTTCATAAAATTTTTTCTTTGTATAAAGTTCTCCGATATTGTGGAATAAAATTTTGTAAATAATCGTAGAAATGAGAAATGGCAGATGTGAATTTCAATAAATATATTTTGCAATATGTTCATTGTCACATTTTGTTGTAAAAGATTTACGACATCTTGCGAACAAACATTCGGAGAATATATAAAAATGTAAAAAAATAATACAATGTAAACCAATGGATATCAATCTAGTATTTCGAGAAAAGATAATAGTGCATTCAATATTTGTCTCACAGTATATTGACAAACATTGGAATAAAAGTTGATGACAGGAACAACTGGGTGCGCTCATAAAAAAAAGTAAGCGTTATTTTCGAATAGTGAAATTTTTTGTAATATTTAAAACGAATTATTTAATACGTTTACGCATTTATCGCTTTGCAAAATAAATCTTATGACGAACGTATGATATATATATATATATATATATATATATATATATATATATATATGTTTTTTTTTTCACTGAAAAGAGAAAGCGTGATGTGAAAATAAGCAAGGATTTAACTTACAGACAACCATAATGCTGATCTAGCTTCTCTCCTCTCCCGTAATGGTGTAATGGATTTAGGCGTCGTCACCGGGTTTCTACGCTAGTATACCGTACTTACAAACAGAGGGGGCATGTCGTTTTTATCGCATGTGGTCGATAGACAAAATAAGTATAATAATTTCTTGTACATTGAACAGGATCCTGTACTACGCATGTCTAATACAGATTTTCGCATGCGTATTCATATTTTCTCCTTTTGACACGCAAAGAAGTTTATTATGCTAAATTGAGCAGATTTACCGCAACGTTTAAAAAGATGCAAATTTTAAATAAAAATTTCATGTAAACTACTTCTTATAAAACTGAAAGATTTAGAATGATCCTGAATAAAGGCGAAATATTATCGAGTACGTTGTATACGATACTTTTATAGTTTAATGGTTTACTGATTTTTTTAACCAATGATGAAGATGGACTTTTTCCATCGACCAATAACAATTTTGTATATTGATGCAGCCAATACCATTTTCGTTGTAGCATAGTATCGTATATTTTATGAAATCTCTCACATACACATATACAAAGTATCATTTTTATAGTAATAATAATATTAATATTTTCTGATACTACCGTAGATATTATACATTATTCTTACGTATACAATAAAAAATATGATTATTAAGATGTTAAATCGTTATATTTATGATCTACTACTCAAAGATGTACAGAGTATATGTGTAATTAATATATACAGTTTGATGAAACTAGAGAAGATAAGAGATGTTTAATTAAGTAATTTTCGATTTAGACAGCTATTATATCGTGGGGTGTACAAAGCTTTTGCCGAAAAACGGGAAGTATAAAGGATCTTATTGAATGTTTCTAAATTATTCCATAAAAATATCATGGTTCCACATCTGGTATAGGCGTTTCTTCTGTTTTTGATTCTAACGAAAAAGGTGGTATTCTACAATCGAAGGCATATCCATCTTCTCTCTCCATTCTAAATGTTCCCCTAAAACAAAAATGTTATTAGTTAAATAGAATGTTCCTACAGATATATTGAGAAGTATTAATTACGTACCACATATGACCACTTGGAGCTTGCAAACTGACATGACTACTATATTGAAATGCGGGCAAGGTTTTAGATAGTACAGGCTCTTGCCCTACAACCCCTCTACCTCTGACAGTTTCTAATGTACCAGAAAGACTAAATATTCTCCAATGCCTTTCCCTTAATTGTACACTCAAATCTCCTAAATTTTCCAAACGAATACAATATCGCCACTACACAAAAGAAATAAGGATTTTAATTAAAAGATTTATATAATTCATATAAATTATATATCAACTACAATCCCTTAAAAATATGATGTACCCAATAAACTGATGTAGTTTGATTTTCTCTACAACCCATATAAAATGGTATCACAGTAATACGTATATTTTCTGTTGTTTCTTTATGAACATCAGACAATTCTAACCATGGATGGTTCTTTTTTTGCCATGCTTTCAGTGTCTCTTGTGCAATAAAACATGGATCTCTGTCTGAATCGTAAGTTAAAAACTTATCAAAAAGTTCATGTTGCAATGCAGTTTTCTCGTTCGTAGTATATGGCAAAATATCTTCATGGGCAACATAATCTAGACCTGGTATTGCATACAGACTGCGGCTGCTCTCATGATTACCCAAAAATGTGACTGCTTCTGTTTGAGCACGCTATGTATTGTTTTAACAAAAATATTTTCACATACATTTATAATAAATACAAGAACAAATATATAAATATTATGTTATATTACTTACTATGTACGGACAATCTCTTTGATCTATTAGAACCTGATAAAATGTGTGCGTTCTTCCTTTGACTTCTTTACCCACACTATTAAAGTTCCTATCGCTGTTTCTTAAAAGGAAAATAGTTTATATGTTCTTCTTTATATATATTAATTCTACAACTATCAGCTATATATAATTATATATGACATACTCTTCTTTTTTATTTGGTATATCCCTATCGTATACTCTTGCTAGCCATGGAAATAAAATTACTCCCCGGTAACCAAAAACCCTATGCAAGATCAACTGACCTGTTTCATATTTTCCTTGCAACTTAGGAGTTTCTAGTTTTCCAACTTCTGCTAATCTGGAATATCGTCTGATATAAAATGATTTTACTGACAACTTTATTATTGGCTTTTTTTAAATCAAAATATATCAGCCAATCATTAATATTATAGCATACAAAACAAATATATATATATATATATATATATATATATATATATATATATATATATATATACAATTCATAACCTATCAAGTTCTACAATTTCATAAAACAATTATATTGTAATAATAAAAATTATTACATATTAATAGGAAAATCTCGCTCCTTTTAAATATAGGTTTATAGATTAATGATTTTACAAATTTCAAAATATTTTCTAGGAAATATAAAAAGAAAACGTACGTTTTACGTACTACATACTTCATACCTAATATATCTTGCTTGTTGCACATATGATTTTTTAGTTGAACTCAAGAGGAAGTGTCTTAAATTACAAACGATGAAATTTCGTGAGAGCTCCATTCTTTTCTTTAAAACGACTGTTCCTCGATTTATATTAGAAGGATTTATTTATCTTGTTTGAGTACCAGAAAATAACGACGCTGTTTTTCTGACATTTCTACTGAGTTTGACCGAGTACGTCAGAGTATGGCAGGTTATATGTTGTGATGTTTACGTGACTGTCCATGATATAAAAAGAAAGATGCTATAGCCAGATACAGTGAATCAAAATTTTGCTACGGTAACGTGTTGAATTTACAACAATTGGTGAATTTGTTGGAGATTAAATTTGATTAAAACATAAAAACATTAAAACAATAAAACTAAAAACTGTTCACAAAACAGCAATGAATCGATTATAATTTGCTTAAAATTAGCTTTTAAAGTCCGTAGATAATGATGCATGTGTAACGAACATAAACCGAAATTTCAAAGGAAAATATACAAAAATCTTATTTATTGTAATTTCATAATTTATACGCAATATACAAAAAGATTAAAAAAAAGTTGCTTTCAATTTATTAACGTATTTTTTTAGTGAAAAAAATTCTATACTTGCTTTGTGTTACGTATAACTCTCGTGACAAAAAAAAATGTATTTGGTAAAGCACATGATAGAACAAAGATAATTATATCTTATCAGATATGCTTCCTTATAACTTTCAACTTCCCTCCATGGATTGAATTTTTCTTCCTTTTATTAATCATATGATTGTTATTAATTCGTTTTACAATGTAATTAAAAATATTTGAATATAATATGTTAATTTATAAGAATTTAGCATAAATATTTTACTGTATAATAGAGTTCAATATATACTAGCCTTAATAATTTATTTTGGTTTCACTTTTATAATTTATTATCTTTTCAATAAAATCATATTAGCGATGAGTTAAATTTGACACAAAATATAAGTATTTTGTTTAAGATCTTTTGTATTTTTTTTTCTTTTTACATTTATGTATATGTCAGTGGAAAACAATTTTATGATTGAATTTATTACAGACGTTGGTAACCATCAGGGATTAATCAGAAGAAGAAACGATAACCTAAATATTTTACTTTCTTTGAAATATTAAAATGCCAAAAAAAAAGACTGGTCAGAGAAGAAAAGCTGAAAAACAAAAATTAAGACAAAAAGAAATCAGGACTGCTAAGGAGCAAATTGACATAGCGAAGTTACCATGTAATACAGTAATGGTAAATATTAGATTAAATCGAGACAATGAATTTTCATTTAAGATAATTCATATTAGCAATTATTTATTTTATTACATTTTTTTCTTTCTTTTTATTTATTTATTTATTTATTTATTTTTTTTTAATATCTATCTTAGTTAAATGACAATGTTGTTATGTATAGGAATGTGATAAGTGCAATAAAAAACAAAAAAGTCGTGCTTTTTGTTATTTTTGTCAACACGTGCAACGATTACCTATGTGTGCACATTGTGGCAAAGTAAAATGTATGTTAAAAACAGGAGATTGTGTTGTAAGACATCCTGGTATATTTACTACAGGTCTAGGGATGGTAGTAAGTATAGAATAAAAATGTATAGTTTGTTATTATAGAAATAATAAGATTATAGTTAAATATGTTTCTTATGTTAGGGAGCTATATGTGATCATTGTGAAGCTTGGGTTTGTCATGGAAGACGTTGTTTAACTACTCATGCTTGTACTTGTCCATTGATGGATGCTATTTGTCAAGAATGTGAAAGAGGAGTATGGGATCACGGTGGAAGAATATTCCGCTGTTCTTTCTGTAATTGTTTCCTCTGCGAAGATGATCAATTCGAACATCAAGCATCGTGTCAAGTATTAGAAGCTGAAAGTTTCAAATGTAAGAATTTTATAATCTTTCAAGATACTATTTCAATTTCAAAAATAATATAAACACATTTGACAATATTTTTAGGCCAGTCTTGTAATCGTTTAGGACAATATTCATGTCTCAGATGTAAAACATGTTATTGCGAAGATCATGTGCGTAGAAAAGGATTTAAATATGAAAAGAATAAACCTATACCTTGTCCCAAATGTGGATATGAAACATCACAAACTAAAGACCTTAGTATGTCTAGTAAGTATTTTAAACATGAACATATTTCTAAATTAATATATAAAATAATTGAACATAACACAGAACAGTCAAATGCTTACTTCTTTCTTATTTCCTGAATAATCCATTACGTACAACTCAAATTTCTAAATGTTTATATTTTTGATACATAGCAAGAAGTCATAAATTTGGTAGACAAACTCAGACTGGACCATATGATTCCGATGAAGAAAATGGTTATAATGATTATGGTAACATGAATATTATATTTTGTATAATTTTAAGTCATTTATTATTTCAGTTGAATTTTATGATGTATATTTTTAAGTAGGTACTAATGAAGCTGAATGTTATGGCTCAGAATATTATATTGCTAATGATGATGAAGAAGATGAAGATGAAAATGAAAACTATAATGATGAAGAAGAGGAACAAGAAGATGAATCTTCAAGTGAAGATGAAGTAAAGGATAGTGATAAATTGAAGAAAGAAATATAAAAATCATTTAGTAATAATGTAAACTTAACATGTGGAAAATATACAAAAAAGTATGGAAATTAAAAATTACTATATTAATAATATTATAAAATAGAATTGTATAAATAAAAAACTTAAAGAAATTTGATATAAAATATTATTTTATAGTGGTAAAGTTGACAGAAATTAAAACTAAATCTTTTGATATAAACTACAGTGAATATTCCACAGAATTCAACATAGTAGTAATATGCAACAAAATAAAGTATGGTGCACATTCCAAGTAATAATAATAATTTGATGCAGAATAATATAATACTAACTTAAAAAAAATGAATATTAATCTAATATCTTAAGCTAGATTTGAAGAAATATTTGTGTTATTCATAGTAAATACATTTAATTGAATACATGCTTTTTTATCTAATATGAAATAAAGAAATATAAAACAGCTCTGTATGTCAGAAGTATCTATTAATCTACAACTTATGTTTATTATATATTTTTCTACATTTTACATGAGACAATTAAAAATTCTTATAAAATTATTAATATATTTCCAATAGTGTTGGATAATCATACATTATACACGTAAAGTTGTGTATTCTGTTGGAAAGGCAAAAGTATGTAAACCAATGGCATTAACACTTGGCAATAATCCTGCATTTGGTATAACGTTCCAAGATAACATTAATGTTACATTTTTGTTACCTCTAAAAGCAGTCAATTTATAAGTAACATATAATAAATTAAAGTATTTAATATCAAAGAAAAAATAATTATTTACCTTAAACCATTACCATCATCCCAGAAATAATATTTTGTATTCATATTTTTAAAGTCTAGAACAGGATTGTCTCCACGTAAAACTATTTTGTCCCATAAAACTACCTATATTAAAAAAATAAATATTATACCTCCTTATAATGATTAGAAAATTTTTTTTTAAATTTCTAAAAACAACTCGTGTAACAAACAGAATAGACTCATACCTGATTAAAGTCATTATTGTTCGTTCGATATTCTGCTATAAGATATAAGAATAACTGCTTAACATTCCAGTTAAATAATGGAGTGAGATGTATATATTTTATAAGGAAATAATAACTACATACAAAATCTAATAACATATGAAATATAGAAACCATTGATATATATATATATATACACACACATACATATACACATGAAATATTTAGTAATATACATAGAATGAAAAGGATATCAGTTTGAAGATCAAATGTCAAGTAACCAAGATCATTTTTCACCTTTGATGCACTATAATCTGGCATATTCTTCCTGTAAAATAAATATACTTTTTCATTATATATAGTGCATTAATAAAGTAAAAGTTTATGGCATTGCCTGAAATTATATTATGTAATGTAAAAGATAATCTTTACATAGTACTATAACCATACAAATATAAATTACACAGCTAGAAATAAAATCAAAGACTTACACAACTACTTTTACTGTATTTAAAGTTACATTTGCTCTATAATCCATAAAAACTGTTGAAAGGAAACAACAAAATGTAAGGCAAGCTGATACACTTAATGTATATGCTAAAATAGCATTTCCACGTGTCAAAACTGTATGCATTATTAAGTTTTAAAATTGTCAATATATAAAAATGTTCAAGTTAATTTAATTATATATCTCAAAACTGTTAAGTGTTATACATCTACAAATTCTAACCAAAATCATTGTCCTATGAAACTTCGACGTCAGCACTAATATCAACCGGTAAACTTAAGTTATGTCACGTACGACCACCAGGGCGGCGTTTTATTTTAAACTACTACTTGATACAAGTTTTCTATTAGTGATGCCATATTAAATCAGTTCTAATCAAATTTTATGTAAATTATAGAAACATTTCAAGGCTTTGAAATTTTTATATCTTTACTTGCCTGCTATGTGATTACACCAATTTTCAATAATATTTTAATTTAAATATAGAGATAAAAGATGTTACAACTTCCTAATTGTTATATATTCATTCTTCGTTTTATTTATATATTGTTCGGTATATTATTTATTGAATTTATTATGTATCAATAAACAGCAGATTTATATGATTGTACTAATCATATAATTCTGACTTTTTTTGGTTGACTTGTGAACGTATTTTATTTCAAATTAATAACAAATTTACAATTCACAACACTTGACAATTTACTTTTGGCTATTTTTTGCAAATACATGTGTGAAATAAATATTTTTATAACTGGTTTTTCTTTTAAGTATTATTTTTTTGTATTGGCGGATTTTATTTATGTAATTTTCGTCCAAGTAAAAAAAGGAAAGGAAGTATATATTTGATGACGTGTATGATTATTATTGGATAATTTTATACATTCTACATATAAAAAATCTTTGAGTTTCAATGAAGAGAATCTTATAATTTCTGATACACATGCATTACAAGTTATACTTTACGGTTTATGACATTATAGTATATTAAGATATAGTTGATATAAATTAAATTATACATAATAATCAGGGAATATAAACTTTCATACATTTTTTTGTACCGGTGTTTGCGGCGCCCTCGCAAACTGACAATTTCATAAGACAAGAAAAAATCTTTAGTGTTGGTAAATAGAATGAGATAACGACTGTAGGAGCGAGTGAGATAGCACCAA
Source organism: Dolichovespula sylvestris (assembly GCA_918808275.2). Lineage (NCBI taxonomy): Eukaryota > Metazoa > Arthropoda > Insecta > Hymenoptera > Vespidae > Dolichovespula > Dolichovespula sylvestris. The sequence continues at coordinate 1,075,991 of OU964964.1, read as the reverse complement.
CGCGCCATATGCAACGCCTATTTTATATACATATATATATTAAATACAAAATATTTATTTGCTTAACTTTTAATTAAAAAGAAAATAAAAAAGAATGTAACACATTATTACAATATGTCAATTTTACATTACAATGTGTCATTACAATATTACATATATTTGTCGCAGGGAAATGATGAAAACCGGTATTTGATCAAATTCCTAAGTGATATGATCAAATCACGGTAGATGTTAAAATAGAAACTTGTTACCACTGCCCTCTAACATCCGTACCGGCCAACGCCTAAAAATTGCACGAGGAAGATTGCGCGCTTTTTTATTGTTTTTTATATTTAAAATTTTATCAAGTACCTACCGTTGAAGAATAAATTCAGATAAAGAAAAAAATAAAACTAATCGAATTTATGTCTGAAAAACAGTTTAATTACATATATTTTATTTTTTGAGCTGTGAGTGTCCCAATCTGTCATTTCATCTTTTCACTAAAACGGTTAAGAGATTTGATCAAATCACTTACTTTCTAGGAAAATCACGCATAAAATTTTTATTTTAACATCTTTCGTGATTTGATCATATCACTCAAGGATTTGATCAAATCTCTAATTTTATCATTTCTCTGCCACATATATATATGTATGTATGTTATATAATTATTTGTTTATTACTTTAATCTGGCCTCTTTTTCTGCAATATTTTAATGACATTCTATGTGCTTGGAAATACATGGAATTGTGTTTCACATTGTACTGTAGACAATGCTTCTTCATTTAATATTTTTATAAGTTTACTTTTAATTTCTATTTTATGACAAAGAATATAAAATCGCTGTTCGGCAATTTCTATACCATACTCTACATTTCTGTGATTTTTTTATCTTCCAATATTGCAATGCTTTGAGCACAATTTACTTTGATCTTCTTCTTAACATTATTAATTATATTATTCGTATTTATATACAAACTTCGTGTCATATCTTATGTTTCTGGAATAACGGCTTCTTCACATTCCATAGTTGTTTTTTTCTCAGTACTTTCTATTTCTTCTGTATGCATTAAAGTTAATAAAGGTAAAAAGCTTGCCTCGTCTTCCATACAGTTTGCTGATATGGAGTGCTTTGATATCGATTACATGTTAATAATGCTTTAAATGACGTGCAAAATAAGTATGGTGTAGGATTATTGTTCTGATGTCCATGATCTCTAATTTGACTAATAAAATTTTCTGCAGCATCTTGGTTTAAGTATTTCAAATTTAGTTTTGTAAATCCGCAATCTTGAAGCATTTTCTATAAACATTGTGCGTTTTATATTGTTTGTCTCCAATTATTTAAACATTTTGGTTTATTTCTCTTTAAAGAATTATAGCTTTTTTCTCAACAAATTCCATATTATTTAATTTATGTAATGCTGTTGTTAAAATCTCAAATGTCTGCTATTTTATATGGTATTGCTGTTTAGTCCTTGGTCAATATTTCTATTAAAAGAGTCAAATAAATCATCAAAAAAATATAATGATTCTTTTGTTGGTGTTTTTTGACAAAGTCACTGTTGTATTGTTTATTTTTACGGTACCTGCAATAAAATACTTTATTAATATTATTTTTTAACGAAGGACTAATATTTTTTCATATATTAAATAATAATTGTACCTTCATTTAAACATAATATTATGTTCATAAAATCTGCCACAGTATAACTCAAGACTTGTACTGCATATTTTACTTTCATTTTGGAAAAATATGATTATCTGTTAACTTTTGTTAATATTTGTAGCACAGTCGACGTCGACTAACTTCGCTTTCTTTATATGGTTTCAAAATTAAGTTTTTTATCCACATTTCACGTAGCTGTGAATCTTTTGGAAATATGTGTGATGGTAAAGTACATGTGATGTACAATTGAACAATACGCTTTACCATTTTTATCTTTTTTAATTTTTGTTAAAATATTAACAACGTGAGTTATTGGTTGTATCACGTGCTACGTACGTAAAATGCGGATAATGGTGGATAATGCAATATAGGATGACCGTGATGACGCAATAATAAAAATTACAGCATTTAAGATTAATTCTTGCTATGAGATTGTCGATCTGCGAGGGCGCTGCAAACACTGGTACAAAAAAGGTCCATAAGGTTTATAGTCCCTGATAATAATGGCAGTATCAGGTAGTATATTTCATAGGTGGTAAAGATACACAACACGGCACATGGTTGCATAATAGAAGATTTTACAGCTTAACTGTGTGTTCGGACTTGAATGGACTGTGTATGAAAAATAATGGATTCTCAATACAAGTTTGTATATTCACATTTAAACTAAGTTGACATTTCAAAGTATATTATTTTTAAAATAAAAATCATGAATATATATACATTGGTTCACAAAAGTATTCAAACGCTCGCTATTAAAACTATATAGTAAAAATATGTTCTGAAAGTAACGTTGCAACTATCCAGATTATGTATATAAAATTTGAAGCGAATCGAATAATATTTGTAGAAGTCGTGCAACATTCATTGTAATGATGTGTTGAAACAAGGCCACAAAATTATTTGAACGTTTAGAGATCAGGCAATTAAACAATGTCTTTTTAGAGAAACTGTAAACATTTGTAGATTCAGTTGATGTAATGACATTTAGTGAGTTTCTTGCTTCATTGTGACTGATGTTAATTTATATAGTTGCAATGAGTTCACAATATCGAAAATGCAGATATGAGAGAGAGAATTAATATTAAAACTGCATAATAAAGGGAAACATATAGGTAGATAGCTCAATTAGTGAAGAGATGTGTATCTATAATACATTATACTATTAAAAAATCAAAAACCAAAGAAACAATAATAAACAATCACTGTATAGGTTGATCAAAGAAACTAACTAGTACAGAAGAGAAAATTCTTATATGCGAAATAACGCAAAAACCAAATACTACAAATTTGACTCAAATGGACAATACTTTGAAAAGAATGTTCATCCTAAATGACACAATCCAGAAGCCACCTAGACAAAACAGTAATAGTCTTGGTAAAATTGAATTTTTTCACAAGGAAGAAACCATTTATTAACAAAAAAATCAAGCCAAGCATTTGAAATTTGCAAAAGAATATATAAATAAAAATAATGCTTTCCGTTTTTTTTTTTTTTTTTTTTTTTTTTTTTTTTTTTTTTTTTTTTTTTTTTTTTTTTTTTTTTTGACAAAAGCAAGTTTAATATATTTAGATCTGATGAAGGTCATTATATTTGGAGAAAACCAAATTTTGAAATGAATGTTTAAAATTTATGTCCAACTGTAAAACATGATAGTGGTACCGTAATGTTGTAAGGTTCTATGGATATAAATTGTATGGAAAATCTTGTTTTCATAAATAGTATTTTGGATAAATATGAATATTTAAATATTCTGAAAAATAAATTAAAAGTGTTAGAAAATTTTTATTGTCTTTATTTATTAGCAATATTTATTTATTCTTTTATTAGCAAGACAATATTCCTAATCATATAACTAAAATTGTAAAAGAACAGTTATTATATAATACACCGCATGTATTACATATACTCCCACAAAATCTAGTCATTAATCCTATTGAACATTTATGAGGGGAAATTGACAAGAAACTAAAAAATTATGATATAACTTCAAAAAATGTACTAAAACAGAAGATCGTAGAAATATGGAATTCTATCTAATCTACAGCAACTACAAAATTAGTGCACAGCATGCAATATCGTCTCAGAGTCATTATTGAAGCTAAGGTAGGTCCAACTAAATATTAAATAAAATAAAGTATGTATAATTAATATTGTTTGAATACTTTTGTGACCTTGTTTCAATACATCATTAGAATGAATGTTTCATAACTTTTACAAATATTATTCGATTCATTTCAAATTTTGTATGCATAATCTGGATAGTTGCAACATTACTTTCAGTAATAGTCAAACATGCATATATTAATTATATGAAGTTTTAATAGCAAGCGTTCACATACTTTCTTGAACCACTATAGATCTTTCTAAAATATAGTATGAAGTTTATGAATTTATTTAAATTAACAGTAATTAGTTATACATTCAGTTTTCATTTTTGATATATTTACAGAATAATTCATCCAGTGAAGTACCTACATGATCATCTAGTAAATATATAAATATATATATATATATTATTATTAACACAATGATATTATATTTAACTTAATTTGAATAATTTTTATTTGTTACATATAGGCACAAGATATAAGACCAGATGGAAGACAATTTCTGTCTTTTCGTCCTATAAGTGTTAATGTATCTTCAATAACTCAAGCAGATAGTTCAGCTGTATTTAAAATCGGAAATACTACAGTAATTTGTGGTATCAAAGCTGTAAATATACCTTTATAAAACATTAAGATAACATAATTATATATAATTCATCCTTAAAATTAGAAAATATTATTTATTATAGGAATTGGCAACACCAAAAGTAGAAACACCTGACTGTGGTTTTATTGTGCCTAATGTTGAGCTTTCTGCATTATGCTCTCCAAAATTCCATCCAGGTCCACCAAGCGACGAAGCACAAGTTATTTCTAAGCTAATAGAACGTATTTTAACAAATTCTGCTGCAGTAGATCTAAAAAATTTGTGCATTTGTGAAGCTAAATTAGTGTGGGTATTATACTGTGATCTTTTATGCATCAATTATGATGGTGCAGTTGTAGATGCCTGCACAGGTGCATTGGCAACTGCTCTTAAATTCTGTAAGTTATATTTGTTTACAGATTTTAGAAAAATAACCTACAATAACAACAATATATTTTTATTTATTTTTTAGTAACTTTACCACGTGTAACTCATGATCCAAATAGTGGAAATACTTCTGTACAACAGGAAGATAGGATTCCATTTCCAGTTAAAGCATTACCTATTAGTACAACTTTTGCTATATTTGATGGGTATGTTGTTTATTATCTATGTATTCCTATTACATTTGTTTGAAAAAAAATAAAAAGATAAAAATTCGTTTATATCTTAGGCAACTTTTAATCGCTGATCCAACAGATGATGAGGAAAGCTTGTCATTAGGAAAATTAACAATAGTGTCAGATGAAGAAGCCATATGTTGTGTACATAAACCTGGTATATAAATTATTAAAATATTTAATTATAAGTATATAAAAATATAATTGAATTATTAAAAATATTTTAATCAATGATATAATAATTTATATTTAGGTGGCATTCCAGTATCACAAGATTTATTTATAAAAAGTTTAGCAAAATCTAAACGAAGAGCAGATTTAGTGCGAACATTAATAAATACTGCTATATCAACAGTAGAAAAAAAAATTGATTCGTTAGATAAGAATACTATGCTCCTAAATAAATAAAAATTTATTGAAATATACTATTCCTTGTTTATAATAAGTCATGACCTATTTAGTTGGAATATAAAAAATTATACAATTTAGAACTTACTTAAATATACAGCAAACAGCAATGTATAAATTTTATTTATTAAATATTTCATTATTTTTAACTAATTAAGAAGAATTTTAAGGCTATTTCGTGCCTTAATTAAATAAATAAATTTTACAATTTTATAATTTAAAATTCTGGAATTTTTTTGCAAATCAAGTAATGTAATTGGTTTTGAAACTAATTTAATTTGAAATGAAAACAACGAACAAAACATTACATTTATTTGTATAAGCAGGTTTTTCGCATAATTCGCATAAATTCTTCTTGAGAAATTTCTCCATCGCCATCTTTATCGGCCTCATCAATCATTTCTTGCAATTCTTCATCCGTAAGATTTTCACCTAACTCTCTAGCTACACGTTTTAAATTTTTAAAAGATATTTTCCCAGTTTCATCATCATCAAAAAGACGAAAGGCTCTTAAAATTTCTTCTTTTGGATCTTTCTCTAACATTTTTACAGACATTATATTTAAAAATTCCTCAAATGACAATTTCCCAAGACAATCTGGATCAATATCAGCTACAAGCTTTTTTAACTCTTCCTTCTTTGGTTCAAAACCAAGAGCTCTCATTGCTATTTTAAGTTCTTTAGTTGCTATTTTGCCTGTTCCATCTGGATCAAATAGATCAAAAGCTTCCTTTATGTCAGCTTTTTGATCTTCTGTTAATTCAATTTTAGAGACACCTTTTCGCCGAGAACTACTGTTTTTTTTAGAAGTTGAAGCCTTGAAGAAAATGTACAATATATATATATCTTGTAATGATTAAATAATACACATACAATAAAATAAACAGAACAATACATACCATAATTATTATTGGTATATTCACGATATTTTTGGACAACGTTTAAGAAACGACCTACAATTGGCTTTTGTTTTGACAAACAAAGCTTATAGGGAAGACTTCATGTATAATCAATGAAGATTTCTGTATTATGTACATATATATGTATGTATGTACATACTTAATTTATCATTACTTAATTCAATGATATTGTATTATATGATACAAAGATAATATCCTAATTAAAAATTGTATTTCTATTCTCATAATGTCTTATAAAATCTGATAAATATGTAATATATAGTTAAAGTTGCCAGTATATATAAATTGTGTTGTGAAGTTTCTACCATGAAACCATGACGCGTCACGATATTGTTACAAACTATGCTATAATTGGCAACAACCAATGGCATTAAATAATTAATCAAAATTCATATTAAATGTCTAATATTTTATATGTATATAATATTCTATTCTATTGCGAAAAATATTAATATATATTAATAATATTGGATGTAATGAAGATGTGACAACTCATTAATATTTATCTAGAATCAGACAATAAACCAATGATATTAGTTTTCTATTCACTATGTTTATTTATAAATAATGAATACTGAAAGTAATCTGTTTATAATAAAGCGACTGAAAATCTTCATTAATAATCACAAATGTGCATACATATATTATCAGCAATAATATCATTTATTACAATCAAACCTCCATTTCTATATATTCAATTAAAAAACATTATGAACTTTGTTGTCATATCGATTAGAAAAAATCGGATAGTGATGGAGGAAAATAGTAGCAGTAGTAGTAGTTTTTTCTTCTTTCTCCCGGCAATCATGATTATGAATACATCATCAATGAAATAACCTTAAGTCTATGCTTCCACCGAATAAGAAACGCTGATGAAATGCATTAAGGCGTTTTGAGAAGATCGTTTTCATCAAGTCTTGGCCTTTGTTTATTTTTTGACCATGAATCTAGAAAGCGTTTTAAGATCAAACTTATGTTGGCCACACACACTTTCCGTAAGACCTAACAGTAAGGTTTCTATGAATCGCGTTTGTTGATTAGGCTGTTCGTAAAAGTATTCAAAGCCATGCATATGAATTGACGTAAAATATAATCGTAAGCACCATCATATAGGATTACCGCAAGTTAAAGCTTCGACTAATCATAGTTATCATTAAAAAAATAGCATCGAAAATATAATTCTTAAGACTGTTCATTATCTTTCTTTCGAAGCGTGTAAATTTCAGCGACATGTATGGTTTAAATATAAACTATAAATGGACAGGGAAATATCCAACATGTGCCTATCGTATCGTGTAAGTATACTCTTCTTATGTGACAACAATTAAGTTAGTTTGAGTTAGAGTATTAGTTTAATACTTTACAGTTTCCTATATTTATATCCTATGATGGTGGCATGCAGTGGCATGTGTCTTGCAGTAATCCATGCTAGATAGAATGCACATCATACATACGTAATAATATAAAGTGGACTTGTCCTACAGGAGAAGCCACAAAAAATAATAGCGCTGGAAGTTCTATCTTGTAGAATAATATGTAAGTATATTAACTAATTATTATTAATTGTTATTTTGGGTCAGATAAAACTAAATTATAGAATGGGTCAGATAATCCGAGATTAGTGCGCGCACACAAGCAAGCAGGTAACCAGCTAGATTATGGAACAAAACATCACTCAAGCGTATATATGAAAATCAGGGGTAAGGGTAGGAACCTTATTTACTGCAGATTTCAATGGGCATCATAGTAAAAAATTAGTTTTCCATGAAAAATATCCAAACAATGTTTACACCAATAATGAATTTAGGCATAATTCTTGGCTAATTTTGATCAACAAGATCTTATCTTAACCCTTTCTGCTCTTATGTCAAGCACAGCTTGACATAACATTATTCTCTTGTAATTCCTATATCAAGCTGTGCTCCATATAGCATTCCTCTGTTGTTTTTATTCGAAGAGTACTTGGGACGAAATATTAAATTAATCGTGATCCGCAAAGGGTTAAAGATGAAGATTTATATGAGGAATCGACTTTTTCATATCTTTATAAAAGCTGTGAAAAAAATCATATCAAAAAATGCTCTTTTTCGATAAAAATTTTGCATACAAAATTTTTTGTTCAAAATTTGAAGAAGCCAACTCGTTAAAACTTTCATCTGTAAAATGAGATCTTGTCCATCAAAATCGGTTAAGAATTATGCCTGGAACTGGCGTAAACTATTATAAAACCAAAGGTAATAAATAACCTTAAGTGTTAAGTGCTATTTATTGTATCTTCGTTTTTATATTCTTATATTTTGATAACAATAAAACATAAAACTCAATGCTCTTGATAATTTTAATATATGTACATAACCTTAAAATCTATTTAATGCTACCACATCGCACTCATAAAATTTAAAATACCGAGTTTAAATGCGAGAAAACATGATTGGTTGGACGTAAGACCTATACCATAAGAATTTCATCTTTACGAAAGTTTTTATCGTTACAATTTACATTGTGTCAAAAAATGTAGAGGGGAATTGAGTCGACTCTAATTGGTGGATTTTCTAACGTCTTATGTATTACATTTTACGTCAATGCTGGTATGAAGGGCCTTATTGTTACGGAAAATGTGTGCAGTCAGCCTTTAGGTGGTTTTTAAAGTAATATTCCACTATGAATATGGGCCTTTGATTTTAGAGATTTTTTATCTTTAAACCTGAATTGATTCAAATCAATAAATTGTGATTCCTGGTTTTTAACCAATCATAATGAAGTGTAGAGGCAGCATGATAGTATAACATACCGGAATCATCTCTACATACAATCTTATCTTTTTATACCATTGCGTATAGTTAATTTACAGTGATATTTTCTGCAAGTAATAGTGATTGTTAATTTATTGTTATATACATTGTGTTGCTTAACTCATTTATACTAAAAAATGGTATGTATATATATTTCTTATATTGTAAATTCATGTAAATTATATTATCAAATATTTCAGTCATTAATGAAAATATTATTTGATGTATAATGTATTTAGATTTTTATTCGTATATTGGTGTAAAATGATACTTTTTAAATCTAAATTTATTATTATTAATGCCTCTACCGTCAAATATTAATAATATTTCTATTTTTCTTTTATTTATTTTTTTCATTTACATATATATTTCTTTTTGGTTATATATTATTTTCAGTACCTTTTCTCATTAATAATTTGTGAAATGAATAAAACCGAACAAAGTAAAATACATATAAATAAAGGAATTCCCAAGTTTTATTATACTTCATATTGTACTTTATAAAAATATTGTTTCGTTAACTACAAAATAAATATTATTTTATTTAGAATGTTTAATGCAAAAATGAAAACTATGGAAACTTTTACATTTTGCAAAATAACAAATAATAATACATTATTTTGCAGTTCCGCAATCAGTATGATAGCGATGTCACTGTATGGAGCCCACAGGGCCGCTTACATCAAGTAGAATATGCAATGGAAGCTGTAAAATTAGGATCAGCAACTGTTGGTCTTAAAAATAAAACACATGCTATTCTTATTGCACTTAAAAGGGCATCCTCTGAACTTTCTGCTCATCAGAAAAAGATTATTCCCATAGATAAACATATGGGAATTACAATTTCTGGTCTTACTGCCGATGCTAGAATATTAAGGTGATTTTTTTAAACATGTCCTTATCAATGTTTAAAATGTTAAAAAATTAATAATGTGCAGTATTATATACTTTTCTATTTTTATTATATTTTAGCCGGTATATGAGGATTGAATGTTTAAATTATAAGTATTCTCATGATGATGTACTTCCTATTAGTCGCTTAATAGCAACATTAGGAAACAAGATGCAGACTTGTACACAGAGATACGATAGACGTCCATATGGAGTAGGATTATTAGTAGCTGGTTATGATGTAAGTATAAATAATAATATACTTCATATTTAGCATAATAAATTTGATAATATTATTAGTATAGATTAAGAGATTATTTTTCCATATAAAATGACCAATGGAATATTTAATAAATTTCATTTTATTACTTAATATTAAAGGATCAGGGTCCTCATATATACCAGACTTGTCCATCTGCAAATTACTTTGATTGTAAAGCAATGGCTATTGGAGCTCGTTCTCAGAGTGCACGAACGTACTTAGAAAAACATCTTAATGAATTTTTGACATGTGATCTTGATGAACTTGTGAAGCATGGTCTTAGAGCATTACGTGATACGCTGCCGAATGAAGTAGATTTATCTGTTAAGGTATGAATGTAATGAAGTAAATATAAAATATTAATAACATAGATATTTTAATAAACATTGGATCGCATCATATATATATATATATATATATATATATATATATATAAATAAATAAATATTTTGTTATTGCAGAATGTTTCTATAGCAATCGTGGGTAAAGGCGTTGATTTTATAATCTTAGATGAGTCAGCAACGTCTGATTATTTAAGCCAAATTGAAGGAGATGATAAAAGAGGAAGATCAATTAAACCGAATGTTGAAGATGACAGTAGACCACCTCAGGATCCATCTGCTGATAAGGGTCCACGTGACTCACAAACTGCCATTGCAATGGAAACAGATTAAATTAAAATATAATAAAAATATCATAACACTTGTATAAAAAATATGGTTACTTTATTTTCAAGTTTTGTTCTTTAAATATTGAACATAAGAGTAAAATACTTATCATTTATTATCTGCACATATAAAATTTCTAGATGATTGGTTATATTACAAACATTTAATTACAAATTTGTATGATTTTTATATGTAATAGTATACATTTATTTCTACTACATATTATATTGGTGTATTAATTAATATTATTTATAGTTCAGAGGGTGTTTTAGCTTCTCGATGATGACGATCTTTTAGAATATTTGTTAAAAAGAATTCGCCAGCTTTGTACGAAGATCGTACTAATGGCCCACTTGCAGTATAAAGAAACCCTAATTGTTTTCCCATATTTTCCCATAATTTAAATTTATTGGGTGTAACGTACTCTATTACTTTTAAATGTCTTTTTGTAGGCTGCATGTATTGCCCTAATGTTAAAGCATCTACTCCAGCATTTCTTAAATCTTTCATTGCTTGTTCTACTTCATTGTCAGTTTCACCCAATCCAAGCATGATAGATGATTTTGTAATTAAATTTTCATTACATTCTTTAGCTATTCTTAAGACATCCAAGGACTGACTGTTTAAGGCAAAAATATGAAATATAATATATAAATTATAAATATGAGTATGTTTAATATATATAAGTATTATATTAGAAAATTATAAAAATATGTACTTATAATTAGCTCGTCTATCTCTCACAAATGGTGTTAATCTCTCCACAGTTTCAATATTATGAGCAAATACATCAAGATTGGAAGCAACAATAGTTGCGATACTATTTCTGTTTCCTCTAAAATCTGGTACTAAACATTCAACAAAAATATCACTTCTACAACAAATAAAAGTAAATAAATAAATTAACGTTTCACGATAAAGAAGTATTTACAAGTTCCAAATAGAATACCTGCATTTAATTTCTTTTACTGTCGTTGCTATATGTTCTGCTCCACCATCACTTAAGTCTGATGACAATGCAACACAAGATTATATTTTTTTATATTGTTATAAAATCAAAATGTATTAAAGCTTTGTAACTAACCATCTCTATCGACAGATGTAAGAACAACATAATCTAAACCCCAATCTGTTATTGCAGTTGCTGTATTAACTGGTTCTTCAGGATTTAATGGTGCTGGCGTACGAGATGTTTTGACAGAACAAAATCGACAGCCACGAGTACAAGTATCTCCCATTAACTAAATAATATTTTATTTTCGCAACATATTCAATTATATAGAACTATATTATTTCAAGTTAGTTACCATAATAGTAGCAGTTGCAGTACCATGGCTTCCTCCACCCCAACATTCTCCAATATTGGGACAACGAGCTTCTTCACAGACTGTACTTAAACGTAGTTGTCTTAATTGAGATTTTATTTTATTGTAATTTTTACCCATAGGTATTTCAGTTTTAAGCCATGGAGGTAATTTCAATCTGTTCTCTCCTTTCTCCAATTTTAATTTTCCTTTATATTCTGTATAATTGTTACTAATGAAATCCTTAAACTGTGGGCCAGAATCAAGTCTTTCAGAGAATGTTTTATGTATTTTCTCGGTACATCGTACACACTGTTGCAATTAATTAATGTTAATAAGATTTTTTACACATACATAATATCTAATAATATTCTAATATATATTTTGTTACAAGCATAAATAGATAAAAATAACGATAAAACTTACTACTGTATGAAAATGAAAGAGACCAAATGATTTTAAATTTGTTGTACAAGTTGTTCGCAACATGTTCTAAATTTAATTAAGTCAATTAGTTGTTTATTGGAAAATACGCAAAAATAAATTAGTATACTATTATTATTTTCTTAAAATTATACATTTGTTGGTACTCGATGGACGTATAAATAACAAATACGCAATTTGATTGGTCACACTCGTACTATACATTACACTAAATACGACTACGACCTTTCTCTGTCGATTTTGAAATCGATATAGATTCATACAACTTCATACCTTCCAATAGTTTATTTTTTGAAGGAACAGCAACTTCAAGCCAATAAAAATGGTATACAGTGATGTTTATAGTTGTCATACGAGGATGTGTTGTTTGTGTTAGAGTGTATTGTCTTGATCGTGGAAAATTTAGTATTTGGATATGTTGTATTCGGTGAGTGTTTCAACATGGTTCAATTTCATTTATTTCATCGGTTTGACGTAATAGAAAATAATGGGTTTTGATCATTCATCAAATCTTTAGGTATAATTCATCTCTGGTTATACGCATTATTTTAAAATTTATTGTTATTTAATTTTAATTAGTAACATTAAGAAAAGAATAAATTTTTGTAAATAATTTATTTATATGATGATATAAATGATTTCTAAAATTATAAAATAATATAAAAATAGAGAGTAATAGATTCTTGAATGATACATAAAAATCATATTTAATGATTTTTAGGATAAAAAAGGATGGGGTGTATCAATAGCCGTGCAGATATCAATGATCTACATCCAAATATTTTTCAAGTGATAAATGTTGATGATTTAGGTAATTTAGTTACTCCAGGACGTTTAGAAATTACAGATACAGATATAATTTTATATCAACGTGGCAAACAGCCTATAAAATGGCCATTACGATGTTTAAGACGATACGGTCATGATGCAGAAATCTTTAGTTTTGAGTCTGGTAGAAGATGTTCTACCGGACCTGGTATATATGCCTTTAAATGCCGTCGAGCAGCGCATTTATTTAATCTTGTTCAAACAAATATCCAAGTATGTATTTTTGTTTATTTTTAATGGATATTATATATTTTTATCACATTTATATTTTTTGTAATAGGTATGTAATAATAGTATAGACGACACAATATCAAGAGAGCTTCCAGTTGCTGCTCAAACAGTTCCATCTGTAACAAGAGTGACAATACCATTTGAACCTAATTATTTAGATCCAACGCCTACTAGATTTAACAACCGCATAGGTACTAGATTTGTTCATAATGAACAGAATGGAATAGGAAGGCTAAGTAGCGTTGGAAGTAGTAATGGTCCTATGTCACCTCAAGGAACTATAAGCACTCCATCTCCTCCTCCTATTCTACCACCACCACAACCACCACCACCACCACCATCTACAATTTCTCACTCACATTCATCCTCACTTTATATCAACGAAGAAATATTATTATCTATTCCATTGGAAATGGAACACAATAATAATAAAAGTCTTAGGAGAATGGCACAAAGGTATATTTTTTTATATACTAGACAAAAATCTTATACTTTCCCCATGACTTTATATGTTTTATATTATACTATAAATCTTGTATATTAAATAATATCATTTTTAGCAGTGGCACAAGTGGATGGGAAATGACATCCATAACTAAAAATCAGGAAATGTCATATAGTAATAGGCCATTGTTATCTTCAACAGTATCCTATATGAATGTGGGTATTAGTAATGAAGTTAGTCCACTTTCACCAAGTCATAGTACTTTAGATGCAGCTACATGTATAGAAGAAATTAATGAACCAAATGTTTCTGAACATGCATACATGAATATAAGTCCTGGTAATGATCAAGCTGATTCAGTTGCTGTTAGAGTACACCCATCACCATTGCCAGCTTTACAATCTAATTCAGAAGATGGATCAAGGCACTGTTATGCTAATTTAGAATCAACTGAAATTGAAAGTTTAAAGAAAAGATTTTCAGGAATTTCTATATCTGACAAATCACCTTTACCACCATCAACACCTACAGGTATTGCAATTAGGGAAGTTAATTATGCTGTTTTGGATTTAGATAGGAAAGATGATTCAATGAATCCATCATTGGATGGTGCAGTACATTTGACACCATCCCCTCCAGAATCACCCAATAAGATACAAAAAGGATATGCTACAATAGATTTTAATAAAACAGCTGCTCTCTGTCATTCTGTCAATCCTAATCTTGTAAATGATAATGAAGGTTCGCGAAAGACACGTCATAATTCCACAATAAATGACTTGTCTGCTTCTTGCAGACTTAGTTCATCCATTAGTGAGTAATACATTTATTATTTTATTATACTCACATCAAATTATTCATACACTTATACCATTATTACACATATGCATAAAATCTTTAATGTTTCATAAAATAATAATTTGTTAGTTTTTTCTTTTTTTTTTACATTGTCTTAAAATATTGATTAAGAGGCAGCTTTATATATATTATTTCGTAATATTTTTCTAAATTCGGGATTTTTATAATATAATATCATTTCATTTATATTTTTTTTTTATATATAAATATATAAATTATTTGGATAGTTTCAAAAGTGTACATGTACAGCATACATGTATCAGTTTTAGAGTTTCCAATGTCTGATCCATAAATATACAGTAATTCATTTTATAAATTACAGCATTTAAAAGATGTAGTTGTCTTTCTAATGTATTTTTAGAGAAAGGAAATCTCAAGGAAAGAATTTTATACAATAATTAAACAAGTTTATAGAACATTGCACATAAAACAATTTTTTATATTAGATATTTTAATATATTATGTAGAGCTATTGGAAGATAATGCATCTTGATTTTTTGTATATATTTCCAAAACTAATGAGGCTGATATTAAAGTATAAACTAAATGGTAATATAGAACTAATTCAGTGATTATTTAACAGACTTATCGGTTTAGATCAACTTTGTACATTGTTAGTTCTGAATTTTTTGCTACACATTAGCAGAATTCCTTTTAATCTTACACTTTTAATATTTGAAACTTAATATATATAACTACTAGTTTGTTTTCTTTATAACATTCTTATCATAAGAGATAATCTTTGCTTCCTCTAAATTTATCTGTATTTTAAAAATTAAAAAAAAAAAAAAAAAAAAAAACAAGAAAAGAATATGCTAAGATTACTTTTACTAAGCCAATCATTTGACATTTAAAACTATATATATACAAGTATATTTCAGTAGAAAATGATTATACTTCATGCAATATTTAAAGTTCGTTTTAACATTTATCCAAAATTATTTATAAAAGTGATATACAAATGTGATAAAAGTATATAGAATATAAACTAAATAGCACATGTGTGTGTGTGGCAAATTTTGAGGCAGTTAAGATAGCAATGTAAGTGAGGATTTTACATAATTTATATCCAAACAAGATTTGTTATGACACAAAATAATAATGACTATTTTCTAAAATTACCATATATATGTTGTGATAGAGTAATATTCTATCTTATTTATAGCTTATCAATTTATAGCTTATCAAAAGATAAGCTTCACTTCTCTTGATTTTAAAAATATTTATGTTTGTATGTTGAAATAGTATGCCATTGCAAAGAAATGTCTATTTATATGTGATATTGTTAATTAATACTTATTTTATAACTTTTATATGCATTTTTTCCAGAATATATTCTTAATCTTCATCTAAATATCATACATATATAAAAATTAAAACATATATAAAAAATGTAAGAATAAGATGCAATTTAGATGACTTTTTCTTCCAATAGCTCCAAACGTAAAGTAACAAAAAGTCAATATGTTTAAAATAACAGAAGTTGAATATTTGTAAAATTAATTATATTGCTGTGAGAGAGCACGACTTTCTGTGCTATAAGTTTCCTGCACAGCAGTCGATCACTAGCTTTGACTTATTTTTATGTAACTAGATCTTTTACAAGGAGATAAATGTATTAAAAAAGCTATAGATAACTTTACTATTAAGTATTATCCTGTGGTACACAGGATTCACTTCAATTAAATTATCAAACATTATCTGTGCCTGAAAGAGAGGGGCATATATAAAGTGCACAAGATTAATAATAAGATATAATTTTTTTGTAGTAATTAAAATGACCTAATTAAAATGGCCTAAGTAAGGCATACCTGCAAGTAATAAATGCCAATAAAAAGTGGACTAGGAGTTTTCAAATTACATGATTTAATAATTAGATGCAACGAACTTATATTTAGAAGCGTAGATTTCCTAAATCAAATAATTTTTCCTTAAGAGTTCCTTCTAATCAAGTGGTAACAGTCAGGGGAATTGTACTTTTTGTACAAATTCAAATTTGTAATTATTTCTCTAGTTAAAATGACAAGAAATGTTACATCATAAAGTTATTTTTCTTTTACTCTTTTTATACTTATTATTTTTTTTTAATCATATAGATAAATTTCATTAAATCATATAAATTTATATTAAGAACATAAATTATGTTCATGCATTACATTTTATTTTACATTTATATAAACAGGAATGTCTGTTTATAATTTTAATTCATTATAATTTTTTACAATATGTAGTATATTTGTTGTTAACTATAATCTTTTCTATGCTGTATGTAACAAGGTCTTATTTTACAAACATGTACCTTCCAAAAGTATGTATATATAAACTATATGCCTATATGCAAACAGTTTTTTTAGTTATCATAAGCAAGATCAGTAGATTCATATATATATATATATATATATATATATATATATATATATATATATATATATATATATATATATATATATATAAAGCAAGTAAGTTAATATTTAAATTAAACATTCATTGAATTAGTTAACATTAATCTGTTTTATACTTTTATTACAAATGCTGCTTGTTATAAATATTATGTTGAATATATTAGCAGCTATTTTATAATATTAAGAATGTTATGTATAATACATTAATACTTGATATTAACACATTCACTGCCATAACATATTATATATTATATTAATTTCTATTCAAATCATTATCAATGTTATTGTCAGTTTAAAACATATTAATTTTTTGTAACGTTTAGATATCAAATAGTGGTAGTGAATCTGTTAATATAATATATTATATTTTATATTATCATGTACATGTATTTAAATAGTAACAGGAAGATATACTTGCGATCAGTAAAAAGTACTATTCAAATCTGTCAAAGCAACAAAGGCATAGTTGATGATCGTTTAATATTTAGGCACAGGCAATAAAGTATCAAACGATCATTAACTGCATCTTATAAGTTTAAGCAGCTTTTCTAATTAAATACTATGTATTTCTACTTTGTTTTATAAGCAGATATGCTGGGAATTTTATATTTAAATCTAAATACTATATATAACAACAAGATCATTAGATCTACGTAGAATGTTAAACATTTTCATAAAACAAATTGCCTTGTATAATGTGTGTGTATTTATATACGAAAAGGGAGAGAAAGAGTGAGACAGAGAAAAAAATACATCAATTTATTGATACAAATACAAAAAGAAATTTAAATATTCATTGACTTTTCGTAAATATAAAGTAATTATCATAACTAATTATTTGTTCTATGTAAATATCAATACATTACAGAAGTTAGAAATATAATATGTTGTAAAAAACTTGGTTGCTTTCAAATATGCAAAAAAAAATCTAATAAAGTTTTGTATGATGAAGTTATGTATACACACATGCACATATGCATGCAAATGAATATTGAGCTTTTTACTCTGTCCATTTAGAAATTATATTGATAATATTAACTGTGGATAATATAATTATCCACATACTATCAACCAAAGAATATAGATATTTGTTTATTAGCTGTTTTGTACTTTTATCTAATGACAAAATTTTTATATATTTTCATCATTAGATCAAATTACTTTTATCAATGGCATGCAAATCTGATTATCACAATTGTGTAATATTTCTTTCACATTCTGAAAATTTTTCATTTAAAATGTTTTATTTTATATAAATAATTTTAACATTTCATGAGTATTTTTATCAAAATGCATGATTTAAGTGATATAATTTGTTATTATTCAATAATAGTATTTCATATATTAACATTAGTTGAATGTTAATGTAAAAACTATAATTAAACAGATTTATACATTTCATTGCACTATTTATTATGCCATTTACAACCAACATTAATGATCTTAATGATTTGTATTTTAATACATGTAGTATTTTCTTAATGTAAAAACATAATTATTAATCTGTAACAATGAAAATGTTGTGATTAAAGAATTAATTCTACGCGACGTTGTTATAATGATGATATTTATTGTAAATGTACAAATAGTCGTAAATATTTTAATTGTGCCAAAATAGATTTCATTGCATCATGAATTCTAAATTAGTATAGATGTTCAAACAGTCTTAAATACTAATTATGAAAGTCTTTTATTTTTTCTTGTGAAAAAATAAATTCAAAGATGATGCTCGATTTATAGAAATTACAACCATGTACATACATATATAGATGTATACATGATCGCGCGTATATATGTATATTGAATTTACTTTAGTATATACAAACAATTTGTAGAGCACACATAAAACTACACATATAATTATAAATATGCAACAGTATTACATCATTTAATCAGCTTTAATTTCCTTTACAAACGGAATTGCTAACATATTTGTATTTTTGCAATATTTGATTAAATATTTCAATATTTATGTATCGCGTTTATGTAAAATCTTTAAGATATTTATAAAATGAAATTTTATAATAATTTCAAAAGAAATAAGTCGAAAACATTTATAAGTTATAATTAAGTAGTGCCCTACTATTTTTTCTTAAATATGTGCTTCTCTTAAATGCAAATCTAACCACGATTTATTTTTAATAAATATCAATATTATCAAATATGTTTTTTGCACAATTATTTGACATGCTGGCGTAATAGAATATATGGATAGAGAAGAATTGGTAATTAATGGCGACTGACTCTAAATCATAACACGATTGACCAGTCGATTGCAATCAATCTTATAATCACCACTGCTATAATTCTTTTATAAACCCTGAAAAGTGTGAATATGGTTAGAAAATGATAATTTAAGAGATTGTAAATAAGTATAATGCAAGAATAAATTGAGCAAGAATGTAGCATATGCAGCGATCAAATTTAAAGGCTGTGAGATTTTTGATAGAGATTGATTATACTTATTAACAGAAATTAACATTTTCCTTTGTTATCGAAGATATAAAAAGAATACAATGTAATCATATTGCAAAATATCAAAGCTAGATTTATTTTATATATAATGTATGATCTTCTTTGTAATTCAGCTGACCGATTAAATATTTTTATTATCGAGTATTTCAATGTCATTATGAAATTCTTATGCACGCAATTTACCGAAAAATATTTTGTTATTTTAAAAATATGTGTTGTATTACTGGTTAACATATCTATTTAAAATATTGTGGTATTGACATTAAAATTTGAAATAACATTCCACATATGATGTAACTGACTTTATTTTCAATTATTGCGTTATGTGTGCACTCGCGCGCGTAGACTACGGTGATAATATATATATATATATATTATCACATAATATCACACAATCTTCAAATATCTACTGTTTTTTTTATTATTATTTAATTGCACGTCTTCTTAACATCACAATATCAGGTAAATAGAGCATCAACAGAATTCCTAATAGAGCATTCAACAACAAATGATGGCACCGATTATTAAACGATCATACGCATTTGAGAAAGAAAGTTGAATAGAAAAATATTTATGATTTATTATCAATCATATGGATAATCAAGCAGCAAGTTGACGGCGTCTCGTCAGTTCATGATCTATCAAAATCGAGATATCTGGATGACGATGCAGAGTCGTCGTACAATAATGTATCGTTTGACTTGGATCAGCTCCAGCCTTCAAAAGAAGTCTTACAGCATTAACAAAGCCACTTTCGGCGGCAACTTGCAGTGCTGTTAAACCATCTAAGTTAGTCTTTTCCAATTGAGCGAGAGGCGATGTAACTAAAAGAGAAACTGTTCGATGGAAGCCTCTTGCAGAAGCAAGATGTAAGGGTGTATTGCCACCAGCGTCTTGCACACTAGGATCCTCGCCATGTTCTAGTAGTTTTGCTACCATATCGACGTAGTTCTTTCTCGAGGCAATATGCAACGGTGTTTCACCGTAACGGGACATTATACCAGGTAATGTGTGAGGTATCAACAAAAGTGCAGTGTTTAAGGCACCACATTCGAGGCATTCGTGCAATGGACTCTCTCCGCGATCGTTTTTTAAAGCAGGATTTGCTCCTGCTGCCAGTAGAGTCTCTATCAATGATTCTATTTCCATTCTATGATTATTATCTGTGGAAAGGAGAGCCTTATACTTATTTATAAATATAAATAATTGTAAAAATTTTATAGTAAGTATGAACAATATGTGTAAATTTTGAATACAAGCATTACTAATAGTTTTCCCTACCAAATACTGCGGAGGACGCCAAAATATGTAACGCACTCCGTCCTTGATGATCTTTCGCATTGACTGATCCAGCCTTTGCCAGTAAATCCAATGTCTTCAATGCCGCTTCATAATCATGGTGAAGGCTCTTTGAACTTTGCGCATGGGCCAGTTGTCTTGTTAAAACATGCAATGCCGTCAATCCACCCCCGGCTTCTTTAACTCCAGCAGGGCAACCATGTTTTAGAAGTTCTCCCACAAAATTTAGAACATTTCCTGGCCCTCCATTGAGTATAACTCTATGTAATGCAGTTTCTCCACGAGGAGAACGTACGCCTGGATCACATCCATTGGCTAATAGTACGCTGATCAAAAAAGAATTGAGATTATGGAAATCAAATCAAAATAGTTCAAATCAAATTAGTTTAAACTTTTGTCATCCATCCTTGCAAAGTATGGTAAACGATAATATCGACTAAAGTTGACTTTATAACGGTTGTACTTCCTTACTTGTTACTTTCAATATTTCTTTTTTAAAACTGTTTGATATAAATATCGGATCTTTCTATAGATCTTACATACGTTTAGCTAAGTATTAAGACTGGCCTTTCTCACGAAATTTTTACAGTTAATATACAAAATAGAAGGTAGTTTATTGTGAAACAGTATAAAAAGAAAAAACTTACTTGAGCACAGATATACAATGATTCGTGGCAGCAACCAGTAAGGGCGGATCACCAGAGACGTTCCAATCCGGTTCGTCGAGATTCTGGACACGGCCAGTTGCAAGAAGTGTCGCGACGCACTTCGCATCGCCGGTACGTACAGCCTCGTGAAAATCAAGTTCAGTCTCTGGATCATACGACTCATTTTTTGAATTTATTATCTCTTTTTCTTCTTCCTTCTTTCCTTCTCCCTTTCCCTCTTCCTCTCCGATTATAGCATTATTAATAATTTCTAATGTACCGTACGTGACAATTACATTTTTTGAGTTGAAACTTTCTACGTCTTCAACAATTGTCAGTTCTTTCTTGATTGATTGTCGTATGTTCTCAAGCGATCCTTCATCTATTATGATCGATTTCTCGTGCAAACTCGTGTTTGCAGAATCTTTGCTTTGCGAAAGATCCCTTTCGGTTGAGAATTTTCCTTCGAATTCATCTATTATTTCCGTTATAGAAACCTGTTCAATGTTCTCTTCACGATACCACGAAGATTCTTTGTTTTCTTCATTTTTTTCATCTTTTCTTTTTGTTTCGCTCTCGAAAATCACCGCTGATGATCTATTGGATTGAGCTTGAGAAGAAAGATAAGAAGTTTCGATTGCTACTATCAAGTTCTCTTGTTCGATTTCATTTTTCATAGTCCTCAGCAATTCCTCCAGTTGGGCATCCTCTCCCGACCCCTCGTGGCTCACCCTTGCGGTCTCAACCGAACTTTTCTCTCCGCGCGCTTCTTCGAACATCCACGCTGTTTTGCGTTCCTCGGAACCGATCGCACTTGTCGACTTGTTCGCGTACGTCGCGGTCATCGTGTGACATGCGCACACACGCAACCTAGGCACACGCGCGCGCACACGGATGCTTTTTAATTACTGCCAATGAGAATCGTTACCAATTGGCGCCAGCGCCTTTTAATATATTACATTCGACTTGTACGATCTTTCTTTTTTCACTTCTTGTTTCTTTCTCCCCTTAAATCTTTGATAAAATAGGTATACACACCGTACTGGTTTTCTCGCTCCTTTCGTATGACCGAAGGACACACAAATACGAACACGATGCACTCGATTACTTTCTTTTTTATTCCTTTCTTTAAAGAGGGAAGGTTCGGGAAATAACAAAGGAAATACAAGGAGGTCAACGACGTAAGCAAAAAATGAGACGAAAGGCGAGAGTCGCAATTGCAAGAACGTGACTGAAAACCGAATGAGGATCATCGTGAGCGACGCTACGAACGTAGGTTCGTTCTTCTCTCCCTTCCTCCTCTCTTTTCATCACAAGTCGGCCGTTTCTTCTTCTCTTTTTCTTTTTCCCTCTCCCTCTGTAGGTCGCCTTCGAGCATCCTTCTTCCTTACCTCTCCTACCACCGCAGCAGTTCTTCACTTGACTCTGCATACAATGGCGGATGATAAATAATGAATAGTGGATATAGTCTTGATATTCAAATCATTATTATTATTCTGCAATTATTAAATTTTATAGAAATATATATTATTTATGTAAATTGAAGTCTATAAATGATTTTAAAGATGTAAATATAAATTACACGAAGAAGAATGTATAGGCGTCAAATCCTGTATAGGCATCAGATTCGAGGAATGTAAGACACGTTTTCAACACGCACGCGTGAGCGCAAAAGAGAGAGAGAAAGGTGGTAAATGAACCGCCAGTTGATTCCTTTTTTCACTTTGAGGGAAGTTCGTCCTGCAGACATGAAATAAACCGGTTTCTTCGTAGGGACATAAACATGAAAAAGACTTGAAGGGATACTTCGTCGTTGTTCTCTTAATTTTCTATTTTCCACGTTCGTTCATATGTATATCACCAATAATGAACGAATCCATGAAAGAAACTAAGCATGGAAACCATATGTCCGCCTTCTCTCATTCTCTTTTTCTCTTTATTTTTTCGTTTTTCGCTCAACAATGTAAATATCAAGGATATAGAGTCAAGCGCAAAAACAGAGCATCTTCCATTTTTATCATTAACTAAAAGATAGTTTTTTAAAAATATATAATATCTAGTAAATAAAAAAAAGATGAGATAAACTATCATTCATTTGAATTGAAACTGAAATTTTCATTATCATTTTTTATTATTTTGTAAATGATTAAATATAAAATCTAAGTTTTGATAAAGAAAATTTTTGCTAAAGCAAAACCCCTGCGTTGACATATATACACTATACATACGTGAAACTGACTCCACTGGTTGGAAAGAAAACTGAAATGTGGAATGAGCTCTTGAAAGATGACACGCATATGTAATTTTTTCGAGATATTCTTTCAATGAACGGGTAGGATGCGTTTATTTATTTTTTTTTTTTTTAAATTACGTGTGAAAAACATATATTTGATAAATCATAAATGTGTTTCCATGAGATGAAAGAGAGAGTATTTCATTGAATATTTAAGGTAATAACTTTTGTATATATGTTGAAAATTTATTTTTTTTACGAGTGTTATTAATAAGTACTAATACTGAATAGTATACATGCCTTGAAAGTAACTTTATTTCATTTTGGTTTCGTAGAAAATTGTTTTGTTTATGATCTTATAATTATTTTGAGAACAAAAAAGAACAGACTTAATATATACGTAGAATAATAAAGTATGTGCTTTAATTGCTTTTTACATAATCTAAGTGTAACTTAGATCGCGTTAACCTCTGGGAAGCAGATCTTTGACTTCTTTAACCCATGTCCACTGTAATGATAACATTAAATGATGAACAAATAAGTAGTACAACATGCATTTACGTAACAGAAAATCAGAAATATTTTAATCACTATTTGGTTATTGAACTATAAAAATTTTCGAATAATCAAAAACTAAAATGAACAAGGTGTGCTAAAAAAACTCATTTCATTTGCATTCTGAATACATTCAGATTCATCAACTCTTTCCATTGAACTTAGATGCATTCGAAGCAAGGTCTCTCATCCTTGTAAATAGCTTTCCTCCTGGAAAATTTATCGTTTTTCGTATTCTTTTAGGCAGTTGCTTGAAAGATCTATTGTCACAACATTAATTTGGGTCTCCTTCAAAACAAGAGATCATTAGGTAGACAGAGTAGATGCAATAGATGAAAAACCGAAAGATTCGAATGCATTTAAAAAAAATATTAAAGGATAACGTGAAATGCAATTACCATATTTATCTACTACGTGATCTAGATGCAGTTCTAGATTTTGATCGTCGTGGACTACGATCTTTAGAATCCAACCTCCTCTTATTACGAAATTTGTCCTTAACGTGGCCACTCTTGCTTCTAGATCGACTACGGGAAGACGAACGTGTCCGAGAACGCTTGCTTCGAGATCTCGAACGTGAGTGTGACCGTGATCGCGATCGAGATTGCGAACGTGACCGTGATCGAGACCTTGAGTAAGACCTATAAATAATATTGAATTAAAATAATGATTATATCAGTCCTTTGCCTGGACTTTAAGATATCCTTCGTTATTATGTAATTGTACTTTCTAATATTTCCTGAATCAAAGTTGCACCTAAATATTAATATCAAAAAATTTTCTCGTCCTTTAAAGATACGAGATTTGTTATTTTTATTACATTTCTGCACGTGTAAACAATCTTTAATATTTATCAGTAAGTTATAATTGTATAGCCTTTGCTGACCACCTTGTAACTTTCATTAATTTCGTTATTATGAACACCTGTGATTATCTCCTTTTATATGGTTTATGTACAATTCATTTATAAGCATAAGACAATGTCGAGATAATTGTAATTTTATTTGGATGGAGTAAAGCAAACCCTACCCAAGTAGATGCCGTCTTATAATATTTTATGGTTAGTTATTAAAATCAAGCTAATTTCTTATTTACACCACAATTCAGCTATCAATTCTTATTGGTGTCCTTTTACAAATTGGCGAAATGAATTGTATTAACGATCGATCAAAATATGTTTACTATTCTATTATGTACCATCTTTCCTGGCTGCATATAGCAGACACAGTCGTAGAGCACGCGATGGCAATGCCGGGAAGGGAGAGCGGATGAGCACGTATGCAGATGAAATCACGCGAGGGTCAGATGAACGGACGAAGAGTGGCTAGATGAGATGGCTCAAACGTTGTCTCTCAGTGACCACTAGGTACTATGACGACGACTAGGCACAAACGGTAAGTCGAACGAAGAAGGCCGGGCTACCAGAAGTGCCGATGTGCATAAACTCTCTGTCTAGGGTGATGTCAGTGGTCAGTGGAAGTATCGTAGTGCGCAGAACTAGCCACTCCGTCGGCCGTGTTTGCCTCTCTCGCTCGTAGAGTGCAGAAGGAAACCCAAAGTAGGTGAGTGCTCTACGCTGTAACTACGCAGTGTGTCACAAAGTGAACCCAAGGCGAATCTCGCGAGAATCACAGTAGCAACACATTTCTCATGTGTATGCCTGTTCAGCCGCATCTCCTATAAATAATGGGCATTGTTACATCGGCAAAGTTCTTTGCTATCTTAACCATTGTTTAAGTGTTCATCATTTTGATACGAAGTAATGGTCTTATCTTTGTCGATTTCTCTTATTAATTTTGTATTGTAACTGTATGTAAATGTATTATGAGTATTTTTCATTTTCTGCTGCAGATCTATTTTCTTTTTTACAAATCTAAGGCATAGAGATATTAATAATTACTATGTTAATTACTAAATTTTTCCCTGAGGAGATTAAATTTCGTAAATTTAGAAAATAATAGCATATATTTAAAAATAAGTTTTAGTCAAATCTGTAGATATGATAATATGAATAATGAATGTTATACATCTTATAAATATATTCTAATTATATCAATATGTTTTATATAATTTTAATGATAATATAGGTATACAGAGAAGTGTGAAGAAATGTAATGCAAAGAAACTATGTAATATTACAATGTTTGTAAAATTAAAATACTTCAAATTAAATTAATGTTCATGGTATATAATAAATAAACTTTTTAGGGATCAATGAGTATTCATAATGTGCACAAAACAAACTGCAAGAAACTAATAATATTGAAACCATAAAAATTTTTTAAATATATTCATAATTTCTAGCATAATATCTGAAAAATTCAAAGTATACAATTTTATTTAAATAGAAAAACTGCAATCTGTATACCTATATTGATTAATATTTATGATATAGAATTGTAATTGTTATCAAATTAAAATACTAATTTTACCGTTTTCTACGAGAACTTCTATGTCTAGGACAATCTCTTGCATAATGACCCCTTTCACCACACTCGTAACATTTGTCTTCTGGATGGAATGGTCTTGCCACACCACGTCTTGATGAGCCTCTATCTCTCAATCTTTTTCCATTTGATGGTTCTACACGCACGCGTCTTCCACATATGGTACGACCATCTAAGCCCCTGATAGCATCTTCTGCATCTCTAGCATCTTCAAATTCGACAAAAGCAAATCCTGGAGGATTTCTGGCAACCCATACATTTCTCAAAGGTCCATAATATGAAAAAGCATCCTCTAACTCTTGTTTTGTTGCACTGCTTCCTAAATCCCCTACATAGACTTTACAGTCTGAAGGATATCTTGACATCTAAAATAATTTTTCATATTTGGAATCATATAAAATATATATGATTAAAAGCGAATGTAATTATAATTTACTTCAAGAAAACTTTTATGTCATATTATATAGATCAATAATTTAAGTTGATCATTTAAATTTAATTGTAAATTACGTTATACTTTTTCAACAAATTTTAAAACAATATATCAAAAAAAATCTATATCAAATGATTTAGTCGTTCAACTATAAAATTGTAATATAATGAATGAAGGCGTTGTTATATTTCTAACTTCTTTCGAATTACAAAATACGTTAGTATAATAGCAAACCCATACCTTATTCATACTGATTTACTTCGTTATCACGTTCATTTGAACCTTTAAAAAAAAGTTACTAGTTACTGTTTCACAGAAGAAAATCAAACATTTAACGGCATCGGTTTAAAGAACATCGATTCCAAGCGGATTGAAAAAAAAGCTTCCTTTATAAAGTCACATCTCTAATAGAGCACGAGACGCGTGTGATTGTATAAATGAAAATACCTATTATGCTGTTATTGAATCTTATTGGTTAATATATTTTTAAATACTTAATTATTGGTAACATGTTATAACATTTGATCATTGGAGTTTTATTTAATTGTAATAATAAAAAAGACGATTGTGATCATTAAATATTGAAATATCTAAAATAAAATTGTTAAGTTAAATAAAAACCATAAAAAGATGTAGTCTTAACCACAACCAATCTCAATTTCTAGAAAACGATTATGAATAGTCATTGGTCATAATTCTGTTTTAGTAAGAAAGTGTTCCTTATGATTGGTTAATTTGTGATGTTTGTATTAAATGAAGCAAAGTTAAATGTTTAATAGATATGATTATGGTAACAATGACGTAACGTGAATTTACGATGCTCAGTGATCAGTCATATGTATTATGTATGTGTAATATATTTTGAAAGATTGTTAAAAGGATAATTATATTATTATTATTATTACTATATATAACTTTATTCATTGGATATAGAACATTGATCACGTGACAGGAAAAGAAGATAAAATAGATTTGTTATAAGTGAATAAAGATTAGAACGAAAACAGTCCAACGAAACAAACAAATGAAACAATTCAAATATGTAATATTAGATATTTATATTTTATATTCCATATATGGTAATTAAATGTGCTTATCAATAATATAAGTGTAGAATTTGAACAAAACAATGAATAGCATACAATTGGATAGTTCTTCCGAGGATGAGGATGATATATATGTCAATTCTGTAGCACGTTTAAAAGGTATATTTTGATTTTTCCGTTTATTATTTTAATGTTCATACAATTTACAAATTATTTTCACAATAATATGAAATAAGTATTGTCAGTAATATAAAACACATTAAATAATTTTAGCTTTACAAAATAAAGTTTGTACGAATCATAATAATGAATTACAAAAAAATAAGAAGCAAAATAGAAAAAAGGAGAGAAGAAAGCAGAGGAATGTAGAAGATTGTGTAAGATAATAAACATATGTATATACCTTAAGTTTATTACTACTATTTTTATTATTTTTATTATTATAATAATCGTCATAATTATCATCATTGTAAAGCATTTATTAAAAACTTGTTATGCTTATTATTTCTAGTATTTTACTCATGATATAACTGAAGATTCAGGAATTGTCTCTGTACAAGAAGATTTAGAAATTATAGCTGTGCAAGAAGAAAATGATATATATGCAAGAGTTTGTAAAAATATTAGAACAATAACAGATGATTCAATAATTTTGGATTGTAATAGCGATGAAGATATAGAAAAGGATGAAAATTTTGATGTAAATGTAAAGATCTTGTGGCAATCTAAAACTATTCATCGTTTAAATATACATAATGTAAGATCAGTTTTATATGTTACAATAAAAGAAAAATATATAATAATTATATAATTTTATTATAGCATGATAATTTTAGAAAAGTTTTCCAGTACTTTGCAAATATGGAAAATGTTTCTATAGAGCAAGTTTTAATAATGAAAAAGGAAAAACGTATAAACTTAACAGATACTCCTTCCTCCATAGGTCTTTCAATCATAGATATTCTTGGTATGTATAAATTAAATTGATTATATAAAATTATGTAATTATCACTTTTTTTTTTTCTAGAAGGAGGGATAGTAGATGCAAATATGATTCCTCAAAATGAATATCAAAATCAACAGAATAGCATAGAAGAAGACATATGTCAGATCAAAGTACAAACTGCAAATAAGGAGTCATTAATGATTCCACTTAGGAAAAATCAACAATTTAAAATACTAATTGCTAGTTGTGCTCGTCAATGGGGCGTTAGTAAATCTAAAATTAAATTGTACTTTGATGGAGAACCCATTAATATCAATGACACACCAGAAAGTTTAGATCTTGAACAAGAAGCATGTATCGATCTTTGCATTTCTACAAAATAATATATGATTATGTTATTATTATTGAAAAAAAGAGAACAAAAGAGCAAAGGAAAATAGCAAAATACAAGCTTAGAAATGATATTGAAGAAGTATAATATAATGGTATTAGAAAAGGAATAAAATCATATAGAATATGCAAGTGGAAAACAGACTTGTGTTTTTATGTATATATAAGCCCATTTCTTATTTTTGTTAATTATAAATGCTACACTTTTCAATAGCTCATTAAAAAATAGACTAATATAAAATTAGATTCAATAAAGAAATTTCAATGAAAAAATGGATATAGTTACAATGTAATGATATCACAATAAAATAAAACTAACTTTTAATAAAAAAAAAACACTATATTTCGTAAAAACAATGAGGAATTTGAAAATTATATACCCTTTATTTGATTTATATTGCATATATACTACCTATCTTCTCGTTTCGCCTACTGCCACCATCATTTTCTTATCATGGCGCTACTGTGGTGCGTTTTAGAACAAATTACAGTCATATGACCGTCGTTACGCGAGAACAGCATCACGGTTTTGTAGATAGGCGTTGACTCTGTCCTCTGTGCTCTTGAGTTGAATTTACCGAAGTTTTAACTTCTCCTGCAGATTATTAAAGTTTATTCTTAAATATATTTACAGAACTTACATTATGGCGCTCAGTGATGCTGATGTACAAAAACAGGTTCGTATAAAAATTTAATATTTCAATAAAATTATATTATTAATATGCATGTATAGTATAAGCCTGATTACATCTGTCTCATATAAGTTATTTTTGAATTTTCCCGTATATAAATATATGTCACAATCGTTTGTAAATTTGTATCTACTTTATACGTTATATAATTATTAATATAATTTAAAATTAGGAAACTGCATTAACAATGTATTTAGGTATGCAGTGGAAAAAAAATTAAACATTTAAGTATTTTTATTTCACATCTATTCAATTTTGATGTAACTACTTGTTTAAAATGTGTTATAATTTAATTAATTTAATTCGTGTTAAATATTTCAATGTTTTTAGGTTAAATATAAATAAAATTACCTTATTATTTGCATTGCAGATTAACCATATGATGGCTTTTATAGAACAGGAAGCTAATGAAAAGGCAGAAGAAATAGATGCTAAAGCTGAGGAAGAGTTTAATATTGAAAAAGGACGTCTTGTCCAACAACAACGGCTTAAAATTATGGAGTATTATGAAAAAAAAGAAAAACAAGTTGAACTACAGAAGAAAATGTACGTAAAAATCTTTTCTATTATCTTCTATATAATTACACGTAAAATTTTATTTTGCTCGATATTATAAATATTAGAAAATGTTATATATTTAATCTCTCTTAACAGAGGTATTTTTAACACATTATAATATGTTCTTAAATTGTAAGATAAAATAATTCTTACAGTCAATCTTCAAATATGCTTAATCAAGCTCGATTAAAAGTTTTAAAAGTTCGTGAAGATCATGTACGTAATGTTCTTGATGAAGCTAGAAAAAGATTAGGAGAAGTAACTCAGAATCCAAACAAATATAGCCAAATTTTGAGATTATTGATCACTCAAGGTCTATATCAGGTATTATTAATAGGCTCTTTTTTCTATGATTGCATATATTACTTAGTCTGAATTATTTGGTATATAATAAATATATTAAAAATATTAATATATTTATAATTTTGCAGCTAACAGAAAGTCATGTTTTTATCCGTGTTCGTCAAGTTGATCTTCCTATTGTAGAATCTCTTATAGATTCTATACAGCAAGAATATAAGCAAGCGACAAAGAAGGATGCTCTTCTTAAAATAGATCAAGAGACTTTCTTGCCTGCAGAAAGTTGTGGGGGTGTTGAATTACTAACATCTAAAGGTAATAATATCATTAATTAATTCTATTTATTTACAGGTTTTAACTTATCAAATTGTTGTCTACAAATAACTTTTCTTTCAAATTATATAGAAGATATACTTGTTATCTATCCAACTCAAGAAGGTTATATTAGTATTATCTTATAAAAGTATCACAAATATTACATTAAACAAACCTTTTTAAAATGTAGGTCGCATTAAGATTAACAACACTTTGGAGTCACGGTTAGAGCTTATAGCTCAACAGCTGGTACCTGAAATTCGGTCAGCTTTGTTTGGTAGTAATCCTAACCGCAAATTTACTGATTAAGGAAATTACTTGCATCAGAGATACACTGATACATTCCCTTTTAAGCAGCAACCAGTAAACACGTGAAATGTATTGTGTAGGTTAGAAAATGGTCTATAACAATATTTTTTGTTGCATAACTGCATGTATAATACATTAGGTCATATAATAATGACCTTAATCTTAAATTGGCTCTATGGCAAAATTATCATTTGTAAAAAGAAATATAAAATTGAACTATCATTTCAACAAAGACTTGTGTATTGTTAATAGAAAGATATGATATAAAATATATTATTCATGAGTCAAAAACAATTTCATTTAATATAGCTACATTTTTCCAATAGTGACCATGTCTTATTGTAATACCACGATTGTGGCAATATTAGCTATATATACATAATAGGATATAAAACATTGTTACAAAATTCTACTGTACATGCACAATGTTTATATAGACAATGAAATCAATGGATGGTCTAGTTTAATAATGAACAGAACATTCTAGTTTTCAAGAAGTGCAATATTATTGTGCTAGTGATGGTATTGAATGTTAACAGCATTAATATTTGTTAAAACAAAAAGAAGAAAAAATCGAATGTGTCAAGTTCTATTTATATCCTAAGATAGCAGTATAAAGGAATTATAGTTTGATGAGTTAATGCTCACTAGCTATATGCTTTTTCTGTGTAGATAACAAATATATTCAATGATAGTAAGTTATTATGTTTAATTTTTTGATGTTGATAATAAGGAAATTGGTAAATGGATAAATTATTGATGCTTCTTTTATTTTAAGATATTGCTATCTTACTGTGTGTTATATTATATGGTGTGTAACAGCATTTCACTTGCTATCATCTTATTAAAGTATTTGACCGATTATGATACAAATATAAAGCTTATATAGTTGAAAATACTAGATTGTATAAATATTATTGCATACTAATGACCTTGTAATTCTATTTGTAACTATGTAATATAAACTGTGTTCTAATCCTTCAGAATATATGTAGAAAGCAGTTATTATTGTTTCTTGTCTGTTGTCATCAGGTAGTAATTGCCAATAAAAAATTATTATAATAGTCTTATATTCTCATTCAACAATTACAATGTATATATAAAAGTTTCCTTTTTAACAATATAATATACATCTTATAATATTGGATTAAAATGTTCGAAAAGTGATAGAATAAAAATTTCTCTTATTTGTGGTGCAATCTGGTGCAGCTTAGAGAATTTTTTTTTAACAATATATAACGATAAATATTATACGTGATATTGAGAACAATGTTCGTGTTTAAAATTTTCGGTAGCAATGATATCGACAGTATCGATAAAGAGTAATACTCGAAATATCAATAGACTTTTTTCCTGATGGTTGTCGTCACTGGTCCCAATTGCTTTCTAAGTTTGGCATCTCTGCGAAAAAGGCATGCTTGCTGTCTTGAAACGGCAATAAAATGAAATAAAACGGAATTTGCAAGGAGATTTTAACTGTGCAGCGTTTAGGTAGTAGTTTATGACCAAAATTAATCAAATAACACACTATCTGTTGTCGTCGTCACTATGATTAGTATTATTTCTACAGATCGAACTTGAACGGAAGCCTTATTTTGAATGTTGAATTTTGGATGAGAAATACTTTTCTTTTACGATTGCTCTAGTGGTTCGTCAGACAAGGTAGGGAGGGTCACTTCGATTCTTTGTACATTTCTATATATATTTTACGTAAATTTGTCTGATTATTTTATACCGTATTTTTTTTTGAAGATTTAATATTTATTTGACTTGACAATTTCAAATATATGTGATTTATAAATCTCGAATATTGTATTCATTATTCGCACATATTAAATACTTGATTTTGAAGGAGAAATCTTTAAATACATTGTTTTATCATATCTTAGGTATTTGCCTGCTACGTCACATGTTGTGCAAATTGGTTGAAAGTAGTACAGCAGGACTCAAAAACTACGTGGTGTTAAAATCATTTGGTGCACCTAACCTCACTTTCTCTCATATACCAGAAAAAGAATATGTCAGTTTAATCATTATAAAGCAGTTACGTTAGCAGTTAACCCAGTCGGTTTAATTTACTCACTAACATCTATATCTGCTGCGTGGTAAGAAGTTTTATTATTAATAATGAAAAGATCAATATTAATAAAATGATATGAGTAATTTAATTTTATGAGTATTGTCATTATTATACATTTTGTGTTTAATATGAGAGTATAAACAATTTATTTAAATACTGAATTAATAGTTTATACTTTTTTTTAGATTAATAAAAAGAATTAGATCGATTAAGAAATATTTGAGTAATTTGTTGTGATATTAAGTACTAATAATATTTTGTATTTTATAATGCAACAATGACTAATATTTTCTTCTAATATTTATATTAATATGTTAAATGTTTTTTTTTTCTAAAGTTAATATTAGGCTATTAAATAGAATAGAATGAATTCAAAGTATTAAAAATTATTATTGAGACTTAACATAGATATATATCTTCAATAAATTTCTTTTAGACAATTTCTTGATGTATTTCATGTTTTTTTTAATCGTTTTTAATGTTGCATTTTTATTAAATTATTTAATAAAGTTGTTCTAAATACTTGTTATAAAAAAATTAATAAACTTTTATAGTGATAATTTTTAAAATCAATACGTATGTATGCATACTTCAATAAAAAAAATTAAGCGTAGTATTGATTTGTTTCTTCCTATATGAATGATAATGTGATTTACAAATTTTAGTATTGAATATTTATTTTGGAATGCATTCTATGTGATGACATTGAAAATAAATTTTAATTTTAGCGAAGAGAGGGATGCCACGCAGCAAGCGTAGAGCGCCCTCTAGCACAAATCACCATCACACATCAATTGATATGTCACCTAGTGCCCATGAAGAGGGTTTACCAAGACACCCATCAAAACGATTACGCCATACGTCTGGGTATAAGATGATTACATTACGTGTTAATAAATGCTTTAAATGGAATGTTCTATGAGGGAACAATTTTTCATTTTTTTATTATTTTAGAGCAAGGCGGTACACAAAAACAGAAGATGTCTCCAGCGCATCATCATTTTCTCAGAAACGATGTATAACTTGGTTTAGAGAATATACGACACCAGACGATTCAGATACTCTTGGCCCTGAAGGAATGGAGAAGTTTTGTGAAGACATTGGAGTTGAACCTGAAAATGTAGTGATGCTAGTTCTCGCCTATAAAATGAATGCTCGTCAGATGGGGTTTTTCACTTTGAGCGAATGGTTAAAAGGTCTTTCGGAATTACAATGTGATTCCATATATAAAATACAGCAAAAGCTTGAGTACCTAAGGAACCAATTAAATGATCCTCACATTTTTAAAGGAATTTATAGATATGCCTATGATTTTGCTAGGGTATGTATGATAGTGAAATGTGTAAAAAAAAAAGCAAAAAGTTATAAATTATGATGAGTTATACCCTGTTTTGATTCATATACTTTAGGATAAAGATCAACGTAGTATGGATATGGAAACTGCTAGAGTAATGCTACAATTACTTTTGGGAAAGCATTGGCCTTTGTTTACACAGTTCGCTCAGTTCCTAGATCAATCCAAGTACAAAGTAATCAACAAAGATCAATGGTGCAACATTTTAGAATTTTCTCGTACAATCAATCATGACTTATCTAATTATGATTTAGATGGAGCGTGTAAGTGATTTTATTGTATTCTTTTGCCTAAAGAAGAGTAAATAAAGGAAAATCACATAAGTGTGTGCGTGCGTGTGCGTGCGCGTGTGCGGCGTGTGTATTACATATTATTTATTTGTAGATATTCTTTTTATGTTTAGAATGTTTTTCTTCAAAAGATTTGTATGTTGAATTTACGTGAACATTTTGTTTTAGGGCCTGTAATGCTTGATGAATTTGTTGAATGGTTAAAAATGCAGAGAGGTGAGGATGCATCATCGACAGAAGCAAGGGGTAGCTGAAACATTCTATTAAAATAGTCCACTAAAGTAAAAAACTCATCTCCGTCACGATATTTGTTAATAATGAAATTTTCGTTAAGTTATAACTCACGGCATTTTAATTACCATCATTCGTGGTGTACTATTTTTTTATTAAACGATATTAGTGCATTGTAAGTAGCTCATTCTATAATTTTTTTGCAACAGATCTTATGAAGACTGTTTATAACAATTCTTCATAGATTTACTTTGATTGCTTAACGCCATTCGCAGTTTATCCAGAGTTCATAGCAGAAATGTTTGTGCTTCAAAATAAAATTATTTTAATATAAAAATTATTTGTGCAATTCATAAGGGATAATTGAACATATTAGTAATCTAAAAAGCAACACTAATTGGCTATTTCAGCATTGACTTAATATATCATTGTAAATATTTTATTTCCTGAATATAATATGTGCAACTGCATGAATTCATATAAACAGATAAGTAGAAGTAATTTGTCTATACATTTTTAATATTTCTGTCTATAAATATAGAATCCATACCAATATTTTATTTTATAAATTATGCAGCTAAACCTACATATTATCCGCAACAATTTTTAAATTTAAATGTGTATAATACAGTTAGGCACATTTAATAAATGTATTAACATTATCAAGTAGGTTCAGAAATCAATTAAGAAATTTTGCCCAGTACCAGTGCTATTACAGCATTTGGTATTCAAAAGGCAGTGCCACGAAGTGTCAATACGATGTGCTATTAACTAAGTAGTTCCTGCGGATGCTACCTATATAAATGTAAATTAGTATAATGAGCTCTTATTAAAATATCATATTTATTAAAGGCAATTGAATTCCGATTTTTTGGATCATTTTTTGGATATTAATGTTAACACCTGCACTTAATTTGATTATTTTAGTATGGACAATGGTATTTAGAAAAAGAAAGAGAGATTCAAAGTTTATATAAATGTATCAATCATAGTAATAATAACAAATATTTAATTTTCATATGTTCGAAACATATGAATCATGTTTGTTCTTACAATTTAAAATACTATTTATTAAATCACATAATGTGTAAAGCATATACATTTTTAAGTAAATTGATGTAATGGGGATCTTCAGTGTTCATCAAACAAAAGAAATTCATATCATTACTCATGATTGTGGAATTATTGCAAATTTATATTTAATTTAGTATTATTGCATATAACTTATGATTTATAATACTGTAATCATCAATCTTAAAATACAGTGATATAAATTTTTACTGCAATTTTCATCGATGATTATGTGTGATTATTATTTAATCAATTATGTCAAAATATTTGATTGATAAACAAATAATTATTTTGGTTCTACCAGTAAGATCTTTGTTGCAATCCACATTCAGGCTAATATCTAATGAATCAAATTTATCATAGATAGCATTATCATATAATTAACATTATTATGAAATTAGTTGAATAATTAAATTGAAATTCTTATCATATATATATTTTTATATTTCTTCCTGCACACGTGTACTTTTATTACACGAACACGCACGCACGCGCACACACACGCGCGCGCATACACACAAAATGATATATATATATAATAAAAGTAATATCACAATAGCATTACACACAGCTAAAATCTTGCTCATATTTTCTAAATGAAAAATAACTTTAAATTGATGACAGAAATTTAATAATTATGTGTAGACATATACATTCAAAAAAATATTCATACAGAAGCAAAGGTCATTATAAACTGCTAAAATATTACTGCCATTTAAAAAGTGAAATGTAATTAATTATGATGCAGAATGAATAAATTACTTTTTACAACAGTTTACAAACTACAATACACCATTCCAATAAAATAATCTCTTTAGTATCCACAAAAAACAAAAGAGATATAAAAAGAAAAATTATGAACATTAAATCGTTTTCAAAAGAATAATATGATTTTAAAATTAATAGAAGTAGTATTAACAATATAAATAATTAAATGTGAAACATTAATTTCTAACAATATTGACAATGACAAATAACTATTTATGTTGTTTTTATTTCTTATTGATTTTAATATTACATTTAAACCATATATGAATAAATATCTCGAATTAATAAGAAATATAATGATAATTAATTTACTTGAAAAATGATATCATAAGATTTGACATTGACCTAATGTAAGTATAGTAATGCTAGCAACAGTTAAAAGCAGACACAAATACCTACCTGTCACTGGTATTCTAAACAATCTAGCGCACATTTTTAATGAGGAGGTATATAAAAGTATAGTATCCAAATCTTCTCCTGGTGTACTTTCATAAACAAATGGTCGAATACGTACTTCATGACCAATACTTTGTATCATAGAACAAGCAGTAGTTAATCTAGCTGCCTATTAAAATTAAAGAGTAACATAAATATTAAAATATTAATAAGTGAAGATTTATATTTTTCATACCAAAATGAAAACTATTTTACAAAATCTTATTATTTTTGTGTTACCTGGATAAATGGAACTATCGATATCAATATCCATAATACTACATTTATTATACCAATGCATGTGACTGGATTATTTTCTGTTTCATCATCATTGTATTGCAACAGCCAAATAGTTCCAGCAGTTGCCCATGATAGATTTATAACCGTATAAATGGAAACAGCAGGTCCCAAATCATTGTTAAAATATTTCAACAATTTCTTAAATTCACTTATCTCCTATGTTTCAGACATATTTTTTGTTAAACAAAACCATTTTTTTACTATAGAATTTACATACCTTCATCCAGTCTATGGGAGGTAGTGTATGTTGAAGTAACTTTCCTCTAAGAAAATAAAGATGTGCAATTAAAAGCTGACCTTGCAGACAATAACTTGTTATGATCGTTCCTTGTACCATGTCATGCCATAGTGTGCATATAATTAAAAGTATTTTCAAAATAATCTTAACCTGATATGGACTATGGATAAATATTTTATATAATAAATTTATTTTTCCATATAAATTATGCATTAGATATGTATTAATAAAAGTACCTATATTCCAGCCATTGAAATAAAATAACTCCTTGTGCCATCATTATATTTACTGTAATTAATGCTATTATCATCCATACTACACTTAAAGCTATGAAAAACCACAATATTCTTACAAGTCTTTTTTGATTTCCTCTATGAATTGGATTAGAAGATAAGAGAAACGCTCGTTCCATTAGATTTTGTAATTGTTCGTGTTCTTTAATACGAAAGAGATATACAGTGTATAAGTATGCAATTAAATGAAGTAAACTAGGAATTATATGACTGAATATAACATTTCCAAAGCAAACTGATTCATGTATACGTTCTTTACTAACATTTGGTACAATTTGAAATTCCAGTGGTAATAGTTTATAACAAAATCCTCTATCTCTCCTATAAACGATCCAGAATATAAATCAGTTATTAAATTAAAAATAAAAAAGTATTAGCGTATCATTTACCTGAAGCATGCCATATATTGTAAAATATATCCGATGCACATAAATACAGCGACTTGAAAAGTATGAAAATTAGCTAAAATACAATAACGTGAAAAGTGATCAGTTTCATCACTGCTTGTTGGCCTTAATCCCATAACACCTAATAATCTTAGGTAGGGCCTTAATATTTTATGTTTACAATAATGTAAAACTGCTGATGTACTCAAGTGTTCATAGTCTGGCATTTCTGCAATTTCTCCTACCTATTATTTAGATATAATTTTTATAAAATGTAATATTTTATTAAGAACAAATAAAGTATTGTTATTTATTAGGCGAATCAAAAAATATATCTCACTTCAGTACTGTGTATCTGCAATTCTGATAAAACAGAAGGTGTAGATGTATGTATTGTTTCTTCATGATTTTGATGAGGCAAGTCTTTTCCATTTTTTGATTCATTATTGGAATCCGTCTAAAATATAAAATCACAAAATAATTTCAACTTCTTATTAACTGCAATAGAGTAGTAATAAAAGAGGTACATAAATTATTAAAAAGTTATAGTTTATTGGAAGTACAAATGATATGTAATAATGAAAAATAATTAATGCATAGAAATATAAAAAATTATTGATGTTACTTTATCGACAATATATATTTTTTTCATAGCCATAAATTTGAGAAGTTAATATATATAAAATCAAGTATATTTTTAATACACAAAAGAGAGTATCTCTTTAATTCAGAACATGCAAATCAAAACAAATAGTTCAAGGAGGATCAATTTTGTGTTTATATTACATCAAAACAAATACTTTTGTATATATAAGATGTCATATAACAGTACTTAATATACTACAATACCTTTATAATATCTTCATACATGTTTAATAAATTTTTAGTAAAAGTTTATTTTTTTTTAATTAATATTGTAATAGAAACAATCCTTACCTACATTTATGATCTCTTTATTGTATTAAACATAAATTACAAAAAATTATTTATAATATAAATTATTATAGAACTTACCATTACCATTTTTCTTGATCAAGGAGTACAAAGCTTTTGAACTTGGGAAGAAAACATTTGTATCAATAGGTTCACCCTAACATGAATTTAATTATATCACTGTTTTGAGATGACTCTTCACCTTTCATGAGAGATATCTATATGAATCACGTTTAAACAAATTATTTTACTTGTGGTATCGTGAAATTTTTCTAGTGTAGGAAATGATCACTGTACCAGGGGAACAGTGAGTAAAAAACTATTTTATTTTTATTTAAGTTAATTATACATAAATCAATGTTAAGGTTTCACTTTGTGAATATTTCCAGCTGGTCGTAGAAGATGCTTATATTCTTTTCTGTGTTTTTTTACTGTTTGTTTTGATTTCGTATCTCGTTTTCTCTACAAAATATAATAAACACATAAATTCAATTGTTATTTTATATTTATATTTCATAGTAAAGTAATAGTAATATTAATTAAACATACTTTTCCAATAATAAATGTCATTTCTCTACTACCACGTGACCCAGATACACTTAAATTATGCATTTCTTCATTTTGTAATCTTTCTCCTAAAGTGGATCTAAAAAACATATTTATATGTAATAAGGCACGTTCAATGATTTAAATATATACTACTTACTTATTTCGTTTACTCGTAACAGGTTTTGCTTCTTTAAATTCTACATCTTCTTTAATTTCATAAAGATTTGGTTGATTATTTAGTATTTCCATATTGTGGTTTGATTTTTCATTATCTTCTTTTTCGTTTTGTCGACTTCTCTTTATTAATCGATATTGCTTCTGTACCTCTTTCACCCATGTCTTTTCATCATCTGAGCTATCTTTGTGTATGAAACTCTCATCTGAGCTTGAATTTCTATCTATAGGTAGAAAGAAATACATTATGTTAATTATGAGATTATAAGCAATGTCATCATTAAGATGACATACAATTTTGACTATCAATTATTGCTGTATATTATAATATAATTACTAATATATTTTACCTTCATTTTCATTGTTATACAAATAATCTTTGCTTTTCAATTGCTCTTGCTGTTCTACTGTAGCTTTCATTTTTTTTGTTTTGCTTTTTTCAAGTTGTGAAATAACAGGATTTAATAATGCATATTCTTCAGAATTTTTGTCAACTTGAAAATCAGGATTGTTAAACAACGCTTTGAAACGTTCATCTTTCAAAATATTAGATGTAATTCTCTTCTTTTTAGAATTGTTTTTCATTTCAACCTCCATTAATTTTAAAGCTAGCTCTTTGTTGACACTAGGCAATTGTTGAACCTACAAAAATTTAAGTAAAATGGATTGTATTTCATAAAACATAACAATATAATTTTTAGATAAGATAAATATACATACTTGTATTCTACTGCCACATGTCTCTAGTATTTTTTGTCGTATCTTCTTTTTCTTATATTCTTCAAATTCGAATGGGTTAATTACATTTTTAGCTTTTCTGTACAAACGGATATCTATAAAGTAACCATGCATATAGGCTCGAAGTAAATTAGTGCCTTTTAGGTGAGAAAGGCCTAATTCATCTAATTCTTTTTCAGTGACAAACTTATAATCATCATAAATAATATCATAATTTAATTCTTCTAATTCTTCTGTAAGATTGTCTAGAAAACTACACCAGTAAGGTGCTGGCCCAAGACTAGGAATATAGTATGTTTGTATTTTAGTATTTTCATTTGCTATTAAAACCATTCCAGTATCTGGTATGATACATAAATCATTAAAATCGTTTTCCGCTTCTATGGATGTATATAATTTTCCCTAAAAAAATATTATTTTATGAAATAAAGCAAATAAGAACATTACATTGAATACATTATTGTTATAGCATTACATACATTTTCTTTTTCCCATATCTTTATAATTGAACTATCCATAGAGTAAATAACATCTATCTTTTTATGGAATTCAATACTTTTAATAGGTAAACCATATCCATGATCTTTGGATAAAAATGGTTTAGATGATCTGACATCATATAATAAGACTTTTCCATTAGATGTACCTACACCTAAGGTTAAGCCACCTTGAAATTTCAGAGCAGTTATGGAAGGAACTGCATTAAACCTATAAAGTAATATAACTTTGATTTAATCAATATTTTTAATAATGTATTGTTTTCTTCTTATTATTTTAATTATAATTTATATAATAATTATATTTACCTATCATTCTGAAGTACACAGTGCAATGCACAATCCAACACACCTACTCTATTTTTTGTTCGTGGATCCCAAGCTTCTATTTTTCCATCCTGTGTTCCAACAACAAGCAAGTGATGCAATGGATTTATTTCACACTTATTTAATACAAATGCCTCTGATTCAAATGATTGTAAAAATTGTCCTCTTTCTAAATTTATTCTGTAGATTTCATTGCTAAAACACAAGTAAATAATTTTTCAATTTCTTATATTGTTTATGAAATAGTTCTTTAGAAAAAAGAAAAAAATAATTGAGCATAGTATATATTTAAAACTAACCTAACACCTACGACAAAAAGATCACAAGATGGATAATGATACTTCAAATCCCTACCAAATCTAGGTATTCTAAGTCGATGATATTTGCCATGAGCAGCATGAAATTCAATGTTTCTATCACATTCTAAAAATACAATCTAAAAAATAAGAAATTATGTATAAATAATCCATTCAAAAAAGTTTTTTATTTATTCCTTATCATCTTATTTATATATTTACCTTGCTATAATCATTTGATAGTACTTCAAATGTGATTACCTCAGAGTCAAAACATCTTTCAAACTTTAATGATAAATTGTTAACATCAAAACACTTAACACGTGGCTTATAAATTCCAGTTGCTAAAATATACTGTCCATCCTTTGAAAGCTTAATGGATGTACTAACTCCAGGCATATCAAAGTCTTGTATAAGTTCTATACGACGTCTTATATCTATAAAAATATTGGTAAGACTAATATATAATACATATATACGTAAATAAAAGTATAATATTTGAATATTCTCTAATACTTGAATATACTCTATAAAACCCAAAAAGCTTATGTTTATATTTATGCTTCAATACATATACTTGTAAATATTCTAATATGCAACAGAAAGTTTCTCTTACCAACATTTTTTTTTATTAAATTTCGTTTTTTTCTTTCGGACAACCACTGTAATTAACAGAAAGATATAAGATATATACTCGTAGCATAAACGTTTAAATATAATTTCAAAAATATTTTTGAAGAATAGGAAATTAGCCTTACCTCGGGTAGAGACTTGCCCACACTCAAATTATAAATTTTCACATTATTCGGACAAGAAACTTGCATCTTGCCTATAATTTATTAATGAATTACAATAATTTACTTATATTTAAAAATATAGTAGTCTACAATATATCTGTTTGTAATGCTTCATACGTGATATAGCACGTGTATAAAAAGAATATACAATTTTTATATTATCTAGTTGTCAGGGTTGCCACAATGCCGCAAATCCTTTTCTTGGGGTGCGTATATATAGATGTATATGATCGAAACTATATATTTTTAAATTATTTGGTTTATTTTGTGTTTCAACC
The DNA here is from genome assembly GCA_918808275.2 of Dolichovespula sylvestris. Classification (NCBI taxonomy): domain Eukaryota; kingdom Metazoa; phylum Arthropoda; class Insecta; order Hymenoptera; family Vespidae; genus Dolichovespula; species Dolichovespula sylvestris. Next base: position 1,031,889 of record OU964964.1, on the reverse strand, counting down.
AATCACGTGGAAGACATTAAAAATTGATCTTTATTGATGAATTTAATCAATCGTACCAATTGAAGCCATTTTATTTTTTACAAATTAAAAATTGTTCTGTTAAAGTTCTAAATGAAATTAAAATTTTTTTATTTGGTATTATCTAACAAAATGTTAACAATATTCTTCAACATATCTGCACAGTTGTATATATATATATATATATATATATATATATATATATATGCATGTGTTCTATATTTAGATTATTTATTACACAGATCTTACTAAAAACCTAAAATTCTATATATAATTTTGTTCAACTAGAAAATTGAACCAAAAAATAGCGATACATTCGCATTTGTGAGATATTTACGCGACTTCGTCCTAAACAGTTCTCCTATCGGATGATTGCTATAGGGGTATTTCAAAATGAATTGAAAGTTGGTCAACCTGATCGTCGATTCGTCGTCATCGGTCAACGGTACTAGTAAAGTGAAGGAGGAGAGGGTGGTGTACGTTGCGGAGAGAAGGGTAAGTGAGAGGGAAGACGGGGGTAAGTGCGAGCGGCGTTGAGCAGATATCGGTAGTTGCGAGACGAGTCGGTCGGTTGACGGATCGTGTCTCTTGTGTCGATAGTGCGAACGGTTTGCTCGTCCCTTTTTCCTTCTGTGTTCAAAAATGAGCTGGCAGGATTACGTTGATAAGCAGCTGCTCGCATCGAGGTGCGTTACCAAAGCTGCTATCGCTGGACATGATGGCAACCTGTGGGCAAAGTCCGAAGGCTTCGAAGTGAGTAACAGAGACATAAAGAGAAAGAAAGAAAGAGAGAGAGAGAGCGAGAGAGAGAGCGAGAGAGAGAGAATGTGTGTGTGTGTGTGTGAGAGGTAGGTAGATACGTAGGTAGGTAGGTAGGTAGGTAGGGGAGAGAGATTTGCGAAATGCTGAATTTACGTCTCTTCGTATGAATGGCTTAACGACAAAGAAAAGAGAGAGAGGGAGAGAGAGAGAGAGAGAGAGAGAGAGAGAGAGAGAGAGAGAGAGAGAGAGAGAGAGAGAGAGATGAAAATTATGCATCTTGAATGAAAACAAGAAAAAAGAACATATTCCTGTGAAATGTGATTGATCGAAAAGGAGAAGTTCCTTTTTTTCAAGATAAGATTTTTTTCGTCACAAAAGTATAAAACACAAGGATTTTTACCTTGTATCTTTTCGTTTGGCGTGTACGCGAAAAGTATAATTTGTCGATTTTTCTTTCTTTCTTTTTTGTTCCTCAAAAATCGCTATTATCTTCGAGACGACATATCTTTTTGGACAAGATTGATTCGAGTCCGTATCACAGCGCATTGTTCCTAGATAGCTCGTTTGTACACGGGTGTGTGCGCGCGCGCACTCTCCTTGCTTGCCGGCCGGGCTCTCGTGGCAGTCGCGCGACCGGCGGACATGTTTTTCGAGACGACGCACGGTCGTAACACTCGACGAAAGAGAAGGATGACGAGAACGAGGCGAAGAACGCCAAGAGGCGTTACGGTATAAACAGAAGATGTTCGATCGTTTCACCTTGAGTCGTACACCGAATGGTTTCCCAAGTGATATTTCTTTCGAAAAATTACAAACCATGATCAGTCACTGGCGTTGGTAGGCCATATAGAAATATTTCTTCTTTCATCCGATTCGTCAGTGAAAGAGGGTGTGGCGGACCGCCACTAGGAACAGAAAACTTTTGAACGTTAGAACCATCAACGGTTTTGCCGATGTTTAAAATATGGCCACTTCTCTTATGCGCACATCATCGTTTTTTTTCTACTTATTGTCATAGTTTTTCAAGCTATTATTTTTCAAAAAAAAATTTGATGTGCACTTGATTATAAGAATATTTGAAGTGTGGCATTTAACGAATATTGTTTTTCTTTTAATACTAAGACTTTAGTAAAAATATCCATCGAACAAGACACGAGGATAAATGCACGGAAGTTTGATCGACGATAATTCTGTTAGTTTAACCCAGAGCAGAATAGTTTAAATTCTTTTTATTAGTTTTAAGTACTTTTAGAATTAGTTTCAGTATTTTTTAGTATCGTTAATTCAGTTTGAAAGAGCTTTTTATAAACTTTTGTTTATTTATGAATTTTCTTTGACATCACCGTAGAATTCTATTAAATAGGATACATACATATATATAGGTAACGAGTGGTTTTGATTCTCATTCGTGAAAAGAAAGTATTCGTTCTCCCAATTATTCGATGACGGTCCACTCGAAAAAAATCTCTGCCTGATCGAAGCGCCCTCTACGCTCTGTTTCAAAAGCTTTCACGTATCCTGTCGGTAAATGAATATCGAGGTGAAGGCAAAAGAGGTCCAGGAACGTACGAATATTGTGAGAGGAATATATATTGGGCGTTCTTATGATTAATATCACATGAAAATTCATTTATTTCTTCGTGAAATCTTTTTATGCAAATTTTTATTAGTATCATCATACGATTTTTATTTTAGTAGATTATTCTTTTTAATTTTACATATATATATAATTTGCTGATAATAATTTGTTGCGTCGTTTTCTTGTTATTTTATAATTTTTCATCACGTGGTTTGGAAGCATTTAGCTTTTTATGTTATTTTGTCTCATTAAACATTTGTCGTATATTATATCATTCTTCTTTTTCTTTTTTATTTTAACTATTTGCCGAATATTATCTTTCAGTTTTTGTTGCAGCGGTGGATTCTGAGGCATTCGTAATGGTTAGCCAACGTTGATAGCGTGCATGTTCTTGTTCATAGTACGATAGGTCTGTGATATTATGACAACGATGAACGACGGTTTAATACTTGAACAGTTGAGACAACAGGTTTGTGGAATAGTAAGCTATCGAGCTATCACAGACATTAGAACGATATCGTGGCAAGTGTCAGCGATATTAAAGAAACCGGTTCTATTATTTCTGTTCGTAACTGATCCACTACTACCACTACCACCATCACTATACATCGCAACGCAACATGTTCCGTGAAAGCTTCGCTAAATGCTTTATTAACGTTTGCCAGTGCTCCAGTCTCAAAAGCATTAATTGCCGAAATTAAATAACTTTCAAATTTAATCTGATGGTTAACTTTATAAACATTAAAGCATAGCCCAATATACAACTGTTCTTGCATAGTTTGCAAGAACTACTTACTTTTCCATAAGGGGGTCTTGAAAACGAAAAAGATTTTTCAGATATAGATGTTAGATGATTCACTTTACATATGTACACATTTTATTTTCAGGTTAAGTTTCTCGACGTTTGTAATAAGTGCGTTAGATTTGAGCTTGGTTTGTTATGATTTGATGTTAATACAAGGTTCGTGTAAAATATAAAAAATACTGCTAAATTAAGATTATTTTATATGTGTAATTGGTATAAAGGTAATTTAGACTATAGATAAAAACATTAAATTAAATCTTTCTCAGCAGTAAATAAGAGAAAGTCTGATGAAGATATATTTGGCCGAAAGAAAAATAAACATTTTTTTAATCGTACAATTAGCTTATTTAAAGCATTTCAAAGAAGAATGTTCTAAATTCATGCATATTTGGAGGATAATAATTGTTTAAAATTTTTACTAAGATGTTTAAAATCTTAACGTGATAAAAATAAAGCATTTACATGAGATAAATGTGCGTATAATTTTCGTATGTCCTAAAGTCAAGCTTTCTAATATAATAAGAACATTGATTTCATTAAAAGCAGAAAAGTTGAGGGTATTGTTGGTTTGTTTTTTGAACGTGTATAACATTTTCAAGATGGTATTTCATAGTACGATGGAAGGTTTCATTTGGTGAAACTTTGAAGTAAAGGTCGCCAGCTGCAACAGCGGCTTTACGATCACACTTTCAGGTTACAAATGCCAAAATGGTGATACTGGTCGGGCAGCAACCTCTCAGTGCTGTATTTAAAATTGCTATTTTGTGGGTACCTCAGTGAGATCATCGATTATTTTGCTCTTACTATAACTCAACAAAACTTAAATAGTATCTAAAATAGTAGTTATTGAGTTGATTCGATACATATATTGAATTGGTATATAATTATCTGTTAAAAAATTTGAATGAATCATTTTTATTTTCATAAAAGCATATAGAGCATAAAATTATAATTATATGACAAAATTAATAACTTTAATGATATATAAAAAGGTAATTAAATAGTTCAGACAGAATAATGAAATACTGATATCAAATTTAAAAATTAATTTATGTGCCAATAATTATGTACTAATCCAAAACATATGCGCGTGCAGGATAGCATATTTTAAATCCTAAAAACTTATTTGTTGTGATAACAAAGTCAGTAAAAAAGTGCAATTTTATATTCTGATCTTACTTTTAATATCCTTCCATAAATATTACACAGAATTAGGTCGCTCAGTACGACTGCGATTTCTAAAAAAAAAAATTATTACGTTTTTTCTATCAATCTTATGTATTTGTGCAAATAGTTTTTCGGCAATGTTTTGTGAATCGGTGGCGCGTAGAGTATGGAATAAAGAAAATTTACGGCAAACGACTGTATAAATCATAGTTTTCAGTACCGTAATTAGAACCATGGAACCTACGTTGCTTCCATATAATGATATTTATAGGCGTTTTTATGTTTCTCATCTACATTTTTTTATGTAGATATATTAAACATTCAAATATTTATAATTTCTTTATGATTTTGTATAAAATTTACGAAAATGGTCGTATTTCGATAGATTCTTCTATCCATTCAAAGCATATATATATATATATATATATATATATATATATATATATATATATATATATTAGTGCAATCAATATGTTATAATGATGATTTGTAATGTAATAATCAATAGGACGATAAATATATTAGATACGTGTGTGTGATCTTTAGAGGGGTAACAATTGAATCTGATTATAGCGTAGGCGTAAGAGATATAGTGTACACAATTTTGATCTTGTTAATTTCTCTAAAATTTTGTTTTCTCGTTCAGAGATTAGATATGTGTGTAAGATCATTATAAAAAGATTTTTTTTAGTTATACAGCTAACTTGATTTTTTTTCTACATGTTCATGGAAACTTTTATTTAATGTCTTTCAGGTAAGCAAAGAGGAGCTTGCGAAGTTAGTACAAGGCTTCGCGGAACAAGATATTCTAACGTCGTCGGGGGTTACCTTAGCCGGCAACAGGTACATATACTTGTCGGGTACGGATCGTGTGATAAGGGCAAAACTCGGAAAAGTTGGCGTCCATTGCATGAAGACGACGCAAGCCGTAGTCGTCTCCCTCTACGAGGACCCAATACAGCCACAGCAAGCCGCGTCTGTCGTTGAAAAACTCGGCGACTACCTCGTGTCCTGCGGCTATTAGGTCAGTAAAGAAGTCCTTTTACGCTCTTGTGAATCAAATGAATTCGTGTCTTGTTGCGTGGTGGAAACGAATTGAAAACGAAGGGCTGTTGTGCACTGTCAACCAGTCGTCGGCGATTGCTGGATCTAGGAGAAAATATGAAGACATGTACATATTTGATCTCAGCGACCACGAAAGCACCAGCGACTTGTTTGGTCGTCTGGTTTTTGGTCTTTCGTCGATCAAGTTGTCGACAATCGATCGACAGTGCGTAACGGGTCCAATCGATATGAATAGCCGACTTTTATTTTCATTGTGATTAAATTTTCTATTATCATTAAGTACATATTTTAACCGTTTCGTATTATTAATTCAGTGTCCAAACAATACACACGTTCCTATATGTGTATAACGATATTTACAACAGGAAAAAGCGTTAGAATTGAATAAATGCGTGCGGAACATCCTGTCGTAGCGGAGTTAAACGTAGTTGCATCGGAATGGACTTGTGACGTAAAACGAAAAGAGACAATCATAAGACATAGGTGGTCAACTGACGGTCCGTGCCTCTGCTTTGACAACGCTGTGTCTCATGAACTGTCCGACTTTTGTTTTTAAGCATGGAGTGATGGTTAGTTAAGTAGTGCGGGAACGGATTGATTAATGGTGGAGTCGTGTGGCCCGCGGCGGAGAAGTTGCCACCTATGCGGTTGGGCATTATCAGACGCTTATTAACGTGCACATGGAAGGGAGTTCGATGGCCTATTGCAAGGCCATTCAAGTTCATGAGAGGGTTCGCGCTAAATATGTACCGTATAAATCTATGCGATCTTACGATTCGTATCGAATTGTTTCGTCGATTTATGAGTGAATTTAACATTCAAAAAGACAAGAAGTAGTAGACGATTTTCTCGATTCTAATGCTTATATGAGAAATAACGAAACGTAATTTGATAAATATAATGCGTTCGTAAACGATTCCTACGCATTGAGCATTAAATGGCATTTTTCTTTGTTTTTGCTTTCCGTAGTCTTTCACCGTTCATTTCCCATTTGCGGTACCTCTTTGCGTCAGTTACGGTCTTATCGTTATCGTCTTGTCATTCGACGAACACCGCGGCCAATGCCTCTCCCTTCTTTTTTCCCTCCACCTCTCTCTTTCACTCTCTTGCTTGCTCTCTTGTTCGCATCGAAACGCGCAATTGCTGGCTCCGCCATTGTTTCTCTATATCGAGACTTCGTTTTTCATCACGAACACTGCTGTCGTATTGTTACTGTTTGTGAGCGCGCGAAGGATATAGAGAAGAATAAAAATATAACGAATACAGGAATGATGGAGTGTCTTTTGGTCGGCAGTCAATTCACGTAAAAATTTCGTAGCTATTCTTTTTTCTCATCGCGATTATATTATGTATTATAATATATACGTTGCGATTCATATAAATACGTATCTCTATTTACATAGATGCCATTTTTTATCATATATTTCTAAAGTATATTTGGATGTAATCAGTCCTAAGTTTTATCGATTCATTGTTTATCCTGACTATCGTCATTTCCTCTCGATCCGTCATGAGATACCTTCATTTCCGTGAAATTGTTTAATCCGTGTTTTATTTTGTTCGAAAACACTTTTTTGTTGATTCGATTATTATTCTTTTTAAGATACAAGTGATTCCTTCAAATTGGGAGTCGGTTTTCGTTTTCGTGACCACGGTGCATAAGCGTAAGCTGTAGTAGGAGTGAGTCACGCGCTTAATTTTCCTTGACTGCTTTTAGCTCGATATTAGCTCGCCTCGATGACTAATCACGAATATACTTGTGCATCCGCTTTTATGGAGATACGATACATGTGTGTGCGCGCAACCTTCGCACTCTTCGGAGGAATGATAAATATTTTGTTCTTCGAAGCGAGCCGAGATTCCCACATTGTCTTTTGTCTTCTTTTTCCACTTTATTTCAGTTCTCTTTTAATGTGCATGATTTCTTTCGTGGAATAGATAACAGAATGCTGTGAAAAAATCGACGACTCGAAATATATGTATGTATGTATGTCCGTACATATGTATATTTTAATTACTCAAATCCCACTCAAATCGCGTTCTATTCCTAGGCACGAGGTTATAGTAAAGCGACGAAGAAAAACGGAAATTGTGAGGTTAGTAGAATGATGCTATGCATGTTTATACTCAAATGGAAAGTAATGAGCAACGGAAAACTGTAGCGGGCTAATTTTTACAACGTTTCTCAAAATGTCGAAGCTTAAAAAAATCATGCTTGCAGAAAATATTATAATTACATATTATGTCTTGCTTCAGATCATTTAAGAAACAGAATCAGAAAATGGTCAGTTTACCTTATGAATAGAAATAAACAACCGCTTATACTTAAAATTAAGACAATATTTTGACAAATTTAAGCAATATTTTAAAATATTTAGTGCACTCTATCCAACCGCAATATCTATTTAATCGGATTTTAGATCCGGTATGTTTAAAAATTATACTTCTATAGAGCAATTTTATTCAGAATCTTGTTAGTATTGAGGAACGCTTAATTATTAACTTAAAGTAAATTTAAATTAAAAAATTAATTATTCACTATTTTTATAAAAAAAGTAGGTAATTTTACTTTATATATTAAGATTTTAATTAATTTAATATAAATGAATTCTAAATATTTTTTTATTTTTATTTGAATATTAAATGATGTTTTTTCCACCGTTACTTGGATGAGGCACTGATGGTAAGCATAAAAAGTGATAATCATATTTGAGTCTGACTCGTATTGTTGTATAGGATATTGAAAAGTATCCATCAGACAATCGTCGAGTCCAGCCGAATGCTCTTGAACGTGTTTGTTTCTGCTAACAGAATCCAACATTTTTGATTCTAGCTGCACTGCTACTATAGTTGCCTTCCTCGCAACTTTCCTCACTGCTTCATTAATAAACACTCATTGGAATACATTGGTTTGATTTTACCGTGCTGCTCACTTCGTCGCTATCCTCACTTCTCACCGCTTTACTATATCTATAGCCTAAGAGAACCTTAATAAGAAACGCAATGATGACTCCTTTTATATAAATAGAAGAATTCTATACCATAACTGAGTGTAACGAGTCGAGAGATTCGATGATAAATAGTAGACAGAAGTTCTAGTCTCCTTGCTTTTTTATAATATAGCGAACTTCGTGATTCGGTATTTATGTCACTGTTTTTCTTTATCGATTGTAACATAGAAATAATTACTATTATAATATCTCATTTTTTATTTGGAATAAAAAATGAATTTTAATAAAGTACTTACTGTTGTCTTTATAATAAAAATTATCAACGTTCAGTATTATCCCATTGTCGCAACGAGTATTTAATTATATTACTTCCATTATCTTCATACGAGTCGTATACATATTTTTTTCAGCTCTTGATCGGTGTAAGCCTTTTGCCGATCATCATTGTAGTTGTAATCGCTGACGGTGAACGTATTTGTTGATTTTTTTGTTTCAGTAACCTCTGGGACCCAACATAAAATATCTAATATTAATAACAAACAATACAATTGATTATTTTAAATGAACAGCGAATGGAATGCGCCATGCCGCACGAGCCGCGCCGCAACTGCCGCAAGCCTGCCACGCAATGTACGACGAAGAAGTAACAGCAGCAACAACTACTACCATACTTCAGTCATCGTTCTCTCCACTTCGACTTAACTTGACACCGAGAAAGAAAGGCGCGCGCGCGTCCATATAATCGATCTATGCTTCTACTATACGACTTACTTCTCCCCCGAGACGCTTATGTGTACTCGCATGCATCATTGAGAGACAGTTGCATATAAGACAGTCGTGGACACGCGTAGAGATGGACGGACGAATGTACAGACAACAAACGAACGAACTGACGAACTGACGAACGGATAGATAGATAGATACAATAGATAGACACAGACTCGTAACGCGTACACACACGTACGATACATCATCACAGATGCTGCATACATATATGTATACAAATTGGTCTACGAATGCTCATCGAAAAATAGAAGAAAAAAAACACGTGCCAATACTCGATAGAGCGTGTTATTTACGGAGAGTAAAAACAATTTTGTAGATACATTGACATGCACGTACGATTATAATACGGTAGTCATATTCCACACACGCACATTACATTCGTACGAAAGGAGATACACTTTGAATGTACACAGAGACAAGCGTATATATACGTTAAGAAAATAAAGATTATATAAAATGATGATATAGATCGACATGTGTATACATTGCGTATGCGCGCGCGCTATTTGAAAATGCTCTACAGATAAGGGCTTCGGGAAAAGTGCGTATAACTTTCGTTTACACGAAACAGGGGCATCGATTATAATCGTGCTATAGCCCTGTCCGCTGAAATATTGTTACATGTCGTCAGGCTCGTGATAGAAAAGAACGCTGTAACGATGATGATAATGATAATGACAACGATGGTGATGGTGGTCGTGATTGTGATGATGGTGGTATGATAAATTAAATTGTGTATCTGCGTGCGTGTATGCGTGTATGCGTGTATGCGTATAAAGCACGAGACGCATCCATAATACTCGGTCATTCTCAAGATTTCATTTTTATTTGTGTCTAAAAGAATAAAAAATTTTTCAGGTACATTTTGAAGGCCATTTTATCTGTCGTTTATATGAAGAATCTCGTGCTTTTTTGGAATGAAAAAAGAACCGGTGCGTTTCTGTAAAACGAGGAGAAATGAATTTACGTTCGTCACGAGCCACGCGCGTACGATTGTTTTTATTATCTATATTAAATATAATAGGTCATACACCACAATCTTTTTCCTTTCTCTGTTCATTTTTCTCTCTGCAGCGTTCAAAGTTTCTCGTTTTTGTATTAATAAATAGTAACGCATTTTTACTCGCTTTCTTCGATACAATTGTCTAATTAATAGACAACAGATTCAAAGAAATACTGTTAACTTATCGTTCCTGATCGAAGAAATCGAGCGAGGATGTTTTTATGATTAGCGCGAAAATAAGAGACTTTGAGTATTTAGATCGAGAAATGGCAGCAGTAGATTGAAAAAGATGGTAAAAAAAGAGGATAACGATTAGTTAGAGATTCTAAATTGGGTTTAGATACGTTTTATTTTTTTTTGTATACGCGCGGAAGACGAAATGATCGAGTGGACAAACCAACGAATTGACGAACGGACAATAGACAAACAGACATACGGTAAACTGAGATGAATGATGGCAGACATAAACGAGAACGGAAGGAAGACATCTTATCCTTTTTAATCACTTTTGTGCGCAGCGCTTCGCTGATAGAGGGACGAACACGCGCATGAATTTAAATATAAGAAATAATGATAATAAATAATAATAAACTATTGTGTTAGGTTTACAAAACTGTTCTTTTGTAGGATTCGAAAGTTTGGGAGAATGAGGAAGAAAGACGTGCGAGTGTGCGAACGAATGAGAGAGGGGGGATGAATATAGTACAATAGGAAAATTTTGAGAGAAAGAGGGAGAGAGAGAGAGAGAGAGAGAGAGAGATCGTAAGGGAGGGAGAAAGGGAAAAAGAGAGAGAGTGTAAGAGCGACTGAATCAAAGTGAGACGAGAAATTTGAGAAGCGAAATGAACAACGCGCGCGCGCGCGTGCGCGTGCGTGCGTGCGTGCGTGTGTGCGTGCGTGCGTGCGTGCGTGCGTGCGTGCGTGTGTGTGTGTGTGTGTGTGTGTGTGTGTGTGTGTGTGTGTGTGTGTGTGTGTGTGTGTACTTTTGCGGGGAAGGAAATTGTAAAGAAGACCTAATGAATGACAATGATGACGATATATGAAAACCGAGGATAGAGAGCGTATGGTAGTTTGAGATGGACGATGATATTTGTTTTTTTTTTACTGGTCATAACGATTGTGATAAGGAGAATAATGATGGTGATAATAACACGATGATAATGCGGCGAGCATGCATGCGGCAGCGGGTGAAACGGCACGAATTGGTTGCAATCTTGGCCGCGTCCCCCAAGAATCGATATGGTCCTTTTAGCTATTTACTGTCTTTATTATTGCTACGTGTAAGAGAAATAAAACGAAGAAGGATGTGTCATAATATAGAGGGGATTTTTAACAATGTTCGTGTGAAAAAAGAAAAATACAAAGAGAAAGAAGGTGATATTATATGGGGTGAGAGTCGTAAGCTGACATAGGCACTTTACACACATCGACACTGACACAACCGACACACATATACATACACAATGCGTGACGCACGTACTGACTACGGGCGACGCAACGTATAAACATCACGCATGTATTGATAAATGCAAAAGAAGGGTAAACGGTTGGAAAAAGTATTTACGTTCCTGATAGAAGTCTCATTTTCATTTCCTTTCCAACATGGCAGAAGATGCTGCGTTCTCCATCAAAATTTATTTTATGGGTGAGAAGTAATACGACTTGTAAAAAAATTATGAAGATGGAAGAAAGAATGATCAAAACTTGTAATATAAACAAAAAGTGTATTTGCGTAGATACTAATTGAAATTTCTACATTGTTCGTTTCACGGGAAGTTTCATACTTTCTCAATGACGAAGAATTTATTCTTGTCATCCATTTGGCGATCCATTTTATCAAACCAGGATAAGTATATTATTGAACTTTTAAAGGCAATCGAGTCGTTCCATTGAGTACGACAAGGTTGTTCCATTCGTTTCTCGTTTTCACGACTTTCTTCGTCCGTAGGAAGATCCGGTGATAGAGGTATTCGAGGCCAACGTGTTACGAATGCAGGAGAGATGTAAAGAGAGATGGAGACGAAAAGAGACGTTGATACATTCCCGACGTTTACCTTTTTTCTTCATCCAAAACTTTTGATATGCGTCCTCGAAGTGCAGACACGCGAATGAAGATGGAATACGTACACGTAGATATTCGTATACGCACATTCACGCAAACAAACGCATCCATACACGAGATACTGCTACTGAATTATTACTACTACTATTACTACTACTACCGCTACTATTATTACTATAATTGGTTGCTTGTCCGATTCGTCTGACGCCAAGCAGCGGCCCAAACTACTATGTAACGATTTTTATTGATAACAAAAGAAGAAATAAAACATTGAAATAATAATTGTAATAAAAGGCAACAAAAACGTATTCCAATGCGTATGTACGTGATTAAGGCGAAGGAAAGAAGAAAAAGAAGAGCTTAGTATCTATCGGTCTCCATTCTTTTTAAGATTATTCCCGTATTTTTTCCTTAGTTTTTTTTTCTTATTCAACTTTCTTTGACGACAATCGATACATTCAAAGATATGCTTTTTTCTTTGCAAATTTATTCAAATCAAAGTCGCAAGTGATTTATGGTTGAGAAATGGTGCCGATGGAGAGACGAAGAAACATGGAATCCAATTCCACTTTTTGTTTCATATTTTAACATTAAATAATATTCATACATACATGTGTGTAATATCTAATTTTCTTACCTTTGGAGCGTTATGGAATGCTGAACAAATGGAGGAAAGGTGAAACGGACAACGATAAGACAACGATGATGACAAACGGCGACGACCGATGATCACATTTACAACTTATAATTAGCTATAACTTACACGCACGTACACAAGCAGATTGTATCGTTCACAAAATCTTAAGGAAAGGAATTTCGTATTTTATCTGAGCGGGAATATCAACAACTTTATTTTTTATGTAAGAAGTTTTATTATTGCGTCAAGAAAAGACTTGCTTTCTCTTGCATTTATGAACAATTATTCTATTGACATTTTTTGCTTTTTGTTATAATATAAATAATTATTTGTCAGTTTTTCATAATATGTGACTAACATACTCGATTTAAATGAAATCTAAAGAAACAAATTTGACAGGTAGATTATTTAAGGTTGATTTACAGAAAGCAAGTTACTTTACGGTTGGTTATGAGGCCGAAGGAAATGGTGGTTGTCGAGGATATCCTCTAAATACCACAGACTTCCATCGACGTAAGTGTAGTTTTCTGTCGATGTTTTTAAAGAATCTGATATACAAAGGCATTCGTTTAATTTTTTCAATCGATCGTTTTGCGACGAAGAAAAGTCTAAGCACGTACAGTTTATGCATGTGGATGCATCAAAAATTATTTCTATCTATCCTCAAGCCGATCATAAGTCCAATGTTAAATTTAATTTCGTTTTATTCGGTACGGAAGATGTAAAAACTCTCGTATTTTTTTGTTTGTAATTATTGAGAGGTTTTTTTTTATTGTTAATATCGTATACACAACACAAAAAAATTGTAGCAAATTACCTTTTTCCGAGCGGTGATGTTTCTTAGTTTCTCGAATTTTCTCCTCGTCATTTTCCTTCGTCTAAAAATCATCAATGCAGTTTGGAGCTTCGACAGAATCGTCCAAGAAGATTTTGCATGTTATTGTGTTTTATTAACAATAGAAAATCAAAAGCACAAATTAAGAGACAGTGGCGGCGATTTATCGATCATTGTTTTTTTTCCTACGAACAGGTGGTGGTTAAATCGCAGAAGGGAAGTCGTTCTCGTTCCTAGATTTCAGCGCTAACTAACTCCCTTTTAATCGCTTTAACGGAATCAATGAAGCAGAATTCGCGGTGCAGTTCGTCGTATGCCTCATGTCTGGATCGCATCTTCTCCTTTTTCTGTCATTGTACATTATTCGAAGATTCTCTTGAATTGAAAAACTTGAACCAATTTACGTATTCTTTTTATTTCCCAAGATCTTCGATAACGATCGGATGGATAGACAATATGCAAATGATTTGATTTCTCCTCGAAATTTTCGTAGGCCGTTTTTACTGTACTCTTTTTTGTATTCTTGAAAATCGATCAATTGAAAATCGATCTTTTTGAAAATACGAAAATGCAACATATTCATTTTAAAAATTCGACATGCATTCGACGTTGTTATACTTTCCTTCTTTTGTCACGTGAAATGTAAGAAACGTTTGGTAAGAGGAAGGAGTATCCAAGCACTCGTAGACAAGTATGCAATATATCCAGTTCCATATATTGAGTTGGCAACTAAGTAATTGCGGATTTTGTCGATAGATTCTTATTTAAAATCTGCAATCACTTAGTTGCCAATCCAACGTATCTGTCGCGCGGTGTGTACATATATATACATACACACATACATATATATATATACACAACCTCAGATATCCCCTATAAGTCAGCAAGTTTACCATTGACAACGAACGATCTTTGACATTCGATCGATTTCGTTGATTATCTTTATTCCTTTTTTTCATTACTTTTCGCGACCTTGTCCAGGTTGCGAAGTGAATGCATTAACAATGTCAAATTAAAAATAATATTAAATAGATATATGATCTGATTTTATCATTACCTATCGCCGCCATCTTTTCCATCTTTTTATCGTTTCTAATCTTGTGTGTAATTACATATACATATATACATCTACCTTTATGTATATATGCATATGTAATGTGCGTGTGCATACGCGCGTGCATAAGCAGCACATATACACGTATTTATATACATTTATTAGTAATTTTTCATATATTTATCTGTAATAATGTTATGCTGATAATATTAACATTATCCTTACCATGACGTTTGTGTGAATGTGTGCGGCCTACATGGCTGTGTAATGCATTCTCGAGCATTTATAATCATATATTGTGTTATTAATAATAATAATAGTAAGGATGACGATGGTGGTGATGGTGATGGTGATCGATGATCATAGCCATAATAGTAATAATAATAATATTAATAATAGTAATAATAATAATGATGATAATAAAAAAATAATTATAATGGTAGCAATTATTATTACAATAATTATAGATCTCTATAATGATACGGATGATAATGAATAATGATGATGATGATGATGACCGATGGTAACATAAATGTTACAACACGCGGTAACGTCTCTATGGACTTACAGCCGTATCAATAATAATGTACCGTATGATATTCTCTCTTTAATAATATTCGTACTCATTCGCGATATATTTCACACTCGCTCCATGCAACATTATACTTCCTTTCTTTATCTATCACATATCGGTTAATATAAGTTAAGTATATTAAATACCCAAATACACTTTCTTTCTACAGTAAATAGTTTATTATTTCTTACGATGCACTGGGTTCTCGAACTATATAAAAAGAAAAATAAAAGAAAAATTGAAAAATTGGTCAGCGCGCGCTTGTTAGCTTATAATTTAATACGTTCGTTCAAACGAACATTTGTACGGAAAAGGAAGTTTAAAGGATCTTTTTTTCGAAGGTAAAAACAATTAGAAATGAGATGAAGCGTTATGGGATTAATCTAATGTAAGAATTTAATAATTTTTTAATTAAATTTTATACTTCTAAGCACGTATCTATGGTTTGGCATGACTCGTCGACTTTCGGTGACGCGAACCGATTGGTATCTACGACAAAGTATGTCAAATCCTTCGAGTGAAATATAGAATCATTTCTACAGTCAATCTTATTTTTTTATTCATTTGAAGAGTTAAACTCTTTCTCTTCCCTCTCACGTGACTGGCTCAGTCATTTTTCTGTCACTATTGGTCCGTATCGTGGAAGCGACGTACAAAAGAAAGAAAAAAAGGCACGATTCGCGTGATTCCGACTCACCACTGTTGATTTTCCTCACCAATAATAATAATAATAACTTTAATAATGATAATAATAATAAGTAATAACAGTTAGGGGCGATCCGTTCCAGCTCTCCTCCGTATTTTCACCGTTCTTCTTTTACATCCCGCAATGATTTACCCGCGAAAGGGCGCATATTTTAGATCATATCGTGATCCAAATGAAGAATATTCACAGCCATCCGCGGATCGGGAATATTAAAAATTTTTGAAAAACACGAGATTACCTGTTTAGATTCTCTCTCTCTCTCTCTCTCTCTCTCTCTCTCTCTCTCTCTCTCTCTGTCTCTCTCTCTCTCTCTCTCTCTCTCTCTCTCTCTCATTCTCTCTCTCTCTATCTATCTATCTTTGTCTCTGATCGATGGTCATGATCGTGGTAGACACAACCCAGACGCGGACATACCTATGTATAAATGGAGGGAGCATTGTGTAAACGACGTACGGAGGAAAGAGTCGCGGTTATTGAACGATGCAACAGCAGGGGTTGCTAGCTAGAGTCCTCGTGGCAACGCGTTGCTGGTAATACTGCTTCTGATGCTGCTGTTGATGACCTTGTCTCTGTCGTTGCCGGCCAATGATTACCCTGCCACACCTGGGCTATTGGTTTTCCAATGAATAATGTCGTGATCTTTTCCAAAAACCTTTGAAAAAGCCCTTCTTCTTTGGCGCCTCGCCACTCTCCGCGGCTATAACAGAGAAATTATTCTTTCTTATCTACAGAAGTTATTTTAATCATTACCATTTAAAGGATTATATTTTACGAGAGCTTTATTTCAAATTATTTCGAATTTGCTTTTAATGGTATTTTTTATTAAATTTTGTTTCTATTTGTTTATACCATATACGTTATCATTTAAGATCAATCATTAACTGCATCAAATCGTGGACCGAAATTATAGCCGATGACACTATACGACACGCTAGATATACGTTGACCAACTCTGCAACAGTCCTGTTTTTACGTAGGTATTTCAACCACGTTTTCGCGCGTGCTATATGTTAAGCAGCAAAGTCTTGACGATCGGTCGTCTCCTGCATGATAATTGGTGGTCTTTCCGGTTGCTTTTGAATTAAGAGCTACGACGTAGTCCTTCCGACATGAATACCTTAAATATCGTTTTTTTTTATTTTTTTTTTACGTAAGATGGTGATACCGTTACCATGAGTATCAAACGAGAATATTTCTAGCGATATATTTATTTATCGAATGAGAAAAGCATATTTTAGTCTAAATTAAACAAAATAATCAGCTTTCTTTTCTTTCTGTGACCTTATATAAATAAAAAAAAAAGAGATTCCATTTATGTCCGGGCATTCCTAATGAGATCCTCTCGGAGTATTGTTCTCGACGTCATGTGCATTAAGGACGAAAGACATTCGACGCATTGGCTCTGTTCGGCGTAAAGAGACACGTCAGGAGACATAACTGCGGCGGACTAGAGAAACAGAGAGAGGCCAATGAACGGAGAACGGGGAAAAGAGGAAGGCCAGTGCGTACGGATCAATACCGATAGTGGCACCTATAGCACACGTTCTGGAGGAGACGCAGACTCTTGGGTGTGTCCGATCTCTCGCGCAGCATCCCGTTTTGCTCTTCTCTCTCTCTTTCTCTCTCTCTCTCTCTCTCTCTCTCTCTTTCTCTTTCTCTCTCTTTCTCTTTCTCTCTCTTTCTCTTTCTCTCTCTTTCTATATATATATATATATATATATATATATATATATATATATATATATATATATATAATACATTCGTTTGTTTTTTTAGACCTTAGGTTGCAGCATTCCTCTTTTCCAAAATCACTTCGTTATACAGGAAATTCAAAAAGATAGCACACAAGAGATTTAATAGGTACTCAAACTTACGTAAGACAAATGTAATGTTAAACCTACTGTAAGCTCGAGTCTTGAGATAGACGATACCATTTAAGAAAATACATAACGTGATTCAGTGTTACTGAAAACTGGTAATGAGTTTTTTCGTATGCCCGTTGGCATAGAATCAAAGCATGCTGACTATTATTAATTTCGTACGCGTAATAATTTTGAAAGAATCCAGTAGGTATATATCCCGTCTCATTAGGAATGTGGCAATTGTAACTAGCTACTATTTTACGAAATAGTTAGTACGAATCTTCGTGCAAAAAATCTTTGTTGCATTTAAATTTCGAAAAAATATTTTAAATATCGAATTAAGTACCGTTTTGTCGAATTTTTAAAATACGTATATCTATATATATATTTTGACTAATTTTCAAGTTGGAAAAGAATATCATTTTTGTATATGAAAGGAAAAGTTGGAGTAATGCGGGAGGGTAAAGATATTTTTGTGATCGTACGAATTATCGCGTTCGCGTATCGAGTTGCGTCTTTTATCGACACAACTCGAGATAAGATAGTGCCAATAGATATTTTTTTTCTTATCTACCTGCAAAATAGACAGATACTGTTGTGAAATGAATAATTAAAAAAAAATAAGAACAAATAAACAAAAAGTATATTTTTTGGTCATTCATCGAATCATGGTTATTTGACGATGAAAAAGAAAGAAATCACAGGTATATGATGAAATCATTCACAACGTTAAACAGTCAAGAAAGTCGCGGACCGATCGGTAAGCGGGCATTTTCCGAAAATAAACAAGCCGTATTAATAGCGATGGATCTCATAGCGAGAACGAACTTGGTGGTAGTCGGCGAGGATGATATTTTGGAACGAACCATCCTTCTACGATATGCTTTCTAGGCGCGCGCGTACGACGATGCGTTCGTCTGTTACTATGATTATTTTCAAAATTTTTAGAACGAGAATCCGTCGCTCAAAAAGATATCTCTACTTTTTTTCTCATATATTTTCAAGGTCGTTCGGTGATTTATGAAAAATTTGAATCGAAATCCGTGAGTGCTTTCTAAATTTTCTTCGTCTCGGTGTCTTAAATTAAATTAAAGAACGTCGTATTGTTTAGGCGACGTTTAACGATCCATTAGACTTTATAATTTTTTAATTTCTTAGAAAGAGGCACGACCAATACGAATACGTAGTGTATAGGGGTGTTCTCTCTCTCTCTCTCTCTCTCTCTCTCTCTCTCTCTCTCTTTCTCCTTCTTTCTGTACTCTCGCAGCGAAGAACGAGTTCTTCGTTCGTGACGATCCAGTCTATTTCTGTCCGAGAATGGTCGTGGTTAATATTTCGGGTACTTCTTATTGCCAAGTCGAAGTAAAGTCTGGCCATGTAGTTTAAAAATAGCCATGGAGACGCTTGTCGTGTCCCCGTCGAGGAAATTGAGTCTCTTTTCTCTCTCGTTTTCTCGCTGTATTTGTCCCCTACCTCGTTCCTTTCTCGCTGCCCATCATCGTGAATGATCTCTGATGATACGATAGTAACAAAGTTTAGAAACCAACGGGGAGGTATGTGACTGTTTCTCTCTCTCTCTTTTTTTTTTTAATTCTGACTAGTTATTGTTAAAAATACGAGAATAAATAAATATACATAATAATAATAAATAATATATATATATATATATATATATATATACATATAGTAATATAACACGTATAATATATACTAATATATAGATAAATATACACAATAATAATAAATATGCATATAGATAAAAATACATAAAAAGATGAGAGTAGAAGTACAACGCGATTTGAGTAATATTTGCGTTCCAGTAAAGACTTACCGGCATAAGGACCCGAAGGTAAAGCGCTGTCTTTACTACTTTTTCCGTCTTTACTGCCACTCCCTGAAACAATGAAAAGAAAATTGCATATTAAATACAAATAGATATTTGATATAATAACGTACGGACGTATAGGATAGCATACTACTACGTTATGGAATAGAAAGTACTAATATACATATATTTTTCATAAATATGCAGTTTTACCTTCGAAAATCAAACTACGTACCTAACGCGAACCGAGTTGAGTTGGTGTCTAATAGTAAGGGGTTGGCAAGCGGACGCGTCGTTCGGTATCCTGCTAATAGACAGAGTAAGTAGCTTGTCATCTAAAGGCGATTTTTTGTCCGAAACGCGAAGATTTCGACTGGAGAAATTTCATCGAAGAGATATACATTATATAGCTATATGCTCTACATAAGTAACGAGTTGAGACTTCTTTTTATTTTTCACAACCAACAGAGTAATTTTTTTTCTATGAGAAACAGAATTTTTGTTTGAAGAAATGTTTTGGTTTTTTTTTTGGAAACGGATGTGTACGAGGTAATGTATCAATAGTAGGACATGTAGATATATATCGGTAACGTCCACGCTTGGAAAAAACTATAAGAGTAGAAACTTGAAGGTGGAGGTAGTGGGTGCTTCAAAGAAATAGGGACACGGAAGCAATCTGGTCATAGATAGAACAACCGTTTACAGAAAAGCTGGACAAATCACGCGAAAGAGTGATCTGTCCAGCTTCGTGGACTGTACTTTATAGTCGTCCAACTCGTAGAATTGATCTTTGTGATCTATCTTAAGTGGGTATACGTACTATAATACGAGTACATAACTGTATTTGTCATGGTCTTTCTCCAATGGATTCGCACATTCGAGTAGCCAGATTGTGATTAAGATCCGTTCATTTTGACGAAAATATACGAGTGGAAAGCGTTTGATTAGATTCTGGAACTCGCTTAAAATCATTCGTCGAATCGGTGACCGTCAGAGATCTTTATACGGAGATTTTTCGTATTTTCTTTTCGATAAATATTCTTCGAAAAAGTAATCGTGAGCTTGAAGAGTACAAAGTGGATGTTAGCGAGGAGTCTTTCTAAGAATGGCACATGTCTCAAAGTCAATGCACTTACAAGTAGTGAAAACGGCTTAATTTAAGGAGATAGAAGTTATCGATAATCGTAAATCTACATATCTAAGATTCTAAGTTTAACGATAGTTTGAATGAATATGTTAGAAACATTATTCTAAGAATCTCGAATATTATGGTCTCATGATAACACGGCTAAGAGTACGATACTTTGTTGTCGTCACTAAGGAATGCAAGTATGTGGCCGATGACTCGACGTCATGGCACCTAGTGTCGCTTGAAAGGGAGTAAACAATTGAAACAAAGGATCTGGCCACAAAGTGGGAAAGGTATCAACCTTCTGATAAGAGGATCTAGTTTGATCGTTCAGTACTTATTTCGCGATTATTTTCGAACACGTATTAGCTATGTATAATTTTTTTTAAAAAGTACAGATAAATGTTCGAAGAAACGTTTTGTACTTCGTAATAGAACGTTCTTTTCCGTATTCGTACTGTAATTCAATCAGGTAAAATTCCGCAAATCGGAGATTCACGTTCGAAGAATGAAAAAGCCGAAGATTCGCGCAAGCGCGGGCTTCTTTCATAAGCGATCCTGAATGAAAGCTCACCGATGACATTCTTGAATATTCTAGCAGTTCCTCGCAGCAAAGTCGCTTGATACACCACTGTTATTGGCGGACGTACGGTGAACCGTTAAAAAGTTAAAGGTTTTGCCGCTTCAAGGCGACGTGTATTCGGGAAATAACATCGGGAAAGATCGGAAAGTATCGGTAAGGATCGGTAGGGTGGTTCGAAGACGCCCGAGATCCTATTTCTGCGACATGTTGCAACCAGCTGGCACTTTTCGACGAGTAGATCGCTAGAAAATCGTCCACCGAGAAGCCCCCTGCAGTGACAGAAGCTCCTCGTAGCTGCTCGATAAAAACTAGTTGATATAAGCACGGAAACAAAGCTACGCGCTTATCTGTAACGCTATTATTGCAACTAAATTTCTCTCTTTCTCTCATTTATTGGATGTTTGATAAACTTGCTTACGTTGTCTTATCGTCTTTCTCTATCTATCTACCCAGCAAGAAGAATTCTTATCATCGAAGAACTTGTACAAATGTACTGACACTTCGATGGTAAAACATCGTCGAGATCGCCATCCGGTACCATTTTACAACGTATCTACGAAAATTTGATTTATTCTTACGAATTGTAATTTTGTTTGATTTGTATTTTAGAGCGGTACTCTTGTTTCGCTATCGGAAGAGGATTACTTTCATGTCTATCGTAATTTATTTATCGTGGTCGAAGGAAAAGCAGGTGAAAAGAAGGCACGTTTCGTTCTCAAATACATTTTCTCTCGAGCGCGTTTATTTTCGTGACTTCTCAACGCGTAAAATCGAATTAAATTCTAATGAACACTTATTATAAGTATTTTGAGTTAATTTTTGGCGTTTATATCGTTCCTTGAGCCATATCCTTTACCTGCGAGGATGGTGAAGATTGGAGTAGTTGTTCGCACGACTAACACGTGCGCCCGGTGGAACCGATATAGCGATTGCTGTATTTTGCGAATTGCTCGAAAAAATTAACGAGATATACTTCATCTACGTTAAGTACTTCTGTAGACTTTCGATTATATTTCCGATGAATTAATAAGGAATACGTAATTAAATTATTTTTCCAAGTTTCCAAGCAATTCTATGTACAATCAATGAAAAATCAGGCTTGAAAAACGATATTCAATTCGTGCTGTTGAATTGTAGTCCAACTTTGTATAAAGGATACACGAACGAACGTGGACAATTTCTATTTTCGTCGAGGAACTATAGTCAGCTTGTAGTGACACCTTTTTAGCTCTACACATGTTTTCTATAATCGCAAGGATTTTTGTTCTCGTGATTAACAACGAGACTGCTCGTCGATGTTGTTTCTCTGTGATGAGCGCAGTTCGCCCATCGTAGGATGCCGCACGCTGTGTATTTTATTTTAGTACTCTCGGCATCTCAAGCGTCGATTCTAAGAATTCCAATGCTAACTGACTGACTAGACTAGCTGCTCGATACGTATAACCGTATAATAAGAGTTTACTTTTTTAACTGTTTTTCTATCTACCTACTGAAAAACATCCACACATTCTAATTTTCAGGAAATTATTATGAAGTTGCCGATAGTTGGCATTAGAAGAGAGCAAAGACGTAGAAGCAGACGTCGATTAGATGGCATCCGTTGGATCGAGCACATGTTTGAGGTTCACAAGCATATCGTGATAATGTCTGCTACGTAGAATGCAATGATGCAGGTATAATTAAAACACAACGATATTGTTAACCGAGATCGATTCGGACGCGTAAACAATCTTCGAATGTTTTAATCTCCACATTTCTATCTAGGTATACGTAAGTATATATTTTTAAATTAATTTTTCAGCGAAATATGCTAATACGATTCGGTCAAGACGATCGAACGATTGAAAATTATTGACAAAATAACAATGCCATCTATTTATGAAAAAGAAGAGTTCTTTAACCGTTGATCGCGATTAGGATGTAGTTCTACGAGGATTGAAGAGTATCTTTCGCGATTGCATCTAAAAATGTCTGTCGGAATGCCGAGAAAGGTTCGCATTTCCGTGGCGTAGTGCGCGCTGAAAGAGCTGGTCGATATTTTCTGCCATCGCGCGCAAAGCAGCGCGGTGGGGAGGATGATGAGTTTGGGAAAGCCTCGACGAGCGTCTCAAGAAACAAAGAGAGGTTGCATCGTTTTCGCAGATCTTTCGCCTCGCTTTCTCCTCCTCTTCCTTGTCCATAGGTCGATGTAGAGGTTGGCGACGTTGACGGCGACGTCTCTGCTAGAGGTGAAACGTTTGGAGTCCGCCGAAGAGTCGGTAGACGGGAGTAACGATTGCCACCCCAGCCGTGCCGAGATGGTTGCCCCTACGGCTGCTCCACCCCTACATGTTACCCATTCGGCGAGCACTACTAACGCGCTACTAACTTAGCCGAAAACATCCCCCACCGGCCTTTAAAAGAACGAGAGAAATCGCTTCAAGAATTTTGTTGGGCAAACAGATGATCAGAGACCCTTCTCGACCTTAAGAGAGACAACGCTTTGAAGGAAACTGTAGATCCTTTTAGATATACACGTTTTTTCGTGCGGTCAGGAAAATACGACAGCAAGTATTTTGTCACTGACGAAGAAAGAATGCCTTTAACCGCAATAACTTTCAGGATCTATCTTTCCGAGAACTTTTTAACCCACATACTTACCGTTTACTGCTAGAAATGATTAAATTCTGCTAAAAAAAGGAGCGCGATAATGATCGAATTTTACATCGCATTTCTTACATTCTTGGACAAAGTGATAAGACACTAGTAAAATTTGCTGCTTTTCGATAATGTATTATTAAATAATATTTTAAATAATATGGATTCTATGGAAACTTTCTATGGAAAGTGCGTCTTGAAAAAGTTATAAACAATCGCTTGGAATGGCTATAAATAAAATTTGTAAGTTATATAATTCATAGCTATATCGAATGATTGAACTCATTAAACAAAGGCGAGCTTAACTTATTACTGAAAACGAAACACGTATATTCCGATTAATATTTTAAGTCTAGTAAATATCATATATAGATATTTGTAAATTCATTGCTTGTACTATAATTTCGTTCTGCCTACTAAAGAATTTGACTTTATGCAAATAAAAGTCATTAATTTTAGTTTATAGCCCTTCCAGAATATACTAATTTCATAGAATTTACATTATTTAAAATATTATTTCATAATATATTATCGAAAAACAGTAAATTAGCTAGTATGCAATGTTATTGTCTGGTAGTGTTTTATATCTACGTCATAATAGTAAACGTCCTAGTAGCACGACTGATCTTTTTGTAATTGGACAATAAGGTCGCAGTGTCGTATTTAAATGGCAGCTATCCGTTAAGGTCTAAAGCGAATGAATCGCATCCACTACCTTGGTCGTTTATCGGCCAAATTAGTTCGGTCTGTATCCGAAGGATGTATGTATGTACGTGCGGTTCGAAACTCCGTTCTTTTCTTCTGTCGAGGAGCAAAATGACACAAGGGTAACTTGGTAGTGATATAACACGTATTATCGACACGGTCTTCTAAAAATAAACACAACAACCGATAAGCTTCGAACGGAAGGCATTTATGGCATCGTCCTTACGTCGACTCTAGGTCGTTCTTTGCTCATATTTCCCGATATTTTCAGAGTCCTAAATACATGAGATCGTCGATGAAAGACAAAAAATCGTTGGCTGCATTTAAATTTGCGCTATTCAAGTTTATCAGGATACGCGATACGAGTTGGATGACACACAGACTGAATATCGATCGCGACGCTTGACCTTGCTAAGAGCACAAATAAAAAGGATAGTTATAACGTTCATTGAACGATTTCAGAATCGCTATCTTTACGCAGGAGAATTCATAAAGTGAAATGTAAATAAATAACCTTGTATTTGTTTGTTGATAATTGACCGGTGGAAGAAACAGATCGAAGTGATTGTGTGTTGTGTGAGAGACAGAGAGAGAGAGAGAGAGAGAGAGAGAGAGAGAGAGAGAGAGAGAGAGAGAGAGAGAGAGAGAGAGAGAGAGAGAGAGAGAGAGAGAGAGAGAGAGAGACAAAATGCGGAAAGTAGGAAACGTTTGCGCGTACCTTCCCCTTCGGACGAATCAATAACTGGAACCCTTGAGTCGCGACTCGTCGCGTTTCATCGTGTTTCGTCGCGTCTCGTTGCGTCTCGTCTCGTTGCGTCTCGTCTCGTCTCGTCTCGTCTAGTCTCGTCGAGCCGGATATCCACGAGTCAGATCGAGCTAATGTTTGATTACGAATATCGCGTTCGATTACGAATATCGCGTTCGCTTACGAACCGGATATGCCTTCAGAGTAGTCCCTTGTTCATTTCGCGCGCGGCTAGTTCTACGGATTTACTCCGTGAACTTTTCTTCTGGATTTCCAGCATTTATTTTCTTCGCTGTACCGGTTTGCTGACTGCTGCGCCACCGCCGACGTCGCTGTTTCTGCTGCTGCTACAGTGTTGCGGATAAACGAAGGAGGGGGAATATGTTGTCGTCCACGTTAGACGACGCGCGATTGAATCGTCTTTAGCGAAACTATCGACCATTTTCTTTTACCGTTTTTTTAATCAGCACAATCTTCCCTTGACAGAGATTAATGAGATAATATTTCAATATAATGTTGATATATATATATATATATAACGATAAAATTTCTTATTAATGAAAAAATTCAAATATGAACGATGACTAATAAGCTATTTCTCTTTATAAAGCATCGACGATCGTAGAAATTTCTATGATCATTATAGCTTAGTCAATCGCTACGAAGCAGTCTCTTAATTATATTTAATAATGCGTTATTATGAAGTTAAGAAACTAGGAATAAAAATGAAAAATATATTGTTCTCTAAAACAAGAATGCCCAAGTTTTTTGTTCGAAATTTTAAAAAAGCAAACAATTTTCTTTGGGATTGATATTCAAATTTACATTAACTAATGTAAATGAATGGTTAAGCTAATATAATCTGATGATGATATAAAACTAAAGATTATTATTGATTATAAATCAGAGCGTACAGAGGGATTGGATGAAAATGCATGGACGTTCCAGCAACGTGTAACGTGGAGGAAGTCATTGTCTCTGCGGTCTCTCTTTCTCTCTTTCTCTTCCCCCTGTATTTCGTTTTCTTTTTATACATATATACGTATGCTCCTTCCCCTTTTTTCTTTTCTTCGCTTTGGACGGTCACGCTTTCAAGGTCGATCACATTCAGCTGGGAGATCAGTCGATTGAGTTACCGATAGATGGCATCACGATGCGGTGAAAGTTTAACACGTGGTTTGTCGGAATCGTAGACTTTCCCACAAAGGTAAAAAGAAATGGAAAATGCTATCATCGTTTATCGATAAATTTCCTTCATTTGAAAAATTTTGCACAAAAATAACAAAAGATTGTCCTAAAAATACGGATTTTCAATGTTATCGCAATATTCTCTATATGTTTTTATTACGCGAGTTAAGAAATATTTCTCGTTACTTTCGCTATCATAAATTAACTTGGAAATGTTTCGTTTGTTAAAAAGAAATATAAATAAGGTGGGCGCATTTGAACGTCGGCTTAGAAACAGCTATTTGGCGCCATCTCCAGTCGTACACCACAACTAAGTTGAAGCTAAATGAGAGTATGGATAAGAAGGCAAGATTGACCTCTATAGCATCTAATTCGGACTAAGTCGTGTTATAATAAACATGCCTTATAGATGGCGCGTTAATAACGGCACCATCAACTAAAATGAACGTAGACCCGTCATCCGCCGCCGAGAATGGAAATTTAAACTACATTAAATCACATTTATTTTTTTTTTCTTAACGAACCATTAATTTGTTTTGATAAAAATATGCATTCTTAAAAATTACAGGCATATGAGTAAAATATATATTATAAAAATGACAATCGAAATCTTTTTGAGATAACAAAAACACCAACAATAGACTAGTATAATGTATTCTAAAATTTGTATAAATGGCATGCATTGTTGCTACGTTATATACATACATACGCCACGCACGTATACATATGGTAGCCTCTTAAATAATATTCTGATTTGATATTGAACAATTTTTGAGGGATGTCAAATTTTTCATCAATCAAATAATTAACTTTAAATAAAAGAGTAACGTTATAAAGAATACTGGTTAAGAGGCATCCGGAGGAAAAGATCATAAAAGTTTAATACTTGAAAAAAAAAAAAGAAAAAAGAGAGAATCTTTAACAGGCAAGCATTCCATATCTATTTAGAGCGTCGGATAGTTAGCTTCAAAGTAGTGGCTGTCGATTGCCACGAAAGGTCACACAGGAGAAAAGTCAGAGAAGTTTCTCACAAGTTTTACTTATCAAAAGTTATGGGGTTTCAAAAATTCAATCCGTTAGAAAAATTCGATGCAGGTTGCTCGGTCATATGACGGCGAACGCCATTTTCTGCTCATAGTCTATTTTTTTACTATGTATTTTAAATTTTTTAAAAAATATGACTTCTTTATATTTGCGACGTTAACATTACAAGTGTCAATTAATCGTTTCAATCTGCTTAACGTCTTAAATAGTGCTTTCGAAAAGTTTAACGATTCTATAATTTATAAATGTTTTGACACGAAAAATAGAGACAAAGAAAATCAAAACAAAGAGAAAGTAAAACAAAAGAACCTTTTTAGAAGAGTACTATGAGCACGTATAGTTAATATATTGGGTTCAAATGAGGGATGCGTCTATTTCTTTTTTAACCATTTGCGCTGGAATGACGTACTGAGTCGATTATTGATCGATGCAGAAATACAAATATGCATATCATGTCGTTTGATAGTTATATGTCATCGATAAGTTTTCAAACACGGTTCGGAAAAGTATCGAATGGTTGAGCATTATATTTTTATAAAAGTAATTTCAAGTATCAGTTCACTGTAAATTATATTGGACGCATTTGCCACGCGCGTCATTAAGAAACTACCAGCATAAGTGGTTAAGTTAAAAGACGAAAAAAAGAAATTAAGAACAAAGAGTTTAAGAGTTTAAGAGCAGAGACGGTCGACCGTCGTTTCCAAAGCTATCCTCTCGCAACAACTCGCTCTGATCGCTCGTCCATCCTCGTGCGTCGAAAAATCCGTTCGATTTGTTCGATGAAGAGATTCTTCGAAGAAATCGAGTCGGTCTATCGCGCGCAGTGCAACCACTAAATGTCCGATTTTCTTTCAACTCTTCTCAAAAGATATAATAATAAGATTGTAAGGACGTAATTTTTTCAAGTTAATGCGAAGATTGAAGTAATCGTGGATACGTAAAGAAAGAGAAAGAGAAATCGGACGGCAGAGGAAAACATCGCGCGTCGACCTGGAGAAGGACGTGTCGAAATCCAGAGACGGTCGCGGTCGATAGCATCGTGTTCTTCCTCTCAGAACGAGTAGCGGCTGAAACACGAGGTTCTATCCTCTCGTTCCGCTTAACGGTGCGAATCCCCGCGCTCTTTCCCGCGCTTACCTTTTTTGATGAGCAAGCTAGTGACCCTCCGTAGCGCCTCGCGAGTGCTGGACGCAGAGCTGTGCTTACTTTGGCCGAAGTATTTGTTGGGTGTGATGTTCGTCGGCAGGGTTAACGGTTTCCTCTGATCGGCGCCGCTCGGTAAGCGCGCGTCATAAGCGTTGTTTAGCCGCTCAAGATGCTCGATCGAAGCGGGCCGCGGCTGATTCACTTTTCTTGTTGGATACCATCCTCGATTCGGTCCACCCGCCAGTCGGAGCAATTCCGTTCCAATTATCGCCTGCTCCAAACCAGGATTGTTCCTTCGATACCTGTATCGTTTTACGTCATATCGATTTGTTTCTTTATTTTTTCTTATATCTCTCTTTTTCTTGGCAAATATCTTCGAAATCGCAATCTTACCCAGTAGTCGCCGTCGTTGGGGCATACCAACCGGGTTGCCGTCGTATTTGTGCCTGGTTTCCGGCATGCTGAGGCGTTCGTGGAATATCGTTGCCTCTGGCAAAGACAGGGGTTTCTGGTAGAGAGCAGGAGGTTTGCATACCCGTTCCGCTGGACGCAACGGCGTTTGTCGCGGTTCCGCCATTAGCTCCGCCGTTGGCACCATCGTTGGCACCGCCGTTGATAACGCCGTTGGCGCCTGCAACGTTTGAGGAGCAACCATCCGCCGACGGCGAGTGTCTCTTTGCAAAGGGACGACGTCTCGACGATGGTCCTGGCAAATCTGTCGGTAAGGTCCTTCTCTCCACCGGCACCTAAGACAAAATAAACGCACGTTGCTATTTTAATCATCTTTTATCATTGAAATTTAAGCACGGATCGAAACTTTCATTTCGTTCTCTATTTGATGGCGATGATTGGTTTCAAGGAGCAATTGTTGAAAAGAAATTGCCAATATTTGCAACGACAATACGAGAGAGCCAAGTGGCTGCGCCGTGGAGCACTATCCGCATCGTTGATTAATACTTTTGCTTTTTTCACCGAATATTTTACTCCAGGACCACCGAAACTTTCTTTGCCGGATTATTGAACCGAAAAAATGAGTACTATCTCGATGATGAGTGCTTGTTATTATACTTTTTCGACTATCTGCAATGTCCTATCTTTCTCTAATCGCTAGCGAGATGGATACAGAACGAATCTCGAAATGGATGGAAAATGGATTTCATACGATTCGGTTTGCCGAGCAAAAAGACCACCGAATTACACGTGGAGGCAGCTCTAGACAGCGAATTTCATCTTTATTTTGTTTTTATGATGATCGAATCGAAGAAACATAGTAAACTGATCAATTCCTTTCTTGCTGGACAAGTAAGGAAACGGCTTATTATCAGTCATGCTAAGTGATGCAGATACACGATTTTTTATTTTAACCCAGGTTCGTCATTCGCCGGGAAACTTTTTTCTTTTCACGCCAGGCCACGTAATTTTTGATTCTAAAGGATATTTGATTTTTCAAGTTTTTCAATTTTTCTTTTAATAATAAGGAATATCATTAATATATATCGTCTCCTTCGTATTCTATCGCGTTAGAAAACGTTTGTGGAATGATATCCCATTGATTTAACATTTTGTTTTTTTTTCTGTTTTCTTCGACTTTTAGCTTCAATGTTCGTTCGTCGATTGTAGACGTTTTGTAATAGACGTTACTTCGTCGTGATCGATATTCTTTCTTTTCTATTTTTAATTAGTAATACGCGTGCGTTAAGAAGTATGACGAAGCGAGGCGAAATAGGGTCAACAATATTGAGCTAGCAAATTAAGAGAGAATTTAACAAAAACGAAATAAACGTGAACTCTAAGCATCTCTGATCCATTTTTCCTTTTGCCCTCTTTTCTTTTGTTTTCTTTAAATTGAACGATCAAAGATTACCGGTCGACAAGTCATCGTCCGTGGAGGAAAAGCTACCCCCTTTAATTATTATTATTGTTTTTTTTTTCTCTCTCGTAGTACTTATCCTTTAAACCTACATGGTGTACATTACGTATACTCATTCCATTTCCGACTATCGTGGGTCGAATTCGGTTTATACTTGATTTCCGCTCTTTGGTCTATCGAACGTACTTTTAGTTCGTTCGCCTGACTCGTTTGACTTCCTGATGCTTGCTTCCTTTTTCAATCAATCCTTTCAACGCGAACGTTTTGTGCAAAAATAACCAACTAGAAACACTTACAATCATTTTTACGATGGAAATTGGAAGAAGTGAAGTTTTTGTTATTCCATTTTCATAAATTGGTCTATCTATATATACAAATCGAATAAACGTAACGGAACACACAACTAATATTATTTATCTCTTTTCTAAATATAAACATCGAAATAAAGTTATGAGATTAGATACGGAGATTTCCTCTTTTCTGAATTTGCGAGTAGCTTTTGGAATTACGTGTTCTTCTAGATGATAGTCGTATTGCAATGATTCACCGTGGAATTATTTAGAAAGAGATACGACGAAAGGTGCTATTACTTTAACTGCACAAGTTGGCCGGCATCCAGGCGACTTTTCGGCCAAAGTTACGCTAGTTTGGCTCGACTTTCCCTCATCTACCTTGACATTGAATTTCTTTCTCTCTTCGCATCGTTGTTTTTTGTTGCGTATCTACCATCTCTTCCTTTTCTTGTTCCTTCATTGTCTGATCGATTTTGATCTCTAAAGAAATTACTAGGCGTCCCCGATGTAATTGAAAATAGGAAAGAGAAAAGAGAACATAGAAAAGGGAAGGGTACCTCTCTTCTTGAATTGCCGGCAGCCGGCGTTCGTCTACCACGAGAGAATCCGGCATCCATCGATCTCGTATTGAGCGACGTTTGATGATCTTTGGCATCAACGATTTGGCCGCGATGCGGTGGTACCCGTGGCCTATACTCCATCGTTCTGTTACCGTGACTTTTCGATCTGGTGTTGATTACAGCGTTTTGTCCAACGTCTGAATTTTCCTCGTCCGCTTCCTCCACTGGTGACGGTGGCAATGGTGGAAACTCGAGCACTTCGACGCTGACCTATCGAACGCGAGGACGCTTTTAGTTGTCTTTTGAGACCATCTCGATGCGATTTCGAAAAGACGATTCTATCACCTTTTCTTACTACCTCGTGGAAGGAAAGCGAACAGCGTTCTATTATTCGCACGAGTGAAAAGATGACGCAATTACACTCGACGATTACTTCCTTTCTATGTTGGATTCTTTCGTAAATCGAACGAATTATTCGTTCCATATATATTTCCAACTTGGAAAGGAAGCATTCATCGCTTCGAAAGTTTGATATCCTACCTGAAAGTCAGGATTTTTTGAGTCTTCGAGTATGGCATCGATTACGTGCTCAATTTGTTTCTGATTATTTTTGTGACTTTCAATGCCATTTTGTCTCAACCTCCTACCGGACGCGTAAATGTCCGTTCCATTTGCTTTTCGTCGATCAAAATCACTCTCGGAGCTCGTCTTGGAAGTTTCCGAATCGGAACTCTGTTGTTTTCTATTTCTTGGCTCGTACGGACTGCCCAACGTCTTCCGATTCACTTGCTCGATAGAATCGTTTTCGTAACTGTTCCTCCTGGAAGAAGCTCTAATGTCGCCATTTTTCCATCGCTTTCCCTCGGAATAGGACTCGCTGTTCTTAACATTTTCGATCTCTTTTATGGCGTCGCTGACCTTCTCCAACTGTCTGCGATTCTCGTTAAGAGCTTTTTTCACGATCTGATCTTCGATCAAAAGATTAACGGGTATTTTCGAGGACAACCGTTCGTGGCTCGAACTCGTGAGTTTCTTTGATTGTTCTTCAAAGAAAAAATCGATTGGCTTACCGATGTCTAGAGCTTTCGAAGCCGAGACAGAAAGTGGAATACCACCGTTGCATTCTCTATCTCTATCAATGCACAAATCCATTGAATCTTTATTCATCGAAAAATTCGATGGTAGCTTTTCGCGAGAAATTACGCCCATCGGACGTTCTTTCACTTTGCCGAACAATTTTTCTGATGTTTCTTCCTCTTCAATCATTATGTCGAGATGAACTGCTCGTTCATTGTTCTCGTCCTCGTCTTCTTCCTCCTCTTCCTCCTCCTCGTTGCTGTTGTTATTGTTGTTATTATTGTCATTGTTGATGGCCGGAAGGGAAACAACTCTGATAAGATCCGGAGGTGGCACGGTTTCTGCAAATTCACTCGGTAACTCGACGAGATCCTCCGATTTGTCCACCGACGATCGTCTCTTTTTAGTCTCCAGTTTATTCTCTTTCAGGAGACTTTTTATGTTGTCAAACGTGCTCGAGTATCGTTTTACATCCGACAGCCGATTTTCGTCGGCGTTTTCAAGGGATAGGCTCTTCGTTTTCGTCGCTGTCTTCGGCAGGACCTTTCGTTCCTTTTTACGACCTCGTCGTATCACGTAAGTACCGTTTTTAGTCAGATCCTGGGGACGAATCTGATCAAGATCGTTCGTCGACGAATCCGAGTATGGTGAGACCAGGTCGTCGTCTGTCGTCGAGAGCCGTGGATCTTGCCAGTCATCAAAGTCACGAAGCTTCGACGCCGATCCAACACCTGTAAGAAAAATCACAGTCATTGAAACATTTCTAAATCCAGATGTAACACGATGAATTAGATGCAATTTTCTATTGGATGAGTGAGTAATATGCTTAAATTCTAGAGTAGAGAATCACAAATAAAAAGACTTACTAGAAATGTCGCTGCTCTTTCGACGTCTCCTACCGACGACTTTGGTGCTACCGGGCGCATAAAGAGGGTCGTCTTCGAGCGAGACTTCCCAAGCGATCGAGTGTCTCTTGCTGGTGGGTGGTGGCGGAGGTAAGAGTTCCTCTAAGGAGTCGTCCGAAAAGTGTTCTTCCTCAGACTGAGTCCGAAAATCGGTCGAATTTCTAGTGGAAAAGTCCGAATTCCTCGTTGAGAACATGTCGGAGTAACGTTCTTCCGAGCATCTATCGGACGTGCGTCCAGAGAATCTTTCGCTCGAATCTGCTCGTGGTAATGAAAATGACACAAAGTCGAGGTTCCTGATGGAAAAAGGATCGGAGGTGGGTATGGACACGTGGTCGTTTGAGCTGGCACTGGCCACGGCTATCGAGAAGTCCGAATGGAATCTTTCGTTCGAGGTCGAGTTGGCTCTAGAAAAGTCCGAGGAGTCACAGTTTGCCCTCATGGAGAATCTTTCAACGCTGACCGAGCTCGAACGAGGTATAGAGGATCTTTCGGACTCGGAGTTTCTTGAGAATCTACCCTCGCTCGAGTCCGAGTCGTTTCTTCGTCGTCTCGCTCTGACTTCTTGTCCTCCTCCTCCGCCGTCGCCGCTGCCATCGCCACAGTTGCTACCACCACCGGTACTGCTGCCACCTCCCTTTTCTCCTCTGTAATTACGATTGTGACTGTGATTATGATTCATCAATAATCTGTCCTCGACGCTACTCGATTTCATGATCTCGTTCTGTCTCTGTTTTCGCAAATGGAACGTTCGATCCTTGTCGGCGTTTTTGCGACGACGATCCCTCTCGAGATGTTCCTCCGAGGAACGACGTCTTACTTCGCGATGTTTCTCGACAGTGCATGGATTCGTCCGCGGTGGAATCCAATTGAAAGAGACCTTACCATCATATGGTAAGCTTGCGAATTTGCTCGGTGGACTCGAGCTAGGTTCACGCTTCGTTCGGCCCATCTCAGCGTTACCGTTCTCCCATCCGTATGGCCTTCGATGCCGGGTCTTAGGCTGTACCAAAAAGTACATGATATTACGATTTATACGAAATATTAATCGTATTTAAAGAAATTTCCTGTTTTTCCTTTTTTCTCCCGATAGTCTCTATATTGCTTGAAATCAAAGAAGAGGATACTCACTAGAGTCGTTTGTGTGGTAACCGCGTTTCCGTGCCGCATGCTATCCTCCATCGCTATCATCCATTGCTGTCGGCTGCTTCGCCGTTCCGACGACTGGCTCGTTTTCTTTGACGAGTTTCCGGGGGAGACTCTGATAACAGGCAGAAACGCAATGCGTGCTTCGACTAAAATACGAGAAATATCTCCTTCTCTCGTATTCGTTCTCTACCAGAAGCTATAGAGAAAATTTGATTTTAGGAGAGAACTTTCACGGAAGGCTTATAGCTTTGTCCTCATTGTACCAACAACAAGGAACTTTTTGGTGTCTCTTGTTGCTGTACGTTCCCAAACATTTCCAATAAACACTAACTTATAGAAACGTTTTGTCCACATTGAAGCAACATAATTTGGGAACATTTGGATTTTATTTCGATTTCAAAGCTATTATTATTAGCAACAAGTTGTCCATACACAAATCAGTTTGTTCTAAGCTGCTAACTATGACTGAAAAATACTAGCTCTTTGCAACTGCAGAATGTATTGTTATCAATGATAAAGAAAAGAAGAAAAAGAAAGTGTGGATTAGATCAAATCTATACCGTCAGAAATTCTGAACCACGTAATTTTTTAATGCATTGAAGTATGATGACTTATTAATAGATGAACGGAACCTTCTCTTCATACATTTTCGTTTGCTTTTTTTCTGTACTCTGTGATTTACTTAATAATTAAATCATTGTTCTATGTCAATATTGCGGACATATTATGTATGTATAGGTCGCGTTGACGTCATATCGGTAATGCACTGTGAAATGGGCGACAAAGAGTACAGATCCCGGAGTAGCATTTGTTTTCGTTGCCACCTCTTATCGCGTGTTTTCTATTTTTCTGTGATCTTTACCGCTTCGAACAATAGCGATATTTATATCTGATAACATAAATACGAATAAATTCGGAGAAACATTCGACAACAAGCAGCTTTTAAGATACATGGTACATCAACAAAAAGTTTCTCTTTGTTGCTTTAGTGAGGAGAAGGCTTTATTACTCGCTTTCCCACCCGATTATTTGATATTGATTGTTCTAACTATGAAACGTTGCTACGTGAAATATTGAATGTTTACACATTTATAAGCGAAGTATATATATATATATATATATATATATATATATATATATATATATAATGAAAAATAAACGTAAATAACAAAGTAGGTTAACAAACCTTTTCATAGATGTTTAATTGTAAAGAAAAAAAAAAAAAAAATAAAAGAAAGAAAAAAAGAGGTATCGCGCAGAGTACTATTTGGTAGAAAGAAAATTCCGAAAAATACTTTTTACGTTGAAAGAAATAGAGTAGACGATGAAAAATCTCCTAAAAGGTAGATGAGTAAGTGACCAAGTTTCTTGACGAAGAGTGAGTAACAGGGATTAAACGCGGTGATTATGATCGACAGGTCGAAGGAAAAAACTTCAGTATTGGCGTCAGTATTAGCGTTGATATTGACTTCGGCGCCGGCGTCGATAAATTTCCTGTTTTCATCGAGTCAAGCTTTTCCATGAGGGAAAAGAAGAATTGTACATAGTCAAAGTACATTCGAACCTATTTTCCGATATTTTCCTTCTTCTCTCGCTCTTCGTTTTCGCCTAGATCGTTGCGACACTCCGAATACAAGCGTTGGAACGTTTACTGTTGAGAAAATTCAAGAAAATTTCGGCCAATGTGTCGAGCACTCGAAGAAGATAGACAGGTGAAGAGAGAAAACAAGAAAGAAAGAGAGAGAGGAGAGAGAGAGAGAGAGAGAGAGAGAGAGAGAGAATGGAAGGAGAAAATTGCTCGCGAACAAAAAACTTCGTCGCTGTTCTCCTTTTTTTTTTTACTTCCCGCTTAAAACGGAAGCAACTTGAAGAATATCGTTCCGTTTTAGTAAAACTTCAGAATCGTGTTTAAAGGTAAGGGAAAGGGTCGATTAATGTTTTTGAACAAACGTAAAATTGCTAAAAATTGAAGATAAAGATAATGTTAGAAATAACTTTTGTTAATACAATCATGAAGATAAATTAAGAGGACTGTTAATCTCTATTTACGTCACATAGAAGCGGAGAGTAATTACGCTGATTTTTTAAATTGTCATCCAAGGCCATACCTCAAAAGTCGGAGAATACGATCAAAGTTATCGAGAAAGTAAATTTAAGGAAAGTTGAATTTTCCTAACCAAACTTACTTCAGGTATATCTTAGTTTGACTTTAGTGGTCAAAGTTCGAAAAGAAAGATACTTTCGATCCGATACGAGCATGAATACATAAACAGAAAGAAAGGACTAAAATAAACTCTTCAGAAAAGTGCCATTCTTTTTACATTGGTAACAAAAGCTTTTTTTCACAGCGATCCTTCGTAAGTTGTAAGAGATGACAAGCGAAAAGAGCAGAAAAGAAAAAAAGATAAATTCAACGCGAATTAAAATTGTTTTCAATTATCTTATTGACAGAAAAATGTAGGTGATTGCGTAGCTGAACTTACATCGGTAAAAGAGTCGAAATGATGCGTTCTGCTTCTTCAGGGGGCGGAGGAAATTCCTGTGATGGTAATCCCGCCGAGTCTTGTGGCTCCGGGCAATCCGGAACCGGACGTAATGCTACCAGCGCCATTTTCGCTTTCCGTCCATTCATACTCATGTAACCGTCGTCCTCCGATTGATGTCCTATTGAGAAAAAAAAAAAACAAGAAAACATTCAATTGTCTCGATTCTCTATAGTTCTACCATTTTAGTTTTTAAACGGATCATATTATATAAAAAACTTCAACAATGATATTCTGATAATATTATAACTTAAAAAGACTTTATATAATTATTTTTCCCTTGATAAAAATACCATATGAATTTTTCTGATTATTTTCGTCACATGTCGATACATTTCGGTCAGTTTGATATCACAATTCGCGAAGAGATTCAAGCTAAACCGTAAATAGCCCTCCTAGAAGTTAATAGATTCTTGTTAACAGTTCCATGCGATTAATAATACCTCGTTATTATTGTATTGGTTTATGACGTACATATAAAGCTTATTCTGTAGAAATTGATTAAACAAGCGCAAGAAGATAAGTATTATGTAGTTTCCTGGCTTTTCCCATGTATGCATGGTATTGTTCCGAAAAACAAAGGGAAAGAAAAAATATTTTACTCGACGGATTTGAGAATTATCGAATTATGTATATACGAAAGGTCATTTTTATTATTCTAAATTTTTAAATGACAACTATGTATCATTACATAGTCTACATTCTTATTTCAACGTTCCCTGGATAAGTTTAAAAGAAAATGAAGAGAAAGAGAAATAGAGCAATTATCAAAAAAGTAAAATAAAATCGATGCATTAAGGAGAATATGACATTGTTCTTTTCGTAATCCATACAAGTCAGACGAGTAATATAACAGACAAAAAGGCAGAGAGTAGAAAAGAAGGGTAGAGAAACAAAAAGAAAAGGAAGGAATCATGTTCCATAGTACCTAAAGACGGACTCTCGTCGTCGGGTGTGAGGCCAATACTGGGTTCCGTACTGCTACCACAACCTCCGAGGAAACCGCCGACGATACCCTCACCTCTTCCGTCGTCGCCGACTTCGTCTCCTCCAGCACCACCTCCACTGCTGCCACCTCCGCTACCGCCGTCACCGCCTCCGCCACTGCCGACTTCGGTTTCTGCCTCGTGCTCGTCGTACTCTGAGAGCACTTTGTCCAGTAGCTCAATCGATCGTTGTACATCGTCACCTCTGGAACAAATGTAATGTTTGATTCTATAGAGATTATGCGACTTCTAACGCCCGATCGTCGTCAATCCAAACCTTTCGCCGTCTGCCATTTTGCTTTTGAAAATATACAGCTATATTTTCTTAATTTCTTCAATGTGATTCCTAACAAAAGATTAAACATACAATTTCTCCTTTATTCCCTTCAAGAGACATAGTATCTCTTTGCGTTTCTTTTTATTCTTCATTTATTTGACGTTGAATCCTCGTAAGGACGTCCTTATGACGTTAGCTGTACGTACGTTAGCAGATTAATTATTTCGTTCCCCTCGACATCCGCTAATGCGTCTGTCTTCCTGGTAAAGGCGGATCTATTTTCTTCCCCCACCACGTTCACGTTATAACTTTGTTCTTTAGCTTTCTTCGATGTAAAAAGTTAATTATACAGAGTCTGTATCACTATCCATCTATTGTTAGTTCGTCTCTCTAATAGAAAATTCCGTACTTGTCGAAATTCATTCGTTATCGTTCATTTGAATCGTTGATTTTTTCAATAAATTTATCAATTGAATTGTGAAGAAGAGAAATTGGTCGTGTAACGTAGGATAACCTTTCCAGGAGCGAAAGAGGAATGTGCATCGTTTAGTTAACTTTTTTATGAGGCAACTCTTCTTTTTTAAGGAACCGCGCTTACGGATATGCTCATCGTGATTTACCATGAAAAAACAATTACTCGACCTAGCACGTTAATTGTCGTCTTTAATTCCGTTTGATCGAATCGAAATGAGGCAAAAATCAGGTAAGTTTTCGTAAATACTTTTTCTTTTAGAAAAAAGTTCTTACTGTTCACGCGTTGCAAAAGTTACTTTTTTATCGTATTTCTGATTGAGATATGATTGTTTATAATTTCGGCTAGCTCAATAAATTTCAATAGTCTGAGCCACAACTGCCTTGCTTCGTGTCGATCGTACAAAAGGGTGAGAAGGAAAGAAAGAGCGTAACAGGAGAAAAGAAGAAAAAAAAAGGATTAAACAGTCAATTGCAGGAAATATCGTACATACATACGTACATACATACATGCTCAAGCTTTCGTAGGAAATTCGCCTAGGGCAAAATACGTTCGCGAAAGCTAAAAAAAAAACAAAGAAAAGGAGGCACACAGTTAGAATGGAAGGTGAGGGGACGCACGACGAGCCACTGTCCTAGTGTATACGCCACCCTCGGCTCGACTGCAGCCAACGAAATCTACCGAAAGGCGACTCTCGTGAGCTCTTACGTTGTTCGTTCTCGCGTGCGCCCGGCTTTTTAAATAGCTCGGAACAGCTTGCTGTGTCAGGCTCGTTATGCTCGATTTATAATTCAAGATTATAATTGGTCCGAAGCGAGGCGGGTTAAAAAGGACGTCTCACCCGACGCAACTCAACCACAACGACCTCTTCTTCTATCCCTGTTTGTGTTTCATAAAAAACCGGCAAGAAGCATTCTTTTTCAGAGTTCTGTCTCCATTTTTGCCCTTTCATTCAACGAACGTTTGTTGTCAAACTATTTCCTATTTACTATTCCAGACAGAGTCTGTCGCGTTGTACGTGTTGTGGTCTATCTCATGTGTGTCAAATCTGTACGATAAATATAACACCGATATGCGTGTCATAGAGAAACTCAATATCTACCTCTCAAACAGGGTCACAGAATAATCGATACGGTCGCTACTGTAAGTTGCTAAACACCAGAGAAGGGCGAATTAAAGAGTAGATGGTTCCGACTATGCATACGTATCTCAACGTTATCTTCAGTGCATCCTAAATGAAATTTGTCGATTTAGATAGCTAACAAGCACTTGTTTGATTCATTTCAATCGATTTTTGGCAAGTCTGTCTTTTAACGTTTATTCTATCCTTCGCATTTGCTTTAACCTTCGAACGAACGATTCTTATGAATCATACATGGCAGAGTTACTCGGTCGTTTGAAATACTTGCGGCATTGATTCCGTTTTCATTCACACTGACCGCGAATGTATTTTGTAATACTCGACGTTCAAGTTTCCACGTACGAGCCTGAATTTCTGAATATTTATAAGCGATTGCGGCCATTATCTGGCACTGAGAAGTAGATTGTGTTAACCTTAGCTGAAAAGCCCGATAAAAAATCCCTTCTCTTTTCTTCTAATGGACTGAAAGGAATCGCGCGGAAAGTAATTAGGTAAGTAGCGCAATTATGAATATTACTAGCATGTTTTGATCTTAAAAATAAATTTACTGACAAGGTGTGCTTTGAACAATGTTTATATGAGGTTATTAATGCTTATCGAACGAAAAATATTTCAACAAGATTATGAGTTCTCATAGAATTTACTGATAAAAATAGGACGCTGCAGATGAAGGTAGAATAAAAGGAGGGATGTGGCAATCAATGCGTCGAGTTAGTAGCGAAGACACGATGCATTGTATGCCGTATGCCGTATGCTACGATGGACCAAGTTATTTCAACGGGCACTTCAAATACCTCTTGTTAGTCAACCTTTTGATCTTCACTAACGACGAATCTAACTTAACGATCGAGTCTTCGATCATTCACATGAGCTCTTTGCGCAATGTACGGCATCGATTTGACGATCGCTCTTTATTCTCAAAAAACTTTCGAATCAACAAACGACTTTTTCTTCTCGATAATCATTTAGAAGTCTTCTTGTTTCTTCTTCTACATAAGAAGTTGATATATTTTCCATATAAAACCTGCGAAGAGACAGATATTTTGCGTCCATTATTCAGACGGAACGCTTTATATAAAAGGTTTCGTTATTAAACGCGTTAAACTTTCATTGAATTTTTACGACGAGACGCGAGATAAAAACATGACCCTTTAACGAAATATGAACTTTCCGATCTCTCGTGACTTTTGGAAAACGTTCCTATACGAAAGCTCGAGTAATCGCGTTGAAAGTGTGTACGTTCATAAAATATCTTTTTTTTCGACGCAGTATACAGATCGGACTATAGACATGTAGTGGGTTTTGAAGCGAGCGTGCACATATCGAGTGCTAAAGGAGAAGAGTGCTCGAAAGAAATGTTTTTTCTGACGAGTTGAGTGCTCATCTAACTTTTCCAATCGAGACTATCAGGGAAAATATGGGATTCGATCGGTGAAATACATTTTCAGAAGAGTTAATTAGCTTAAACGCAACTTTTCAAATTACTCTCGACCATCACTTTTGACATGTTCTCGTAAGATACGTTTCAATGAGAAACTGGACAAAAGTTTTAAAAAAAGATACAAGTGACTTTTCATAGATCGTACAACGCTGATTTTTCCGTAGTTAAGCAAATTAATGCTTACTTCCAAGGGGGACGATGTCGGGAGTAAAATTGTGACTGTTGCGTTAGTGTTCCGCGTCAAAAGAGATCTACATCAATATATAGATGTAGCTAGTTAATTTTCTGATTCGTTCGGGAGAGCGTGTTTGGTTTTACAGAGACTTTTGTTTCGAGAATGAAAGGATAAGTCCGACAAGCTTATTGTTTTCAAGCCAGGTTCAACGTGCAGATTCTCGCGTCGATGATATCTTTTCTTTTGTGTCAAATCTTTTACTCGTGTGATCGATTAGTCGCTACGAATGACGAATTGATAGTTATATTGAAATTAATCAAATCCATCGACGCTGTGTGGTAAAAGAAAAAAATAAACAAAATAGAATGGAATGAGTGTAAAAACAATAGCATACGAGATCGTAACTGCAGGGAAATTGAATCGAGCATCTATCGAAAATTCGCGGAACTACTTTTAGTTTATTTAACGCTTTGGGCTGTTTCGATCATCGAGAGTCATCGAGAGTTCACGCAACGCTGATTTTCGCACAGACTAAAGGCGAGGCTATGGGTTCGCTTATTTACCTTCTCGGACCTTTCGTGAGCCCTTTCCTCTTTGTTTGAGCGCATATGCGGTTCGAGTAGGCATTCTATCGGCGAGAGAGTTGGCATGAGTCCGGTAAGCAGAAGCAACTCACCCTACTATCCGGCGTTCGAGCAAGCTCGCAACTTTTTACTTTGTAAACGTTCCACACTGCACAACTTGCCCTAAGTACTTCAGCAAATGTAATTTTCGATTACGTTTTTGTTTCGATAGATTTTCTAAATGTAGAGAAAAAGACCTTTAAATGTCGATAAACGAATGATGAAGGAAAAATAGAAAACAGAAACAGACTCCGTAAAGTCGATAAGCTATGAAAACTTCTTAATTCTCATATTTCTTTATTGTTACCTATCCAATAAATCGTGATGCGAAGTAATAAACAATATTTATTTTGTGAATTCGCTTGTTTTTGTACATATAGTATTGATAAGTTTAAAGAAGATTTATTGAACGTTTACTGAACCAATTCTAAATAATATATGCTATATACGTACGTATAAATAAATTTGTATTTTTCAGCTTTACGACGAAGCAGTTCAGAATTTAATATGTGATCTAAAATATCTTTGATATATGATAGCGAGCACTTCCATTTCATACTAGTAGGCATTTGTGAAGAGATTGATCCAAGGTTCTGGATACCTTAATAATCAGAGCAGCCACCCGGAAAACGGGAGACACTGATTCGAGATCAGGTTCCAGACTACCTGACGTCCTAACTTTTTTCATGAATCCTACAGTTTGGTGTCAGCAGTGAGATGGAGATTCCTACACCGAATCAATACTCGTGTTAATGTATCGATACATCAAAAGAAAGGTCCTGGACATTAACGAACGAAATTCTAAAGGTCCTGTCACAAATAGTAACTTTACTCGCCACTATTACAGTAGTTATATACTCGGAAATTATGTAGTAATATAAGAAAAATTAATTATAGAAGAATTCATAAAGGCGAAATGACGACGGAAGAGATACGAACAGTACTTTAGAGAACTGACAAGACGACTTTCATAGTTTAGCATCTTTAAAAAGTTTCAGATAATAAATATGTAAAGATGTTTAAAGAATATTCGGGTCGAATGTGTGTGGGAGCAAGCACTTCCATTTCATACAAGTAGGCATTCGTGGAGAAGTTAACCGAAGGGCCTGAATAGCTTAACGTTTAGAGTAGCCGCCTGAAAAGCGGAAGACCCGATTTCTCGAGTCC
Organism: Dolichovespula sylvestris; assembly: GCA_918808275.2. Lineage (NCBI taxonomy): Eukaryota > Metazoa > Arthropoda > Insecta > Hymenoptera > Vespidae > Dolichovespula > Dolichovespula sylvestris. The sequence continues at coordinate 988,342 of OU964964.1, read as the reverse complement.
CTATGGCCCAACTTTTTTCACGAATCCTGCAGATATATCATCTGTGTATTCATATTCGTTCCACAAAGTTTTCCATCTTTCTCTTTCCCTTGAGATAAAAATCAAAAGCCTCTTTTCGAGCAAACGAGGTCACCGACGACCTTGTAATTAACGCCAGGCCCTCGTTAAAGCTAACAGAAAAGATAGATCGAGACGCGCGACGCCAGTCAACTAACAGGAATCGTTAACGATCAAAATCGAGTTAGTTGATGAAAGCGTCGTGTGACGCGTCAAACTGGTTCCCGTAGTCAAAGCCACCGGAACAGGCCTCCTGTCTTTTAAGAGACAACCTTCTCCATTACCCTTTCCGCTCTCTAATTAGCATTGTTTAAACGAAAGGCGAAGAGCAGCAGCTCGGCTTCGATCGAATCAAACATTCACCGCTTGAAATCCGGCAATTCTCTTCATGTATGACTGATGTCCTTGTCTTCGTCCTCTCCTTCTCTTTTCCGATCTTCTCTTGACGTTATTCTCGAATTCATACTAGATTCTCGATTACGAGTTTATCCCGTTCCCTGTTATCCTTCCAGACCTAACGAACTGTTCTTCTATTTATATGGTCTATGATCAAGCAACCTGGTAAACTTCCTAAGTATTCATACCTCCTTTGACACTGGATTTCCTTATAAATTGATAATAATATTATTGGTTCGTTACTAAGGTCATATGTAGAATTTGCGAGATAGATACTCGCAGAGTATCAAGATAAGTCTCTCTCTCTCTCTCTCTCTGTCCCTTCCTCTGATTATAGATCAGAGCAATGGCGATGAAAATTCATCATTTTGAAGCACGAATAAATTCTTAAAAGAAAAAGAAATATCGGACGGAAAGAGAAGACCACGTGGTATCTACATAGAAAGACCTGAAAACCCACTTTCCTTCTCAAAATACATTTTACTACGTGCCGCAATATGTCAAACGTTTATTCGGTCCGTATGTTTTCATTTTAATTTCGTGATTTGTGCCGGAGGAAGACATTCGGTTACAATTGATAGGCAGAGAAAGGAGGGACTCAAATATACCTTTTCTAAAAATCTAAAACCGTACGATTGAAGAAGAAAAAGATAAAAACAAAAAGAATGTAATCTAAACACATGGAACGGGTACGTTTAAGAGAACCTGATTTACTACGTTCAGGTTGGAAGTTCTTTCTCCTTCTTTTGGAAGCGAAGGGATCCTTTTAGCGCGAAAAGACAGTCTATGGCTCTGGTGGCATAGTTTGTCATATCATGGAATATAGCTGGCAGGAACGTAGACCAGGCTGCAGCAAAGCCGCAAGACCACGAGAGGAGCTCCCTCCTAAGTGACTACGTTGTAAGCGACAACCTCGCAAGAGGGACATTTACGTGCATCTGCACTTAACAACGCGACATGTTCTCCGAAAAAGGAATTTCTCGAGACTACACCTTGCTAACTTGTATTGTTGCAGTTTCGACCGACTTGTCGACCGATCTTAACTTCTAAGTTTCCTTCCTCGGATCCTAAGGATAGATTATTATCCAGATGATAAAATGCGATGAATATCGAAACAACACTTTTATAATGCCTTAAAGTCATTTTAAGTTAAGAACATGTTCCATAGCGTCATTCTTCCAGAATTTTACTGTTTCTGTTTTTTATTTTATCGAGTATGAAAAATTATGGAGTAAATCCAAACGAAGCGGATATGAGTTCGGTATGAATTACCAACTAATCGTTGAATACGTTTCATCGATCCTATCTTTCTTTTCTGATTCTTTCTCACTTTCGTTTTTTCCGAGTCTTTATAAACTCGCATTAGCGTCTACCGAAAGAAATCGATTAACGTAAAAGCAGAATCATGGTTCTTTTTGCTTCTTCTTTTCTCTTTTTCCTTTGTCTGCACAAAGCTCGCGAAAAACTCGTTATCTTCGTCGAGATTGAATAACTGTCACCGTCGAGGTCAAACGAGGGTCTTCGAAGGTTCGGAGAGATATGGGAAAGACATCGTCTATATGGAAGGGCTTACGTTTGACCTTGAAATCGCTAGACGTCCAACACTACGGAGGAAATCCGGCGAAGCTTTCATCTTCGAACGTTTGGACAAATTCTATTTGTCTTATATCTTCCGATAGTTCTAACGTTTTACATATTTATTTATTTTTTCTGCTAGATAAGGCGCAAGTATAAAGAATCGTTAGTGCTGGTTAGCTGCTGGCCGAAAGTGAATTTTACGTTGCAATAAGATCAGAACATTTATTATTTATGCAAGAAAAAGGCAAAGTGAGCTTCATTAAGTCAAAGCCGAGATGACGACGACGGGAGATAAAAAGCGCGAATAGTTTGCACTTTCAGAATTTATTTGTATAAGTAATCCTTGGACTCATCGAGTTCGTTCTTTCTTTCCCTCTTCTCCCTCTCTCGTATATTTCATGAACGAGCACGTGCTGAGACTTAACAGAATTTACATTGGATCGTTAATAACAACGTCGTTGGTTTCATTAAATGCGGAACTCAGAGTTCCACAAACCTAGATCGTGATCGCGAAACTTGCAACGAGATTATTTAAATCCATACTCCTTTATACAAAAACGTGTTCCTGCTTTGAATCCCTTCGTCTTTATGCTAACACGTTGTTACCGTAGACAATACTATTGCCATGAACTAATCGTGTAGGCGAGAAGAATTTTCTTTCTTTTTTAACCTTCAGATATGTAAATCGCGTGCCGCATGAATCTGTTTAAGCGCGATCGTAACATCCTACGAAAGATATATACAGTCGTATGTGCTTCTCGAAGCTCATTATAAACGTATTTATGTATATCGTAAAGGTACAGACAACCTAATATTTTTTAATATTTTATTTTCGATATGGTAGTTGTATATACAGCTGTCTGTCTAATCACCGAATGAGTTTCCTACAACTGGAAGTGTGAATATCTCGATTATTTTTGATAATAAAACCAAGTTTTCTGAGGTTTTATGCTTGATTCGAAAGATCTGATACAAAGGGGGTATTATAAGATTATATTTCAAATTTTCCAAAATATAATATTTCTAGTTTCTTTAAATGGAATTCAATTTTTTTTTCCTATACAAAAGTTGTAAGTAGATTAAGACAAATTCAAAACATCTTCAATATGATGTTATTGTAAACACAATAAATGAAAATATTGGTTTCCAAAATGTACCGCTACAATAGATTTTCTTGCGTCGAGTCTATAATTCTTTTAACGTTATAATGTATCTCGCAAGATAAAATAAAGTAGAGGAAAACGTTACATATCCACATGTTTTTATAATATTCTATAAGTTACGATGATGATATTATAATGTGCTTTTTTAAAAGTATATTAAAATTGCAGTACATATTAAATATAAATTGACTTTACTACAACAATTGAATATCTGAACAGATTACCTTTAACAAGCAGTATTATAAATAGGTTTGCAATATTTGTAAAATTAGAAAGGCGATATTTTTGTTCAGTGTGATGATATTTTAAGATATAGGATGTTTCTATTTTTGTAGGATTCGTGACAAAAATTGGGCGATTTGTCGGGTAGTCTGAAACGAGAATCGAACCAGGGTCTTCCGCTTTTTCGACGGTTGTTATAACCATTAAGTTATTCAGGTCCTTTGGTAAACTTTTCCACGAATGTCTACTTTTATGAAATGGAGATAGTAATCGAATCGATACTGATACTACTGATGATATTCAACAATTCAATACTAAAATATTGAATGGAAAGTATTGATGCATATCGAAATTGTAGGTACTTCATATCTATTTTCGATACTAATACTTCTTGAATCGATATCAAATCGACAATTTCCTACACCGAATCAATACTCGTGTTAATGTATCGATACATCAAAAGAAAGGTCCTGGAGATTAACGAACGAAATTCTAAAGATCCTGTCACAAATAGTATCTTTACTCGCCGCTATTGCAGTAGTTGCGAGTGTGACAGATTAATCAGCCCTACTATTCTAAATAGTTGTTATGAATACTCCCGGCGACTTCAATTAAATATGTTTTCATTTTACTCTCTAGGAGCGTGTTACTCCTAGTAACTTAGTCGGCGTGAGCAAATGCTGTAATCGTTGCATGTGATAAGGCAATGGTTTCTATATAGCATATTCTCCAATTTGTGTGAAGATTATATTATTATGTGTAATCTTTTATGTATCATGGCTAATGAAGTGGAAGGAAAGAATCAATTTGGAGCATTGCAGATCCCATCACTAGATATGCGTGACAAGATAGTAACAACTACTTAATATGGCACTTTAGTTGCTGCTACTAGTACCGGCGAGTACTAAAGTAAAATTATCATGTGTGACAGTGCCTTAAAAGACAAAACAAATAAAAGACAAAAAGTTGCTCGTGTTTAAATCTTCATAGAAGTATCAAATAGGCATGGATACTTTTCTAAAAATATTAAACGAGTATCAATACCTTCATAGAGGTATCGAACGGTTATTAACAACCTATAGAAGTATTTGTATTTGTATAAATAAATAATAAATGTGTATCGATACTTTCATAAAAGTATTAAATTATTTAGATACTATTCGATACATTATAATTTGCGGATTCATCACTAAATAGAGATACTCGCTACCATGATATTAGCAGTTTATTATACTGAGACAGCTCTGGATATCATCAATGGATATAGCTTACGTAGCAATTTTTGAACTTGTATAACTGAGGGCTACATTTTATACAGGTTCTGCTATGTAAATAGATAAAATGACGTAGGACTACATCACTAGCACAGAATTTGTTAATATTGAGTAGGCTATGTGTAGAAATCTTCGCGCGCATGTGTGTGTGTGTGTGTGTGTAATGATATTGAAATGTGAGCTTTGCTTCTAAGTGGATTCCTAAATATTTTATTATATTGGTTGGTATTATATATGTCCATTGGCCTTAGTTGGTTAGAATTTTAGTATCAAAATGTTATTGTAGAATTTTAATATCAGAATGTTGTTTAGTAAATACTATTACTTTGATTTTGATTGCATTTAGAGAATTTTCCACAAATTGTGAAAGTTCTCTAACATATTCATTTTTAATTGTATTAGCTTGACTACTATAATAACACTAAAAGAGTATGCATATATGGTCTTGCAGTTTACAAATAACGCCAATTGTGTCTTAGCAAATCTTGATATATCATTTAGATGCATATTAAACAGTATTGGTTCCAGTAGAAATCCTTGTGATACACCTGCTCTTACTTTTCTTTTGTTAGAAATAGTATCATTAACTGTAACAGATGGATGTCTGTTATTTAAGCAAGAATTTATTATAGTGGCAGGGTTAATAACATTATTGTAATTTTATTGCAATTGGAATTGACACTCGTATTATTGTTAATTCTAACTATTTTTTGGTCTTTCTCTAAAACTGAACTGCTGCTCAATTATAATTTTATTTTTCTCCTTATATTTACTTAATCTTTTTAATATTATTTTATCCATAAGTTTACTCATTGTAAGAAGGAGACTTATAAGCCTACAATTTCTAGATTCTGATTTATCTTTGCTTGGTTTTAATATGGGCAAGATACTATTTGTTTTTCACAAGATTGGAAAGTATGAATATTTCAGGCAAGCATTTGTCAGATATGTAAGATTTTTGACAGAGATTTTTAAATACATTCGAATTTACATGTTGGATTTTGTCTATCTATGGAGAATCACAGGGAAGAAGCTTTCTAATCATAGTTAATATTTTTTTAGAAGAAGTAATGAATTTGTACCATTCATTGTCTTTATCACATTATCTATATAATTTTGCACTTGTGAGATTATCCTTCTTTTATTTTTTAATTATTGTTATGCACATATATTGTAGGATTTTCTGGAAATATTTGCTGTTTTTTTTACGCGAAGTTATATAGTAATCTACCCTTGTTATTGATATAACGGCAGTTCCACATTATATAACATGCATTTAGATCACCAATAACTAATACTTCACCATCCACGTTCTACGCTAAGTATTCTACTTATTGTTAGATTTTTAGATGAGAAATTTTTATTTGAGCTACGATATATTGATATTATATGAATTTTATTTGCTAGTTTTATATACAAGCACTTTATATGTGACATATTATTTATTTATAATTCCATGAATGATGTTATTTCTAATAAATATTGCTTAACCACCTTCTGTACCATCTTTGGCTTATCTATCTATCTATCTAATCTTTTATAATTTCGAATTTTCAATTTTAGCTTATCATTATATCTAGTTTCAATAACCAGATATATATCTACCTTAAATTTAAGGAACTTTATAACCTTATCTAATCTGTTTCTTAACCCATTAGTATTCCAGCTACATATGACTAAATTATTAATTATTTAGATTTTGATAATAGTTCGGTAATAGTTGAAATTGATCTCCTGCTGTTCGATAATGCACTAGTTGGCTTTTATATTCCCTGACAGCCTCTAAAGTGTTTTAAGGATGTTAATGATATTATTTAGTTCTCTTATTTCTTTATTTAGTGATATAAAGTCTGTAAGAATAATATTGCTATTTTTGGAGTTATTATCGTTGGCATTTTCTACTCCTTTAATTACTATTGATGAATATTGCTCTCTATTTAATAATATTTGTTTATCTTTACTTTGATTAACTTGTATTTTTGACGTGAAAGTATTTGAATATTGATAAGTATTGCTAGTAGTTATTCTTTATTTTAGCACTTTGCTTACATTGAGGAATTCAATGTGGCTTATAATGTTAAGTATAAGTTTGATAGTCTGTGTTTTTATGTCTTAATGTTTTTCTTTTATGCTCTGTAGATGTTTCTTGATGTTATTAGTTCCAACCTGATTACATACTCATGGCATACGACAGCACTGGCTGGGTGAGCTTCTCTACAGTTGACACATTTTGCTGGTTCCGTTAATGGCTTCTTACATTCTTTAGTAAGATGCTTTTTTGCATATTTCAAATAAGTTAGTCTGCATAGCAATATGCAGTAACGTGTCCTGTTTTTGGGCACAGTGAATTATTCTTTTCTTGTTGATGTAACTTTTCCAAGCTATCTTGTTATATGCTAGAAATAGCTCAGCTTGCTGCAGTAGGTTTATTTATTTTATATTTGCTGTCAAAATAACCATAAATAATGGTTGTCTGGTGTTTTTTATTAGATTAATACTATGCATTACAAGACCTAAATCTTTCCAACTCCTATTCTTCAATTTATCTATGAGCTACTAATGAGGCGGTTTACTTGCTTTAACTGTATTTAATCTTTCAACATCATTATCTAAATCATTATCAGCAATTTTGTATTACTCTGTGTTAAATTTGTGAACATCTTTGTCCACCAATGTTTTTTTACTTTTTATTTTTTCTTCAGTGTTTTTAGATTTTCTACCATGAGATATTCTTATATTTCCAAAATAATTAAGATTTGTTGTTAGATCTTCTAATAGGATTTAGTTAATATGACTTCGTATATCAAATTGTGAAATATCTGTTTATTCTGAAAAACTAACGTTTGGAGCCAATTAATATAACTATTAATATTTAACAGTTCGGAGATGCCATCATATTACTAATGAGATGCTTGAGGAATAGTTTATCTGCTTATCATTCAAATTTAAATGCTGGTTATATTAAAAACGTATGACGTGCTTTACATATCGACAAAAATTGGGATGGTCGCTCTAACCATTCTTATCTAGAACCTTCTCAATGAATGCCTATTTATTAGAAATGAAGGTGTCTGTTTCCATAGTTTTAATCTATTTTCCAATTTTTGTTTAGGTTAACAAAATTTAGTTTTCTCTCCCATTTAAAAAAATATCGATGAATCCCATATTTTGGAAAATGTGATATCCAACAAAATTGTTTCACTTTATCGAATTAAATACATTCAAAGTAACCAAGATATTCACGCTTCCAGTATTAGGTAAATTACCCGGTATATACCTATGTGTTAAATTCTCGACTGCGAAGGACAGCGCTGGTGTGATAATCACGCCCGTGCGCGGGGTAACATGAGTATACCAGCATCTACATGCGTTTAGATTTACATGTGTGTACATCTGTCTATAATATATGTGTGATCATCATAAACATCTATAATGTCTATAATATATGTGTTCGTTTACAGGAGATCATCGATCACTAATCCTGATTCCATCAACAACATCGTACTTCTGACGAAGTTAACCAATATATTATTCGTAAATCTTCGTTATTTATCGATGATAAATTATGAAGAATTTAAATCTCTGACAAAAAATTACTTTACAAGCAACTGCGACGATTAAATTTGGGAACCTTGTAGCAAGACCACACTCGATAAAGATAGAACAACTTTGTTAATCATATCAGATCTTTGTATTTTGTTGCAATCTTACGGCGAATACATTAGGATGATCGTTTTTATGCATCATCGCATTGATAGTTCTGTGAAAACTCCTAAACAAAGAGCATTTTTTTCAACGATATAATTCAATCGTTTCGTGAAGTTGAATCTTCGAAAAGGTTGAAAAAAAGAAAAAAGAATGCGTTAACGTACGTGTTTACTTTGACTAGAAGAATAATAATCTAAGATAATAGCCAGTTCATTGGCCCGAATTATAGTGCTGATCGGTTAAAAGCATGGCTGATGGATGGTAGCTAGATATGTTCTTTGCAAAGTGTGTTATCATGGGTAAGCCTGAAGGGCGGAGGGCATGGGCGTGTCACTACTAAGAATAACTTTTATTATCAGTGTAAACGATATTTTTAGCTTTTAAGCTTGAACTTATTGTTAAACTCGGAAATTTCTTTCAGAGAATCGTTGATGCAGGAATCGTTATTACTCATTCTTGTCGCTTGAAACAGAAGACGGGTGGGAGTTTGATACAGCTGCTTTCTCGATGTCATAATCATGTTTATAAGATATGACTGCAATGCCTGATCCGTTCAGTTGCGTCAGGATCCTTTTTTCGAACGAATTACCATCGAATCATTAACGAAACACGAGCAACGCATTAGCTAATGATTTTATTTTATAATCTCATCGACAGATCTCGATTTAATTATCGATTGATATTATAAAATTCTTTTTATCACGCATTGGTATTATAAGTAATGTATATATTCGTTTGCTCTTTTATCTAATCGTATATTTATGTATTTTTCTAGGCATACGTAATACCGTTTAAAACGGAAAAATACAATTTCAGTACCTTTCGAGCGTGCAACAAGGGTGAAGACTGTCTGAGGATAAGGATCACTTGCCTGAGGATAATAATCGAAAATTTAGCGTGGCTTAATTTATCGATCTACGAGAGAACCCTTCCGGCGCAAACGAAACGATGTTAATGCGTTAACTAATAGCCCGATCATGACTAATATCGTATGCTAATTTACGAAACTCTCGATTAAATTAGTCACGATACAGATTCCTCACGCCATATTTACATGGTCCATTTCATTTCCTCCACATTTGGGGCGAATGTCTATCCTGTAGAATCGTTTTTGATTCGCTTAATAAAAGCAAAAAGGAGAATGGGGAAATGAAATTAGCTGATCATTTTCTTGAAAGTAAAGCTCGCCGTAATTTTCCCGCAAAGTGGAACAGGGAATTCGAGAAGAAGGAACTAAAGAAATGCGTGGAGAGAGTCTTAAGGGAGGGATCGATTAAAACTAATTAACAGGAACGAATTTCATATAGGATCTCTTTGTCTGGGATGTTCATAAAGATGTCTTTTTTATTTGAATGGTTGCCTTTGATCGGTTAGCCATGACCGGTCAGAACAGTGTCCGCTGCTGAACCCGGAAACGACCTCCTTGAGCCGCTCTCACGTGTCACTATGAATCACTTTTCAGTCGGATTTTGCGGTATTGCGGGTTGCCTTTTTCTTACGTCTTATGATCGCTCATCTTATTTTCCCCGCTACGCTAGACTCTGCCGTGAATCGAAATTATAACACGATAGCGAAAGGAATCATTTCTAATCTCGCCATCTCTCTTCTTCTGACAGATAAGAAGAATAATCTGAATCGTTTCCTGTTGTTGCGTAGTGAGGGGTGCAACTACGAGAGCGTTTCCAGATACGCGTTTTACACCGGATCAACGATAACAGTAGACTTGCACGGAGAATCTTCTCCATCTCTTCCTAATCGTCAGGGTTATAGATCCACTGGATGCGATGAATAAGGGCGCAAGGCTACGATACCGTTAAAGGCCGTCAGTAAAATACTGCTCGCCACGCTCCCGCAAATTAATGGGAGAACGCAAATTATTTTGAAGGATCCCGTGTAGCTCGTGGTATTGATGCGCGTAAATTAATATAACGTGAATGGAAGTTATTACAGTATATTTGTTGAAGTATGATACAATTGTTGGTGCGTTGTTGTGTAGTAACGATTTATATTGTGCTGTATACCTCCGTTTGAGACATAACTTCATATTGGTAAGACTCGATTGTCTTACTGGTAAGTGCGAATGCTTAGATGTGACTGTCTGTCGATTTCTCCTGAATTATCCACAAAGGCATCAATGAAAAAGAAAAGGGAAATGAATAGGGAGGAGTTTAAGAACAAAGTGCCCGGAAAGGGAAAGCTATATTCTTATTGGTCGTAGGCGTGTCGGGATAGTACATTCGAAATGTTTAAACAAACTCATGTGTGGTCATTTGTCCTGGTGACCGTATTGACCCATGAGAGTTACATTGATCTTTGAATGGTAGGCGCCAGACAAACCCTTAGCTCGTCGCGCCTAAGAGTCTACTTTTACAGCTTATTTATTGCCCGGTTGAACACATTATTGAAGACTACGTACTTGACTAAAAATACCTAAATACGGACAAAGATGGCAATGTGTTTTTTATCTATGCGTTTTCTTAGCGAGTATTCAACAAGTTCCCAAGGGCAAATATTTTCAATAGTGATATATGACACTTAGAAGAAAGTACTGCGAAGAATTGAGGGACACACGTGTGTGTCAACACCTGTTGTTAACAAAAAACAGCTTTTTTAATGTCTCCTAAGATCTTTGCTAAGATTTATGTACATTCTATATAGCATAAGCATTCTACATACAAATAAATTTTGTTATTTCGAATCAAAGATAAGATGTCTTATGATTAGCAGTGTCTTTTCCAACTTTTATCTTCTTGTTTCTTGTGGTGTAAAATCTTTGTCTGTTATATAAACGATTCTTCAATCGATTTGTTTGTATTCAGGTTAAAAAGATTAGATCAGCGCCATTAGTCTACGCGGATACATGAACCAAGAGTAGAGAATATGCAAGAGTATCATCAAAGATGATAATTACGCGGCAAAAAAGGTGTAGAAAAGTGGGCGTTCAGGTCAGGACTACAGGGCCGCATTCTTCGTCAGTTATTGACAGACACTTCGACTCTCTCCCTTCATCTTTTTCTTACACACTTTTGACAGCTGCAGAATCTACGGAAATCTTTAATATATTACGAAGATACATCTATAGCTAAAAATATAACCATATCGGGATAGCAGAACATTTTCCAGGATAATATCGTTTCTAACATCTAGCGGAGAATTTTCAATTCTGTCAATTTTCGTTCCTGGAGCGACGCGACGTTGCCATTACCCCTATAACATACGTTGCTACCCCGGCCGTTGAACTTTCTCATCCCGATGAGTGTTTGCTAGTATATTGGATACGATACTTATACATTAATACATCGTACGAAACTGTTTGAATCGAACAATGAAAAGGAATCAACAATGAAAATCTTCGTTAAAATCGAATTGCATCGACGAACGAATGAGAAATTATATTAGTGGATGAGTGCTTTGTTAAGAAAAGCAAGTCGAAGTCGAATATTCGGGAATCGACGATAACAAGAAGTTTGAGTAAAGAGCAAACGGTTGGTGATCCTTTGGCCATTTTCTCTCTCTCTCTCTCTCTCTCTCTCTCTCTCTTCCTCTCTCTCATTCTTAAATAATCGAGCTCGAATCGAGGAAGTGTTCCGGGAATTATCGCAGATGCCCTAGGCATCCAAGGATTTCAATTGATTCCAAGATTACGATTCTAATTAATGGATTAAACCGGTCGGATGTACCTCTGAGAGTGAACTCGTCTATTCGGTATTCGGCATTGAATTGCGGCAATTTCAAGTCGGCGTCAACGATGGATCAGCCGTCTACCGACGTCGCGCCTTTGGATTTGTAATCCGGACTGGGACGAGGGGAAAAGCGTTTTCCAGATTATATGATATTGGATTATTAACGTTGAAGAAAATAGAGGCGAAAATGCAGCAAACGATTTGCGTTATTCTTAATAGCCGATCGGCATTTACTGTATTATAACTCAAATCTTCATTATTATTGTTGCTGTTGTTGTTACAATTATTACTATTATTACTATTATTTATTTATTTTACATACGAGATATATGAACACTAGAATATATGAAACTGACGGTTACCGATGTTGATCGTTAAATACGGACATATGTTTGCTATTTTCGAAATATCGATTGAATGTACCCGCCACCAAGTTGTGTTCTGCAATTTCCTCTCATTAGTGTAATTCCTAATCAGCTTCGAAGTTCCGTTTGACGCGGCGGCAGTCGATATACGTTGCTATACTTATAGGTGAATTCGGTTCGAGATTCCGCCACCCTCTATCAAGTTCGTCTAATTAAAAAATGTAAATTCGATCGACTTCTGTCTCATTAATTCTCATCGAAATGAATGAGTTTATCTGTTTCACACACACATACACACGCGCGCGCGCGACTAATAATAAATTCGAAAATATAGTGAATTTCTTCACGTTTGAAAAAAGTATCGTCGATTTACGATATCGAAGAATGAATTTTTTATTTAGAATTTAGCAGGATAAAGGGCTATTCACGGAGAAGCCACTCACATTAAAGAAAAGAAAGAAAAAGGTGGAAAGAGTGAGGAAAAGAACGAGGAAAAAACTACTCGTAGAAGCAACAACGCATTCTAAAAATGATCTGATGTTTCTTCGAGCGAAGATCGTTTTTTAGAATGGAAAACATAAATTAAAGAATATAACGCCCAATAATTTCCCGGTACGAGTTGTCCTTTCATTGATCGTTGCACCATCACGAGATACTGCAATCGTGACGTTCGTTGAATTATGAAAAAGCTAAAGGACTAGGAAAAGAAACATAAAGAAAAAAAAAAGGTAAAAAGGTGAAAACAATATGGAAGAAATGTACATTTTTATTTCAAATATAAATAAGCAAGTTCTCATAAATTCAATTTGTCGTGTTACCAAAGATTGATTAATATAGTTTTGATTGTTAGTAGGAATATATCAATAACATGATAAAAATTAAACGATACCTACGTGGTAAAAGTCTTCGGTTTTAAAATGAACAACTAGATATAATCGCTATGGATTTTGACGAATGGACTGATTTATAGAATTATCCGGAAAAATTATAACGATTGAAACTTTCTGTAAAATTCTTATAAAATCTTGCTTGATAACTTTATGATTTCATCGAAACATTATTATCTTATTTTTTCGAACGGGTACAAGTTTTATAGATTTTTAAAATGAATTTTCGGAAATTAAATTAATACAGTGATGGAAATAGCAATAAAAAATATTTTGGTAATTGCAAAGAATATATAAACATTTTTTTTTGTAATCGTGTAATGTATGACAATCTCATGCGATCGAAAATTCGATTGCGATCTTATGACTCACACTAGTTTTTTTACAATTTCACCCGTCCACGGTATACGCATCAGCTTTCGAAGATTTCGTTTAATGGATTGTTGATGAAACGACGATAGAAGTAAAAATGATTGCAGCAAATTCATTGACATTGTTTCTCCCTCGTGTTATTGATCCACATAATCGTAGTTACAACATCGGTTAACAACAATTATCAATATTTAAAAGTTTTTAAAACCTCTTGTAATATTTTTTGCATTAAATTACCCGCATTATAAATATCCCGTGTAACATATCAGTGATCACAATAAATCGAATTTTCTTTATCCTGTCGTACCATATTAGAACCGTTATAGGGTCATTAAGGACGGTAATAAAGGCAGGAAGTGCGACAAAGAGCAGCCTGCTGAACGAAACGATGAATATAGAGATATAGGGTTATATACTGTAAAGGTTGCCCACAAAAATACATATGTAGCACTATCTCTACCTACGTACTGCATTACCTTCACTCTCTTCGTCTAAATCAACTCCCAAGACGAAACATCACCCTCGAATGCTCTCGAAATTCTTTACATTCACGTACCGTTGTGTTTGTTGTTAAGGAAAATCTGTATCTTTTATGTACTTTGAAGTGTCACGTGATTCACGTAAAAGCAACCAGAAAAATTTACTTTCTTCTCAAGAGAAAATATTTCTATTTTCTCTTGGAATTAAAAGGCAAAGTGTGAGACGAAGATAGGATGCCTCGAGAAGGCTTTGGTCTTCTTTACGCACAGTGTAGATGGCAAGAAATAATGGTAGAAAGCGAAGGGATGAAAGAGGTACCGTCCGAGCTCGTAGGAGACGGATAGGCCATCGAGGAGAGTTCAGGGGTAACGATACCGTCAATAGAGAAAAGAACGAAAGCTCGTTGGAAAAGTTATTCACCCCGAATCGATCTCGACGATTGTCGAGACCGATGAAAAGCCCGTAAGTAGTTAATTGGTCTACGCGGCAATGCATCTCTCTCCCTCTCTCTCTCTCTCCCCCTCTTTCTCGTCAGTCAATAACTGATAATTAATCCGACCCGTTACGTCGTGCATTAATCAGCACCGCATAAAACGGAAGAACGCGGCTTCGATGCGACGGCGCACCAACGGAGTTGCGGAAAGTGGTGAGGGTATAGTGATGGCGCCGGTAGACCCACACTATCTACACTCGTACTCTTTCTTCCTCCTTTTTCTGCTTTCTCTCTTCCATCGGTTTAACTCCTGCTAACGAGACGTTTGAAACATCCTACCTTTTATATCGATTTCTTATTTTTCAATGAAAGATAAAATCATCGCTATTTTAGCTTTCTCTTCTTATCCATTCGAGGAGAATCAAGAAGCAAACGGAAGGATGCATCGAACTTGTCGGTATATTGTTATATTCTACTTGTAACTTTTTCACTACGTTTTTATCCCAAGGTATATTACAATATCTTACAAACTATAAAAATTTTCAAAATCAACTTTCAGTCTTTCATTATACGATAATTATGGCTGATATTTTTTTCGATTCCTTGTTCTCAAAAGCTTCAACGTAGATTTTCTTCCATAAATCTCTTCTCAAAATCGAATGTCGATTTTTGATTTATAAATTTTCTTTCTAAATTTATAAATTTTCAATATTGTTGAAATATTTCGAAAATCCATCCACATTTGTTCGTGTGAGAAAGGAGAAAGCTTTATTTGAGTCGATACAAACTCTGAAGACTTATTTGGCATAACTCGTGTTCGTATCAACATTTTCTTATAATGTATAAAATGATTTTGATAGCTTTTACAACTGAAAACTGACTAAAGTAAAGGTAGAAGAAAAAAGAAAGCGAAAGAAATGTAGATAACATTTGTTCGAAGAGAATCCCGAGTTAGCAATCGATAACCCGTGTTGGCGTTGCCCATTGTAGAGTAGAACAAGTACTTACAACGTAAAATTTATCCGAGACGCTCTTCTTCTCAATTATTCATCGTCCGAAATCACGAAAGAGACTCCAATCGAGACGGTCTTTGATCAAAGATACTTGAATCCTTTGCACATTTCTCTCTCTCTCTTTCTTTCCACCTCTCCTTACATTTTTTTTTTTTATAGATGCCTACAAGATGGTATTCTTCGTTTGTGAAACTCATCGCTAAGGGTCGAGAAAATCACTCAATCTTATAGATATTTGTAAACTTCTATTTCTTATTTTATTTTTATATAGGGTAATTCCGGGTAAGGTGGCTCCACGGATGAGTAAATCGATCTCATATTTTGTAGATATAGTGCAATTTTCAAATATTTTAAATAATAGGACTGACAATTATATATATAAACTAATAGTACTCTTTGTTTGTTTTCAATTAAGAAATTAGGCGTTATTTGTAACATAAAAATTAAATACTCTAAAAATTTTTTGCTTGTTCTTTAACACTAACCGTACCAGGCCCGGTTAGATAACCGGTTTTAAATTTAATTATGAATTTTACATGTATTATGTTTTCCGTTCACCATTAACTTGCTGCAAATTCTCAGATTCTCTGGTTAATCAATTTCTCATCTACGCTTTTTATTTTACATTTTTTCTACTAAGAAAAATTCATCACTTGGCTTGTTTACTGTGACCAGTCATTTCACCGGGGTACAAATTTGTATCATTTAAAAAATTTTTCTACCTGGGACCTTATCTCTAGACTTAAGTATCTCAACTATAGATAGTTGCGTAGATTCGATGAAAAAACACAACGAAACGAACTTTTAAAAACCGACAAATTCGTTTTAATTTCACATGTATGAAACAGATTTATGGAGAATAATCAAAATAGTTACAAGCCCGATATGAATCTGATAGTTGACGAGTAACTATTCCCTACAAAATTGAGATGTAAATTTAACAAATACATACCAAGTAAGCCTGATAAGTTTGGCATTAATTTTTGAATAGCATCGGATACCAAAAGTAAATATACATTATAAACGGTCTTCCATATTCGGAAAAGAAGAAACCTGACCGTCGTCAATACAGTCTCAAAATTTGAGACATGTTACGATGAACAACTTGTTTATGAGCACATTACTAGCGACAAAATTATTGGAAAAACGACCAATATTACTTAGGACTATTCAGAGTAATAATTATACTCTACAAATAAATATACTCGAAGCATAAAAGTGTAAAAATCAATAACGACAGAAAGCGAATACCTGAGACAGTTGCGTATTATAATAAAACCAAATTCGGTGTCGATGTCACCGATCAAATGGCAAGAAAGTAAAGCGTCAAATTAAAATCCTATAGATGGCCTGTGCAAGTTTTTTTTTATTTGACCGATGTCAATGCATGGATCTTTTATAAGGAAACAAGTGGACAAAATATATTCAGACAACAATTTCTACTACAAATAGCAGAAGAGCTTGCCGAAGACTATCACAAATTTCTCCAAGAAGGAAAAGAAAACGTACAAGGAACGTCAAGTGGTTAATGTAATATTTCGCATTCGCGAAAAACATGTCAGGTACGATTTTGCAAAGAAAATAAAACAAATAGATCTTCTATGATCTGCAAAAAATATGTCTGCGGTAAATATATGAAGGAGAATCCTATCATTTGCAAAAAATACAATTACAAAATTAAAACCATCTTTCATTTATTTCTAAGTATAGTTATTAAGTATATCTTTTTCTGCATAAACACTGCCCCTATGATTTCCTGTTTATGTTATTTATGATACATGTGAAAATAAACATATACGAGTGATTATTTTATTATTATTTAAAAGTTACGTTGTGTGCATTACTTCTTACAATAAATTGACAATTCCAGCCGAAAAAACAACATTTATTTTGTAACCGGTCATTTACAGTATTACACCTATACATTATCATATCAGCATGAAATGCTGGTACGATTAGTGTTAAATCATAATTTACTAACAATTTACCAAAAAATAATGACTTCCTGAATACAGTGTATTAATATAATATTTAAAGATTATGTCTATATTCGTGCGGTGATATATTATTGTAACATTATTGAAAAAACAAATAAATTATTTATTCTATATTTAAATTATTGTTATTACTGCCTGACTCTTGGGTTAGATGGTACGGTTCTTTCGGGAATAGTTAACTTATTATAAAATTATATATTGTTACATCTTTACAACATAAACCTGACTACTTAAGAGATGGTAAATTTTTGTTCTTTGTGTTAATCATATTTAATAATGAAGATCTATTGCGAAGGTTTATGTGTTTTCTTAAATGAAGAACAACAACTAGGACAACGTGTGCCTCATATAACTGAAGAAAATACAAAGGAAAATAGAGAGCCAAAACCTGCCTCATCTGGTTATTTGCAAGCAATTAATAAAAAGACTCCTATTACAGACACAACAGCCACAATACTAAATAAAATTAATCCAATCTCCATTTCGTCTTCAGATGTAGTTCAACTAATTAGAAAACGAAGATGTTTCAAGTGGCAAAAATAACTTTCCAAAAATTTAGGCAAGCTCAAATGTAAAAAGTGTATGAAAGATTATCAAAATTTATATATCAAAATTATGAAGAAAGTTTTCAGACAGAAGATAATGGTGAATGTACCGATTGTAGGGAGTAGTATACTTGTGTATCGAAAAAAGAACAGTTCAGGTGAGATGGCTTTGTGCATAAGAAACAATTTCTTTCTTTTTTATAAAAATCTATGATTATTTGTTAGTTTTATCTCGATATTATAATTCTTCATGTATCAACTTTTGTAAATATATTTTTCTGCTTTAGATATTAATTATATTAACAATGTATTGAAGTTTAAACAAAAAATAAATAAGCCATCATTTTCCGACCTACCATACTAAAAATTGATCTGATAACTAATGGCGAAGTTAGTAAAGCAAGACTGAAAAAGGAAATCCTCATCGAATTTCTACTTACTCTGGAGCAGGATTTCTCCAGCGCTGCGTTCCAGCTCGCGCCATCAGACATCGATCGTCCGATCTGAAAAAAGAAATTTTTTTCTGTATTTAATTTCTTCTCCTTTTCCTTTTTTCGTGATCATCTATATATAAATGTTATTATATAATAAGATTATAAACCCTTATAGGATTTTTTTTAATTTAAAGTTATATTCTTGAATCACTATAAATATTTGTATTAGATTAATTATACAAACGTATAACATTTTACTACTTACATAAACGAAATCTTACTAACTAACAATAAGATATTTCTCTCTCTCTAGTGTCTGACCACGCGTTTCCTTATATTTACAGGAATTTGAATGTTTTTTGAGACGTCAGATGCACATGACAAAACTGCAGCTTCTGCTACAATACAATATCAAATTTGTATAATTCGAGACATTTCAAATACTACTAGTGTAAGCAGCGGCGAACGTAACGATCTGTCTGGATCCTTTGAAACACTCCCATGAGATAATAAAAGGCGTAAATTTTATGGTTTTGTGCTGGCCAACTCCTCGAAAGCCTATAACGTAACTGATCAGATTGAAAATTCAGAACGATATCGTATACTTAAATATCTAACTATACCTACACTTACAGTACACACAGTATACTTATAGTCGTTAAAGACTTAGTGATATTGCAACATTTTTAAAATATCAAACTTTTTTAAATCTATATAAATCTTCCTTAACGCAACCCTACAAGTTCACAGAATTACAAACATTTTTCATTAGCGTACAAGTATATAAAGCCGGATCGGTACTTGTTCATCGAGTCGCATTCTACGCAAATCGAATTTTTCTTTCGATCATGAGATTTCATATTTTGTTTTCAGCATAATTACTTATGCTCTTGATGTAACGGAATGTATAACAGACGATTAATTTGGAAACTATTTGGAATATTTAAAAACCTTTTTAAACTTTTACTTTTTATATCAAAATCTAAATGTATGTATGTGTATATATGTGCGCACGCATGTATGTAGGTATATATGTATCCATTCTATCATGTAAACAAATAGATGAATTGACTTGAAACTTTGTATCTAAAATAATATTACTTGCAGCAAGCAATATTTTTAAAAATTAAACAATTAATAACAAATCACACATATGCAACGAAAAGAATTTAAACTCCGCAGGAATATTTAAAACAATGCAGATATATTGTAACTATAAATTTTGTTATCATTTTTTATGAAAGCTATTAAAAATGACGAATGAATGAAAATTTGTGATCTTAACGAAAGATTTTTATTTATATATAATTTTTCAACTAGAATTTATACATAATGTCCTTTTACGCATATGTGTGCGCGCGTGCATACAAATAATTAAGCAAAACAAACCAAAAATGGGGTCACTTGCAATAAGAATTCACAAATAATTTCGGTTTGATAATAATTGATAATGGAATTTTTAAGAATTAAAAAAGCATAAAAAATTGAAGAAGCACCGAAAGTGTTACCAAAATTTCCAGGAATATTTAAGATATATTAGCCATTAATGAGAAGTACATTATTCGTGCAGAGCCCTTCTGGCTAGACAGAAATGCTGTTTATGTTAGCAAGTTATCACATTTCTAAACCGTGACCAACGATGCGTGATTTAAAAGTAATAAAAGAATTTATAGCAAAAACGAGTAAATGTAAAAATCGAAAGATGTTGCTTTTCATTTTCGATCAATGAACCTCGAAGAAAAATCAAGCAGCAATCGGTAATAAGGTAAATCGCGGATAAAGTCCCCGTAAGCACTCCTTGATGGTTCGATGTGAAAGAAAAGCTCCCGACAACGGTTACGACGACGACATGTGACAGTAGGATCGACTAGTTATGAAAATTTTTCGCGAACGCAGCAACGCAAGACAGTGACATGCTTGGAAGAGAAAACAGAGTCGCAATTTCAGCGGTATCGTTGGTCTCTTCTTTCTTCATCTTCCTAATCATCAACTGTGCAATAACCTAACACCATCAACGCGTACACACCGTCGACTGCACTGTCGAATCTGCCATCGAATTTGTCGCCTCCTCTCATCCTCCCGTTTCCTCTTTTTTATTCAAAAGACGTGATTGCGAGCTGCATATTTAATGAGAGCAACCACGAGGCGGACCGTGCACGCGCCTATGTTCTATCTATTTGAGGCATCCATCCATGATGGAAACGTCTGTCGTCGACGCCACGAGTATATGCCAACCTTGTATTTTTCAGTACAATGCTGAAACCCTTTTTTCTCTCTTCTCTTCTTTTCCTTTCTTATCTGCTTACAACCGCTTTACAACTACCGTTTACAGCTTGTCCATCCGACGATTGACCGAGTTCGTTCAAGCGATATTGCTCATTTTTATAGCGACTATTTCATCATCTTAACGTTCGGACATATTAGTAAACGATCGATGCCACTATAGATAGCATACGCAATTGGTCATTTCTTTTTTTTTTTATTTGAACGTATTTTTCAATAGAATATATATATTTTTCTTCGTATTTTACTTCGTACATTAAACGAAAATCCTGAAAATCGGTAAACAACGAATAGCATCTTATGTCACGATTGAGGAGAAGGATCAAGTTAAATCATTCACTCGAAAAAATTATACTAAGAATTTGGATGGACTTCTGAGAAAGGATATTCTTGGGATTTCTGAAAAAGGAAATTGCGTATAATTGCAAATAGAAATTTGTCTATACTTATTTACAAAACATCAAGAAATGTCTTGTCCTCTCTATCTTTATTCGATCTTTACATTTTCTATCCTTTATTCATGAACAATGAACTAAATGTTTCTTGCTTTAATGTACTATTTTTTTTCTCAAGTATGATCGTTCCATGTAGAATGCGCATACAAAATGATAAAACATATTTTCGCAAAAATCACTTACAATAAAGATTTCACAGATGGGTTCTCGAAAGGAAAAAAGGCAGAAACAAAAAACAAACGACCAAACGAATAAGAAAAATAAGCATAGCGAAAATATCCAGCGACTTCGAAAAACTTTACGCAAATAAACTGCATAATGATCGTTTCATCGTGAGGAATTGTAAAAACTTTAAGAGGAAAATATTGTAGAATGAACACTAGCACGAGTTTTTTTAAGTTTTGTTCCATACGAAGACATGATCGCAGCTCGAACACCGCTTCTCCGTGGCCTAGTCCGTACATCATTGAGTTCGGTATTCTTACTCTGCAAAATGCAACCACATCTTAGAGAAACGTATCTTTATTTGCAATACGTCGAACAAGCTTTAAATGGTATTCGGTTATGCTTTATTGCCTTGAAAATGTATGCGATCGATTCGAATGAAAAATCAGAAAGAAGAAAGAAATTTAAACGACATATATGAACTTTGATGAAAATGTACGTTTTCTCTTGCTGTTGTTTTCGCCGAAGTAATATCGAGATATCGCGAAACAAAGAAAATCACATATTCTGAAGATTTTAAAGGTCGAACGCGAACACATGCACTCAGGCTATGCTCTCGACTCGTTCGCGCGATCGCTCATTACTCCCATAAGAGACGAAGCACTTTGTTAATTTCCCGTTCCTGTAGAAAGGAACTCGCCATACTTCGTCTTGCCCCTTCCCTGCTCCCTTTTCTCATTCGCTCTCCTACCCTCCCCCTCGCTCTCTCTCTCTCTCTCTCTCTCTCTCTCTCTCTCTCTCTCTCTTTCTCTCTTACTTTTATACTTCCTTCTATAGTTGCACACGATTTGTCTCTTCCTTCTTTTTTTACAGACGCAAACCAATCATAGAACGAATAATTTTCAAGATACGACTTTGATATAAATAGAAAGATAAAAATTGAAAGAAAGTACGAACTTGAATAAACGTTTACTTTAATACTAAATTTATCAACTATTTAAATATACCTATTTCTACCAAAACCAGTCAGAATGACTGGTGTATAAGAAAAAATGCTTTTAAGGCTTTCAGTCTTTATTCACTCTTAAAAAATGACAAAAAAAGTTGAACAATATTAATTGTAATAGATAAATGGATTTATAGACATTGTCAAATAACAAAACGCTTAATTGTTTACAGTTTGTCAGTCACAATTTCTACATATGTATATTTTGCTGTGTGTACACTTTCCGCATACACTTTTTTTGCATGTATGCAAATATTTGTGGTCTTATTGTTATTGCAATATCTTATTTAACACCATTTGCGTACAGGAACCGTGCCACTTGTAGTTGGTATATCAGTTTCGTGTGGTTTTTGCCTTCAAGTTTGATATTCTGAAGCAAATTCTTCTGCTAATCGAAACAGGAAGTCTTTCCGTGAGATACTTTCTCCTATTGTATTTTTGTACAATATCGAGAAATTTATTCCGGCTAAATCTAAAATATTGAAAAAGACTTGAAGTGGCCACCTTCTGAAACCTGATTTCACGGTATATTTTCGTGCCATTTGATCAGTGACATCGACGCCAAATTTAGTTCCATTATAAAACGATACAGTTTTAGGTAATTTCTTAGCGGTTTTATCAATTTTGACGTGTTTATGTTTTGTACTTAGTATAAGTAATGTTTTATTTGGTTTACTCGTGTAAGCGGTAAGTGTGCATCCAATGGATTAGTACAACAACGTTGAGGAACGAGCCATGCTGTCTTTCTTCAGTTTGCAAGTTTTCGGCAGTTCCCTCTTGTTTGCGCGTATTGTTCCAAGCAACGAAGTATTTTTAGATCTTAATTTTAACGCCAAAGGAATACTTGTAAAAAAATTATCGGTTGTTATAGTTCTACCCTTCATGGTATACGGTTCAAGAAGTTTCATTACGACATATTCGCTTAGGGGGGTTGATGCATTTCAAGCCTCGTCTTTTCCTAAATACGGAAAGCCACTTACCACATATATCGTCTGAACATCAGACGCCAGCCGAAATTTTATGCCAAATATTGTCCAGTTTTTCCCAAAAACTCGAGAGGCTGCTAACTCTGTACAAATTCGTATATGTTCCAAAATATAGTTGTCAATCAGTAATAGGAACGCATTACTTAGATTCCCCTTCATAATGTTTCTTTTAGCATATGCTGTTGGTCCGTGTACATCTTTGAAAACACTCTGAACTTGTAATCTACCAGCAACACCTCTTTCTTCAATCGCCGTAATCGGCCAATGCCGATAACGGAACGAACGAAAGACGCATGAGCCGCTATATGTACTGCATTGGTCTCATGATTCTCTCGAAATCATATTTCTGTGCCGATAAAACATTGCAGAACCTATCAATTGTTATGTTATACCCCCCAATGTCATTTCATCACGGAATTTCTTCATAGAAACATGCACCAGTCATTTTGGCTGGTACTGATGTAAATGTCAATAACAAAAAATATATTTGTTACAAATATATATAAAATAACATTAAGTTCATAAAATGTATTCTCTACTTATAGTTACAAAAGTCATAACATCATTTCGGAAAGCAAATGTTACATGCAGTAGGAATTTTGAATTGAAATTGCACGACCAATCAAAATGACTGGTCTGGTAAATCTAGTGTTAATATCAAAATATTTAATTGAAAAGATTTCCTATTTCCTTAGCAAAGTGAAAATAAACACGATCGCTGCTTTATCGAAATTCGTATATAACGATACAGACTTTATAGACATGTTACCTTTCAATTCTCTCTTTCCTCTCTGTCTATCTGTCTGTCTGTCTGTCTCTCTCTCTCTCTCTCTCTCTCTCTCTCTCTCTCTCTCTCTCTCTCTCTCTCTTTTACTTTTTTCTATTCACAAAAGTTAGGCGTCGCTGCTTACAGGCTGTTAAGCTGCAGACGGTATAAATAAATACGCGAATAAGCCGGAAATTATGGCGGGAGGCAGATGCTCGCGTAAAGCTGTAAAATAGAAAGAAAGAGAAAAGGCGATAGAAGTGGGGTGGAGAAAGAGAACGTAACGAAAAAGTTTCGTAAAAAGCTGATACATGATTCCACTAATGAAAAAAGTGCGCTCTTGATTACGAAAATTGCGAGATACTTTCTGAGACTGCTGGATGGTATGGCACGATATCGTGCTGACGATGATCCTCGAATGAAAGTACTCTCATAGAAAAAGATATTATTCTAATTAAATTTTTGCTTGCGAAATAGAGAAAAATAACATAGAAAATACTTTATAAATATACAAATAAGATATTTGTTATCGGAGGCTTATGCAAAAAACTTCTCAAATATCTCGAAACGCCAATCTTTGTAATCTTCGATCGATGCGTCGATTGAAATTGTAATGGCCGAATAAACGGCCCAACAGCGCTAACTGAGATATATCGGCGAAACTGCGAGAGAGTGGGAAGAGATTGTACAGAGTAGTGCGTCAGGCTAACCCACTGACCTGCACCAGGAGACACCAGGAGAGAAACATGGTGAACCAATAACGAACATGAGCATGATTACTTATTTGCACTCGCGTTATTTTACGATAAATGATAATTCTTTCTTCTGGAAGATTGTCACTCCACCTTGTAAACGCGTATTTTCATTGACCTTCGATTTTCAACATGGTCTCTCGTTTTCCAAGCAACCGCTTAAACTTCATCGGCGTTGCGCAGAATGCCGCGTGGCCATCGTTATTGATTCACTCTCTTCTTCTTATCCCTCCCACTCTCGCTTCTTTTTTATGTACTTTCTTTTTAATAATATTTTAATTTGCGAGTCTATTATATCAAATGCTATTAACAACATAAAGCAAAATATATTTCTTGAATACTTACAAATTCAAGGTTTTCTTGTATTTTTTAACTATGTTAATAACGAGATACGTTTCATCCTGAGAGTCACAATTATATTTCCACTTTATTTATAGTCTCAGTATTCTATTTGTAGTAAAAACAAATAATTATTAATAATATAACTGTTAAATAATACATTTATTACTTTACACTGTTATATAGTTATTTGAATTATTTGACATTTTTTATTCTATATATCGATAAATAAATATAAAAACGAACTTGATGCTACATACAATCAACATATAATAATTTTTAAAGATGAAATTTAAGCCAATCCTAAGATTGTAAAATTGTACTATATTACTTACATTATGCGCTATTAATCCTGCGACCTTTGTATAATATATGATCCAACAAAAAAGGACCTCTAGAATTTGATGATCGTATCGCATTCTTCGACTCTCTCTCTCTCTCTCTCTCTCTCTCTCTCTCTCTCTCTCTCTCTCTCTCTCTCTCGCAATAACTTTCCTTCATCTGATGAGGGCGAATATTAAATGTTCTCTTTCAATTCGCACGATACTCGAGTGCCTTATAAATATGTATATTCGCGTACATAAAAGCGAATCGAATAAAATGCTCTGAGTGTTTTTCTTAACGATCATCTCGAGAGAGTCAAAAATTGTTTCCTTCTCTTTGCCCTGATGTTTTGAAAAATGAAATGACTGTATCGAATTTGAAGAATATTATAGAACAGTAACGTCATCTAATAAGAAGGTAAATAATCATAATTAACTCGGTAACATATTGTACGATCGAATATAACGAAAGTTGCTGAACTTGAACGAGAACTAAGATCGTCGAAGTGCATATAGTAAATAGAAGAGAAAGAGGAGAAGGAAGGAGGAAGAGAAGAAAGTCTCGGTGATGGAGTTCATTGAACTCTCTCTCTCTCTCTCTCTCTCTCTCTCTCTCTCTCTCTCTCTCTCTCCCTCTCTCTCTCTCTCTCTCTCTCTCTCTCTCTCTCTCTCTCTCTCTCTCTCTGTCTCTCTCTCTCTCTTTTCTTCACATACATACACGTACAAACATACACGCGTATAAATACGACTCGAGAGTATCGAAAGCGAATCTTCGAGAAAATTGAAAGTTTCTGAACACATTTGCCGACGTCACGATTGTATAATATATTCGATCGGGCTTCACATACGCACATTCAGACTATGCGTAAACGCATAGAAAGAACGTATTTAAAACGGTACGCGATCAATTTGTGAATCATTACGAATTCGTAAAGTATATTATTTAAATAATATTAGTATGTAAAAAATAGCGCATGTAAACAAATTGAGTTATGTGATTAAATTAGTATAAGTTTCAAATACATACCTATACTTAATGAGAATTTCATATACGTTTTAATATCCTTTAACTCGAAATCATCGAGCACATTCATCTAATAGAAATCTCTCGTGATAAAATTTCTTTAAACTTGAGGATTTGCTTGATTATAGAGAAGAGATAGAAGACATAGCGCGTAGTCACAAAGATTGAGAATCGATATACTCAATATAAATCAAAGTTAAAATGGTACTAAGGCGATGAACAAGAATGGCACTCCCTAGTCTGCACCTTCCAACTTGCACCTTCCAGACTATACTCTTAATCCATATCCCTAGGCCTACATTTCGACTTGAACCCTCGCTTATCACCTTTCTATACCGCATCAAATCGCGAAGCACCATGACGGAATGAAACTAATTTCAAACTCAACCTAGTATGAGACTGCTTTCCTCCTTTTTTCTCTTTCTGTGTCTAAGACTTCATCCTCTTCCAAGTTTAGATAGTCAGAGTGACTGAGTGAGCATCAACCCTTCGACGTCCGTTACTATCGTTAAAAGGAAATACAATCGATTACCATTCACTTTCTTCCGAACGGAACTTTTATTAGAATATTTACTCGTTCTCATACAAAAGTAGAGTCAACAAAGGAAGTGACGCAACCGATTGCCCGGTTTAAAAGACATCGAAACATTTAAAAGCTATATTGTTCTATTTTCATAGCAAAGACAGAAAAGAAAAGAGATCGAGAGCAAATACTTGTATTTTTACCAAGCACATTTTTTCTTGACTCGAATCGGCCCGGTAGGGCTTTTTCCTTAATAATACCAGTTCCCCAGTTTTTCTTTTGGATTTCGAGATAACAGACGTCCTCGTTGCTCGCATTACAAAACAGTTCTTTTAATGTTCTCAAAGGCCTTGATAGTACCGATACCGAGAATTTTAAGAATCAAAACTTGTCGATTTATCATTTGTTTCTTACTCAATTGTATCTTGTGACATACCAAAGAATATAATAAAAAATGCTGTTGTAAAATTTGAAATAATTTAAATTACAAAAAAAATCACCAGTCAATTATTTTGATTTAGAGTGAAGAAATATTTTCATTCTTTCCTACATTATTGTCTAACATGACCGCAGGTAGCATCGGAATAAGCATTGTCTTGTTAGACATTTTGATAAAAATGACATTTTTCAATTCTAGTTAAAATTCTACATAAATTATTACATTTTCTAAATATGTTCGTAAATTTTTCTAAATTATAAAAACCAATTAGTTGAATGAATATAAAAATTTTACGCACAGTTAATAGATATACCATGGAAGAAAATGTCCAAATTTCAGACTGATAGTTTGACAATTTTCAAAATGGCATCCATTTGATTCTGAAAATTTTTGTGTTAAAAATTTACATACTGTAATAACATCAACGTTAATAGTCGAACTGATGTCATTGGAATTTTACACAACTTTTACAGAATAAGAATATATTTTTTATTTTTTATATATTATTTAAGTTGAAAGACTATTTTAAAAATGTTGTCTACCTTAATAACAAATTATGAAGTTAAAAAGCAACATTATCGCTGAATCAATTTTATTGAAAATTCAGAACACTTTCGTGAAACGTGACAATGATTTGATAATAATCTTAAAAGAATTTTGCCTGATTAGTTTTAACATGATATTTATATTAATATAAACATTTTAATGTTAAGATATGTTGTATGATCATGTTTAATGTATAAAAGCGAAGATTATTCGTTAGGTTCCATGGGCCATAACCTCCTGATCGAGTTGGCCGCTAAAAACTACTAGTTAAAACTGTGTGATATTGAAGAATTTGCAAATAGAGATTTAAGAGAAAAGGAGAAATAACGAGTTAATAAGCCATATCGTCGGAAAGATATACGCGGAGTATTCGATACAAAACAGAGAAGTTCTTGTATTTGAAAGACTCACTCAACTATGTGCGCTATGAATGGTCACTTCGACGATAAACTTACAAAAGTATAAGATAGAAATAAATAAAGAAAAAGTACAGACGAACAGTACAATTTCTTGTACTTACGATGTAACACATAACGCGTAAAACGATTATTAAGCCGATCTACACTTACATATATAATATTATATAAATGGCTATATCGATTTCTCGTTGAATTATAGCACGTTCCGACACACGATTTGCTACTTTGATCGTCCAAGAAAGACGTTCTCCTTGTTCCATTGCTACATAGATTTCGTGTACCTACTCTCAAGGAGTCCCAACGTGTCGGTAGTCTGTTTCCTCTCACTTCCTTGAGTCCGTTACTAGACTGTCAGTACGCGTTAGGTCAAGCGTTCCGCCGTTACGCAACGAGTAATGATAGAGAAAGTATGAAACTAAAGTATCGCGCAACGTTAGCCTTATCCGAGTCGTCTGTCTAGCTCGATGTAACGGATATACCGGGGTTGTCGAACCCAAACACGATACGTTCATCCAAGATCGATCTCTTGTTCTCTTAACTGTTTTTGACAAGTATACTCGTCGTAAATAGTATTATTCTATGTTGACAAATATACTCATGTGAAAAAATTACCTTCTTTAAATTGAAGTTTTAAAATTAAATTTCAATTTAAGTTTTAGTGAAAGCTAAAATATATTCATAAATTTAATATTTAAGATTATTTTAATACAAAGAAATAAAAGAAATCACTTGAAAAAATTTGCACAGATAAAATATTTATAAATTTCCAAGTATATTTTTCTCTTTTTTTTTTCGAATTTTCTATCTGTTACTTCGTCAAGATTCTGTTCTAACTTCGACGAAAATCAAAAGAAAGGGAGCACATTGCACAATATAGAAACAAAATGATGTTATTGATGCGGCAAGATAAAAGAAATGTATTATTTCTTAGTATAGAGCACTTTAAAGAAATGTAAAAACCCTGAAGAAATTGACTGTAATAAGAAAATAAATGGAATAAATGTAAATGATGATATAATTTCATATTCAACAACAAAAAAGACTAAAAAAATATTATAAACAAACTTCTTCACCTTTTACACATTATTTCCTTAAATTTCTCTTTATTATATAAGAACAATATATAATAATAGAAAATTAACACGGTTGAATGTTTTGATAGAATGCATCGACAGCACAATTGAATTTATTACTTTTCTTTCTATATATTCAGTTTCTGTTTTTTTCTTTTTAATAAAAAAATAAAAAAATAAAAAATAAAAAAATAAAAAGATTATGAATGTTTAAGTTTGGCTATAATATCCATGAATTTGAGTAATAAGATTATTGATTTAAAAAAAAAAACAAGTGCAATTTAGCTATAATTTGATTCAATTTTACACCAGCTGAGGCAGGCTCTAATTATCAATATCTCTTACTTTCTAATTTCAATAACCTGTAAATATTATATTAATGCACTGTATTCAAAAAAAGTCGTTATTTTTAGTAAATTGTTGGTAAATTATGATATAATAAACAAGCAGAAAATTTGTAAGAACATTTAATTTCTATATTATAAATAACATATAATTTCTTAATTAAAAACAAATAAAGAGTACTATTCATGAGTTATATTAATAATTATCAGTCTTATCATTAAAAATATTTGAAAATCGCACTATATCTATATAAGACCGAGTCATCTCACCCGCAGAGTCATCTCACCTAGAATTATCCTATATATAAAAGCATTTAATGCGAATGAAGCGAAATGAAAAAACAACAAATGAACAAAATACGTTCTATTCCTTATGCTATAGTAACGGATATATGAATCATTTATTATTGAAGTGATGTAAGTCTATTTATGGTCCATAAATACTCTTACTTTTTAAAGTAATTCTTATAAAAATCAATGCATAATAAATTTACATTGATTAACATTCCAAAAAATATAGAAAAAACTTATTAGCATTTGTCAATATCTTGGAATTGATTGAAATGCAAACTCTTAAATATTTTGTTAACAAAGAAAATAGATTTACACTACTTTTGTAATAAACGGCTCATATCGACAGATCTACTTGTATACACGGATGCTTATGAATCAATTCGTGACATAATGCACCATCTAGGCCAAAAGTATTAAAGATGACCGATGACTCACTATCGAGGCCCATTTAAAGCACGACGGATCTATCTCTTCATTATACGTACTCTAGTTCCATGTTGTTGTTCATCATGAAATATCTACTATTGCCATCAAATTAAACCTTAAGTACGAAAACTTTCCATATGATTGTCAATCAACAATTGAGTAATTATGTCACGGACACAATAAGATAAACGTAAAGCGAACCTTTTTCCTCAGCTTTTTTATTTTCTACAACAAAAATGAGAATAATCGGTAGGCATATAGAAAAAAATTTTTAATTATAATAAATCTTACTACGCTCAAAGTGTTAGATCAAAGATATATTTTTGGTAGCTATAATATCAATCAATAACTTCTCTTCTTTGAAAGACAAATCATCCGAGTCACTGACCCCAACGATCGATCGTCCTATTTCTGTATATTCCGGGCCAATGTCCGTAGATTGAAAGTATTTTCATGCTGGTAGAAGAGGAATAATTAACTAAGACGTATTAGTAATTAAATTTTACAATAGATTTGCAATAGTACAACCGTAATAATTATGAAAACATGAGAATTTTCTACTCTCTTATCGATCATAGAACGTTTCTGTTTTTTTTTTCAATTTTTCTTTCAAAACAAGATACCGTGAAACTTGAAAAATCACGCTGAAAAAAAATAGTATAAAGCAGTAAAATTAAATTAAAGCAGTTGAACCAAGTATTCTAAAGGTTAAGAAGGGATAACAAAAGTAAATATTTGATCACAGTTAAAGAGAATCCCAGAGGGCCATAGAAATTCTAAGTGGCTAATCCAAAAACACAAAGCCTACAGAATCTTGTATCAATGGCAAGGCTCGGATTTAATTTAACTTGTCATAATTCATCCTCGTACCTGAGTACTTGCTACTTATGAATGCTAATTTACAAAATTATACATCATCTAATCTTATTGAAAAAGTAGAACTTATTATGAAGAGAAGAAAAATTATAAAATGAAGGAAAAGAGGAAGAGAGATAGAGAGATAGAGAGAGAGGGGGAGGGAAGTTTTCGACTAGAATGGAGGGCACGCCGTTCCCACATTGGACATCTTCCCATTCGAAGCTGTGCTGCATGTGCAGTCTAACATCTGCGTTTAACCATTTTGTCCACGTACAGACGCAACTTTTTTCCTACACTTTTTTCTTATATCAGTATTCCTATATTAGAACCTTATCTAATTTTTTCGTGTACAAGGTGTTTTAATTTTACAGAGTATCTAATAAAGATTAATATTTTAAATGTGACACTAGTAGATAAAAAAGAAGGAAGAAAGAAAGTTCGTTGGGTGAAATGCGTATTACCTTAAAAGGAGCCACGATTAAAGTGGTCGATTCGAACAATGAACAGTGCCAAAGTGAAACTTTGGCCTTTCTCGCTTTCGCGATATTCACAGGATAGTCTGACGATGAGAGAAAAAGTATGCAGAAGGAAAACTCTCGGAAATAAAACGTGAGAGTAGTAGATCCATAATCTGGATTGTAAGATATTGTTCCTTGCACCGACTCACTCACTAAACAAAGGTTATCCTTATAAACTTATCATGGTCCAATCTTAATCCTCTCTCTCTCTCTCTCTCTCTCTCTCTCTCTCTCTCTCTCTCTCTCTCTCTCTCTCTCTCTCTCTCTCAATCTATCTCTCTATCTATCTATCTATCTATCTATCTATCTATCTATTTATCTATCTAGCTGTGTACGTTTCTCCATCTTTGATTATTCTCATACATTTCGTGAAAAAAAAAATTTCGACGTTACACTATTTATTTGCATATTAATTTATTTTTTCCTTATGTTAAATTAAATTAATAGAAAAAAAAGCAGTTTTATCAGCCGTGACAACTAGATGATATAAAAGTCGAAAACGATTCTTGCTATCTACGAATATGATAAAATATAGAGTAAAAAAACTCGTACATATATTTAGATATAGTGTCAATGATTTGTAATTGAAATTCAAACTAAAATTTCAAATACACAATAGAAAAATTGTATAAAAGGAAAAAAAAAACAGAAAAGAGAAAATACATACGGAAAGATACTCGCGAGATAGTTGAAAGAGATTTTCACAAGAGCTTTAGATTATTCTCATTCTACGTAAAATATAATCATTTTTGAGTTTCAGTCTGCTGGATCTAAAAAGTAGACGTACGTTTATTAACCTACGCACGCACGCTAAATTCGTAATGAGCAAATAGGAAAAGCAACCGCAACCTCTTCCTGCACACCTATTCGACGCGTCTGCTTACAGATTTTTCCTTTAAAATAAGACAACAAAGAAAGGAAAAGATAAAAATAAAGAGTAGATCATACAAAAGGTGATCCGTTTTTGTGAGCCTACGCGAACGCACGCTCGGCGAAGCTATTTATGAAATAAGGGAGTAAATACGTAGATACACACACCGTATAGTATGTACAACGGGTTTTATGGCGAAAATCCAATAAACGCGTTGCTTCTACCCTTCGTTATAAGACATTTTTCGTTTTCACTTTTCTTTTAAGTATACTCTTTACTCTGCCGATCTTTCTCCTTCCACTTTTTTTCTTGGTCTCTCACAGACTCTAAACTCTTTTCAACTTTTTATTTGTCTATTTGTATCTGCTCGACCATTCCACAGTATGGTATTTGCACTGAAAAAGCTGAAAAAGTCCATTTCAAAAATTTTGCTGAAGCTGTAAGCATTTACTATTCGTTACTGTAAAATTTTTACTATTCGAAGGAGAAACAATGTACCAAATTTTTTTACTCGTTTGTACACTCACGAAGCATTAAGGTTTGTCGAAAGTTAAGAAGTTTTATGGCAAGTATTTATTTTTTAATTATACTATGAAAACACCATACATTTATCGACGATTTTTGTGTGTTCTAAAAAAGTTGTGTTGCTCTATGGAGGCTTTTCAGATAAGTATATATTGCACTTTTAAACAGTTTTTATTTTTTTTATCTCATATATGTTCGTATAATTATTAATATTTGGAAATAATAAATAGTTTAATAATTTTCTTTACAACCGTAAGATTTCATTAATTACTTTGTTATAATTCTATGTGAGTCAAGATATTTTTTTCAGTTTTATTACACTTGGTTAGCCACATAAGTTGATTACAATTCAAAAAAAAAAATTGGTTCAGGATTCGTCTGAATTGAAATTTTGTGGCTAGCTTAGGTATAACTGATAAAAGTGAAAAAAACTCTGTATTTGCTTATTCCTCTTGAGCCTACATCTTCTATCAACGAAAACAAACTAGTAGAATGTAATGAAAAAAGACATCATGTGAGGAAGAAACTGTGGATGATTTTTTGGACAAAAATTACTTGTAATAATTTACAAATATTCTTAAGAGAGTATTATACTCTATAGTAAAAGGCGTTTGTTTAACAAATTTTTATATTTCTGTATAAAGTAGCCATACAAATTTGTGCGTCAAAATTTGATTCACATATTTATTCATGTTTCTGTAATTTTTAAAACTTTTATTAGAAAGAAATAATAAAAATTTATAGAAACGTAAACGTTTGAACATTTTCCCATAGCCCACGTGATTCTCCCTATTCTATTTATTTGAAATAAAAAAAAACTTAAGTAATTCTTAATTAGAACGAGTTTAGCTACAGCAGGTAGCAAAATAAAAAAAGAAAGTCGATAGTTCAAAAAATGACAATATATTGATATTTGATTCTCGATTTTTATATATTTTTCTTGCCATTAACGGATGAAAAAAAATATTTGGAAATAATTTTGGTATAGGCTATAACAACATATGCATTGAAGGAATACTCCAAAATTTGAAGCCAATCGGTCAAGTAGGTCTTAAAGTATCATGTTAGCTATTTTTCAAATTGACATTTGTACAACTTTTCAATGTAAATATCCAACTGTGCGTCCGTTCAATTCTTCCCAATTCTCCTATTTTTTCCAATTGCGACACTATCCGCAACGTACGAATATTCTCACGTTCTCATTTTACAGCATCATATGCATGTATGGTGCATACAAGTGCATATTGGTTCCCCACGTCCATTAGAAATTGAACAAAGATCGGAGAAGGAAAAAGGAGATGAGTAGTTGTCGATAGGAGCAAAAACGCTCCCTAATAATAACTCATACTCGTTACCTATTTACACATAGAAGCTGTAGAAAAAGCATTCGTTATTGGCGCAATCTCACAAGTCAAAACACGATAGTCGTAACGCCAAAACAACTTCATTGATTTGATCTAATGACTCGAATTTCGTGAGTTTACTAATTATGAATTGTGGCTACTCTAAATTTTGTTTCGCTCTTATGGAACGCCTTTAATCAAATATTCGAATCAGACGAACGAGCCTTTTATCTTATTTCTCTCCTTAAATTTTTTTATGGAGGAAAAATTCTTACCTTAACTATGACTCGTAATCATCGTCACAGGATCCATGAACGAGCTTTGTTGTATGCACCCTTCTGAAAAAAGATAAAAACATGATATCTTTTAGAGATCAAAGTCAACATATCAACGTGCTAATATCTCGATAAAAATAACATGAAAAATGAAAGTTTCGTGCGTAAAATATGTAGAAAAATAAAAAACGATATAAATTAGTTTTAGGCCTAGCAGCTTAATTAAGAAGAAATCGTTTCGAAGGTAAAAAATTGCGCGACGATAAGAACAAAAAATCACGATTTTTCTTTTTTTAAAGAAAATGACAGTTTTCGTTTGATATTGGTTGGATATTTTGAAAAACACGTAAGATGCGGTGTATTATGGCAACATCAATTAACTCGAAAATCGATTAAACGCAACGCTAAATACTGGAAATGCGATACGGCTTCCTTCATCAAAGGTACATCTAAAAAAAATGAAAAAGTACATCTTAGCCGTGTCTTACGAAAGCGTCTATTATAGAGCATTATCTTTCGCCTCAAAAATTTTCTCGAAAGTGCCCACTTGATTAGTTTTTTATCTCCTTTTATCTTTCCTGTTTTACTCTTCATAATTTGAAACGTTTAAAATAAAATTTTGTCGATTTCGTGTTAATGATGTACATATATTATTAACATACACACGCTTTTGTTTTGTGCCTTACTTTCTCATTGTCAATCTATGTTTCTGGTTTCGCATAACAGGAGCTGAAAAACACTAAATGTGACCCGCTTTGCCGTGTGGCTATGAATAGTTTTGAGAGAACGAGATAAAACAGGAGAGAGAGAGAGAGAGAGAGCAAGGAGGGACGGCGTGCACGTGGACATTACGTGAGGTGGCCCGTAAAGCACCGAAGAAACGTCAAATAAACACGCTCGAAGTAAGCAGGCCCAATTTCATATTTTACTTAAAGTTAGGAATCACTCGAATCATATAATTGCGAAGAAGTCTAAAAAATAAGCGATTTCTTCCGAGAAATAAAATATTTTGTGATTAAACTTTCGTTCAAGATCGTTTTTTTTTTTTCTTTCAATTTATAATACGCAAAAAAGAAACTGTCATGTTAAAATTTAAAGCTATAAAATTGTAAACTGTAATAAATAAACCAAGGTGTGTGTGTCTGTGCGTCGAGTACGAGGAGTAAGACGACTTTCTTTGTGCGTTCAAATCGAAGCGAGCACCGCTGCTAACGACGAAAGGTGAAGCGAGAATAATGGCCCTCGTGAATCGGTTGCAACGTCGTCCTCGACGAAGACGACGAGAATTCAGCCAATTTTTACTTAACGGTAAACAAAAGCGATTACAGAGGCGCGAAGGTACTTCGAAATCGTGCCAGTGGCCCTCGCTTTCTCATTTCTCTCTTTCAAATGACGACGAAAATATCTTCGTCCATCCCTTTTTTGTTTTTTTAACAAATCCAATTTCATTATCAGCTCAAAATTAAAAAAAAAAAAAAACAAATTATTTTTGCAACATCA
The DNA here is from genome assembly GCA_918808275.2 of Dolichovespula sylvestris. NCBI lineage: Eukaryota > Metazoa > Arthropoda > Insecta > Hymenoptera > Vespidae > Dolichovespula > Dolichovespula sylvestris. The sequence goes on along the minus strand of OU964964.1, from coordinate 951,682 downwards.
AAGAAAGGTATGTGTAGATAAGATACGAATAAAATACATGTCTGAATAAAAAAAGAAAGCATACTTTTATATTTTAACATTAAGTTATCTTTAAGATTGTTATGAACAGTAACAATAATTATTCATTGATGTTCTTGTTATCGCGCCAAAAAGCAGCTACAGAGTTCTTCCTACGCCTCTCTTTTTTAAAGACGTATACGCGTGGGAGTTCTTGAATCATTCCACTTACCGTTATATAACGCACGATTTTCCAAATTCACCAATTAACGCATTGAATACTGTAAGGATCACCGATGACTGAATTTTACAGACTATATTGAAAACGTTTTTAAAAATTTTTTAGTGACATTTAAACAACTAAAAGTATATTTCTTAATAAGGGTAAAATCTAATATATACGACATGACAATGAATTATCCTGTACCTTTTATTTCATATATCTGAAGCAGTCAGCGAAGAGAATCACATTTAAAGGAATATATGAGCGCATACGCACTTGGTTGCGGCAACCACGAAAACTGGAGCGATGTACATACGGTCGTCGAGTTTGATCGCCTGCTTTTTTGGTTGTTTGTCAACCTGGTTGCCGATGACTGTGCGCATGTAATCTTAGAAAAGTATAAAAAAGGAAAATATCGATTTATGTATAAATTGCTACGGTTAATAGAAAAAGTAAGATATAAGTCGCTAGTTTACTTTTTTCTTCATATTAGCGTTTCTCACTATACACGTCTCAATTATTAGGTGTAGTAAAAAGAAATCCATTATTTTTCCAATAGATGGCTTTAGTGATCTGTATCTCGCTTGGTATAAGTGCGATCGGGTAACGCTAAATGGCATTAGAAAGATAAGATTTCGTACTAAAAAAACTTCTCAGACAATTTTGTGATTGTTTGACTCAGTTTTGTTTGAGAGCGCGTCAATGATAGACACCAGCAAAGAGAAAATACGCCATATTTTACAGTTTTTCTTCGATAAAGGCGAAAACGCAAGGCAGGCGGCTGAAAATGTGAATAGTGTTTATAGTCCTGATACTGTAATAGCCAATCACGCGCAATTTTGGTTTCGTCGATTCCATTCCGGTAATTTCAATGTCAAAGATGCACCACGCTCTGGAAGACCAATTGTTGAAAATGTCGATAAAATCATGGAAATCGTCGAGTCCGACCGTCATGTAAGCACGGTTTCGATTGCCCAGGAGCTAAACATTGCACAAAAAACCGTTTGGAACCACTTGAATAAGGCTGGATACAAAAAGAAGCTCGATGTATGGGTACCACGCGAGTTAACGCAAAAAGCCTCATGGACCGAATTTCCATCTGCGAATTGCTGCTGAATCGCAACAACATCGACCCATTTTTGAAGCGGATGGTGACTGGTGATGAAAAGTGGGTTACTTACGACAACGTCAAGCGAAAACGGTCGTGGTCGAATCGAGGTGAGCCGGCGCAAACGGTGGCCAAGGCCGGATTGACGGCCAAGAAGGTTTCGCTGTGTGTTTGGTGGGATTGGCAGGGAGTCATCTACTATGAGCTGCTTTCCTACGGCCAAACTCTTAATTCGGACCTGTACTGTCAACAATTGGACCGTCTGAAGGAAGCAATCGCCCAGAAGCGGCCAGCTTTGGCCAATAGGAGAGGAATTGTGTTCCAGCAGGACAACGCCAGGCCACACACATCGATAGTGACTCGCCAGAAGCTAAGGGAGCTTGGTTGGGAGGTTCTTATGAATCCACCTTATAGTCCGGACCTGGCACCAAGTGATTATCACCTGTTCCTATCTATGGCGAATGATTTTGCTGGTGAGAACTTCGCCTCAAGGGAAGCATGTGAAAATCGACTCTCCCAGTTCTTTGCCAATAGGGACGAGGGTTTTTATGAGAGAGGCATAATGAAATTACCTTCAAAATGGCAACAAGTTGTCAATCAAAACGGTGCATATTTGATCTAAATCGAATCATTATAACTATGATAAATAAAGCCTTCAATTTCATGCAAAAATAATGGATTTCTTTTTACTACACCTAATACATCGGATATCCTATGCATATAAATTTTATGATAAATGCTAACATCGTCTTACATATTAAAATACCGGTAATTCTAATCCACATGTAATTATTAGTGATCAATAGAGAATAGTATCGATAGATACGCTGGCGTCAAATAAATCTATTGGTTTTCTATATATTAGTATACGTAATGTATGCGCGTGTACACATGCGTATGCACCCTAGAATACATGTATACTTGCTTGAATACATGCAAATGAAATATAAAACGTAACATTCCAACGAATATATTTCTCTCTCTCTTTCTTTCTGTTTACAAATATCATCCTTCGCGCACATATATAGGATTTTTTTACAAAAAATGACTGCCTTTGAGCCAATTTGCAAAATATTACATGATCAAACGCAACATACAAACCTATGAGACGCATAAAATTGTAATTGACGGTAAAATCAATATACACTTTTTCACGCATAGATAAAAATTTCTTTTATACTGAACACACACACACACACACTTGTTTTGAGATTCGTTATGTTTAAACGTGATAATTGTACGTTCGAACGCTCGGAGTGACCCTTAATTAACAACTATAAAAAAAGGAGAAAAAATGACGTTCAGCAATCTGGGTCAGAACGATTCGGAGCTCTGTTGTGAGTATGCGCGCCCGTGTATACGCACATGTGTATGTGAGATCTTTTAAGCAATAAAGAGACTAACAAATTCATAGAGTGGTAGCATTATAAATATTGATTTCGTTAGTGGAAAGAGAACTTTTCTAATATTGAGGTGATCATCTCCATTCAATAGACAACGCTGTACATGCTACTGCATATTTATATAGTACATAAATAGCGTACATATACGTTTGATTAATTAAAACTTATAATACAAATCCAATCTATTTAATTATTCACAGATGAAAATGTGTCATCCAGTAGGTAGCACGACAATGCATTAATTTGTTATGTGATTCACCATTATTGCGTTTTTTCTCTATCTTAAAAACAATCGGAAAGAATCGTCATCTTCTGTAGTTGTAGTTATCGTTGGAGTCCTCATAGTCATCGGCATAAACGATAGAAAGTCGAGAGCGTTAAAAATGACGAAAGGGAATAAGAAAGATCTATCAGCGATCATCGGCCACGCTTTTTTTCATTTCCCACGAGACAGAATCGAGCAGCATTGGATGATTCCAGCGAACAGCTAGGAAAGCCCTCGAATACATCCGAACGTTCGGAAAGTTGCGATCCTTTCCTTTAGAAAGAGTGGATCGAATCGAATTGGCATTCAGCCAACTCTCCCGCGCTCGAACGCACATTATTAAACCGTCGCCAGTTTATCGTGATCGCTGTGCCGACGCTCATTATGGAGTGACATGAAAACGCCATTGTTTCATCGCACAGTCAAAGAAAAAGAGAGAGAGAGGGGGGGGGGGGACACGAAACACAGAGATGGAGTTTAAAGGAAAAAGAGCAGAAAACGTCTTTACTCACCAGCTTTCCTTAGGACGCGCAAATCGTTTCAATCCTCCTTCATAAAAATGCTACGATGCGCTATAATCCAATATGGCAGCCTATGCACACATGTCAAAACAAATCACCGAACGACGCAACGTTTGTGGGGCGATCGTGACGAGACCCGTAGTTCTTCCTTCTTGCGAAGCTTATTTCTGTCTCTCTTCCTTCGCTCTGTACATGTATATGTATGTATGTGTTGAGTGAAGGAAAGAGAGAGAGGAACAGAAAGAGAGGGAAAGAAGAACGACGAATCGTCGCGAAGATCCTTCGACAAGGAAACGAAACAAGAAAGAGGATAACCGTACCCGTACACTCTTCTACTTCTTTGTTCGATCGCGTCGAAATTCGTAATGGTAAATAAAGAGGGGTATATGTGTAGGAAAAGAGAGGAAAAGGGCAGGTACAGATAAACAAAATGATACGCACGCGACAAACATCCGACGTAGACTGGTGGCAGCGCGCAACGGACGCAGGAAGCGGGGTGCGGAGGAGCTGGGCCATTACAAGGTGTAGAGGGGAGTTCGTCGTTGGTAGTGGCGGTGGTTGCTGGCTATGGTTTGGTGGGGCGCGAGGCGCGTTCGCCTGAGCAGTGGGGATACGTTGGTTGACAGTGATGCTCAACCACCGTTTTCGGTTCCTTTTCTTCATCCTTTTTTATCGGATCTTTTAATAGAAACGTCGATAGATTAAACTTCTTGTGCTGATTAAAATTGATTAAGAAATTAGGCAATAGCACTTAAAGCAGCACAAGAATATATGTTCTTATTTATATAAGTACATACGAACAAAAAAATACTAAACTTGAATTGTATATTGTGCATATATGTGTATGTTTAAAAAGAAATGAGACCATACCTTTCATATTATACAAAGTTCTCATTTCAATTACAGATATTAATCTGAGCATCTATGTAAATTATTCCAAATATATTTATTTATTTATTTATTATACGCGCGTGTAAATAATCCATATAAAACGGATGCATTATAAACATTAAAGTAGATTTTTATGGAAACGTACAACAGGACAAAAATGGCATCGAAATATAGATGCAATCCAATTTCTCAAATTCCTCAGTTACAAATAGCAATACTTGTACAGTACAGATCGACGTGATTTTTTTACTTCATAAGGGTTACACCATTTTGAATACATCCATGTCAAGATATTGTAGTTGAAAGAGAAAATAACTCTTGCTTCTGCTAATCTAGTACTTATGAGCCTTAAAAGAAGAGGCTACATTTTGCGACTTTCCGATCATGTATTTGTAAACTTTATAAAATATCTTTACCTACATGTTTTCAAAAAACAAAGTACTTAAAATTAGTAACGATACGTAAGATAGAATTAAAACAAAAAAAACACGAGAAATTACAAAATTAAAGGAAAAAAAGGATGAATATTGAGGATTTCATTTTCGGAAAGTAAAATTTGTCGTAGGCTCTGTTAAATAGTAAATTATAGAGAATAGCGATAGTGAAAAGGCTATCGGCGGTGCACCGAGGATCGCAGGATTCGCTGCGAATCGATTCATCCCATCAAGGATTACGGGCGCGGTACGCATGCCGGATACCCGCGCGTACCTCTACCTAGATGCTATCCTCTGAGCAACCACGCATGGGTCTGGCGAAGCACCGTGACCCACATTTCCATGTCTACTACAATTCGAGTTAAAGTTTTGTTCTATCTGAGGGTGAACTATCTCTTCGATCTTTCAAACCATAGTTGGTCCAGTGAAGTCTCTGCTATTCTCAGAAAAAAGGGGCCGATAGAGAGAGAAACGAAGACTGAAAGAAGACGAAATGGAGCACATGAAGCCAATGGAAAAACGTAATCAGTATAAAAACTGGTTGGCGAACTACCATTTAGAGAAAGCCGTGAGAAAGAAGACGAATACACCGTGTAGGTATGTCGCACCTTCTACAGATACGAGACTACATAGTCACTATTACGGGTCCTGAAACACGTTCGCCAATGAGATTTTCATCTCGTCGCTTATTGAAATATAAATACATTTAAATGCGTTCGTTGTATTACCTTAATGATACACTTAAGCGCTGTTGTCCTCCATCTTCGTTTAAAAACGCGATCGTCCTTATCACCTAAAACGGAAATTTCAATTAATTAGAAGTAAAAAAAAGAACCAAATTTATTTCGTTTGATGTTCATTTTACTAAAAAAAAGAGAGGAGAAAAAAAGTAGAATATCTATTATTCCTGAAAACCTCCTCAACGGAATTTATGTCACGTTAACATTACATATTAACATACTTTCGTGAAAGAGAATCATTACGTTTGAATCATCTTTAAAAACATGTACGTATACAATCTCAAGACTCTAACTCGGTTACGAGTTAACGATCGCGTAATCTGTGAAACTAGTCTCTCCTTGATGATTCATGAGCCGATAATAATAAAACACAAACACTCAGTTTTTGAATTTGAATACGCGCCGTTTTCTTTTGCTCGCCATGCGAGATCATTCATGTATACATTGAATAGGTACATACATATCTACGTATACTTATATAAGCATCTACATACCAAATTGCATGCCATATCGTGTGCTTAGTCTCTTTGTCCGACAATTTAGATTATCAGATATAAAGAAAACGCCTTTTACTAATAATTCGATGTTAAGTATCTAGAAATGTCGATACGAATCGACAAATATTATAACTTTTTCTTATGTGCATATACAATCGATACGAAATCAATTAAATTTAAAACGACAATCTAAAAGAACAAGCGAAAATTATTTGGAGTAATAGCTCGATCACAGGAAATCGATCTCGCTATCTATTTTCATTATTACTTTTTTTTTCAAAACTTTGCATTTAAAGTAGATTAAAAAAGAATGTTATCGCGTTGTGGAAAAGGAGAGAAAAGGGGATAAAAGTTTTGTAAAAAATCTTCCCAGTCTTCGTCTTCTAAGCGGTAAAACATTTAACGAGCGAAGGGAATCAGTCAAATTCCCATAGCAAAGAAGCAAAACAATAGAAAAGGAAAAAAAAGCTAACTAACAGCACTTCCATAATATTTGTATTTTTTGTTCTCTATTTCTCTTCCCCCTCACTCACTCTCTCTCTCTCTCTCTCTCTCTCTCTCTCTCTCTCTCACTCTCTCTCTCTCTCTCTCTCTCTCTCTCTCACTCTCTCTCTCTCTCTCTCTCTCTCTCTCACCGCTTTTCAATTTGCTGATAAAAAATTTATTTATCTTGTTGCAAGATTTTCTATAGATTATACCTATTAACATAGTCGATGAAAAAAAGAAAGAGAAAGGAGACGGGGGGAAATAAGAGAAAAGAGTAAACAAGGACAACGGATATTTCTCGTTGAGCGAAAAAGAAAGGAAGGAGTTTGAATCATATAGGCCTTAGGTGCATACGTCTAAAGATTTTACTCCTATATCAAGGCGTGTCTTTAATTTTTATGTGATATACTCAAACGCCTTCGATGTGTTCAGCGCGACCCTTTCGAAGGCGAAGAAGCAACGTGGTTTTAGAGTAGCCTTGCTCTCATAGCTCGGTGTATATATGTATCGAGCTTTAATCGCAGCTTGTTTTAACTCGGCACTCGTTTCTTCTTCGATTACTTGACTACTCGAGTCTACTCGTCGAAGACACATACGTGACTTTAATTTTGATACGGGGAGAAATCCCCATGGCACGAACATGCTTCTGCGGTTTAATTTCACCAACGCAGCAGGATGCGTCTGCTACCAACTATGCATGTCTCTCTCGTACTCGCTCTGCATTATCTTTTCATCCCTTTCGCTTGTATTTCTCTCTCTCTCTCTCTCTCTCTCTCTCTCTCTCTCTCTCTCTCTCTCTCTCTCTCTTTCTCTCTCTCTCTTTCTCTTTCTTTCTTTCTCATTCACCAATTTAGTCCTTCAACGCCGGAGAGATGAGATTGAGAACAAGATCATCCAAAGTCTTCCTATGTTTTCTTCTTTGTAGCATATCAATCTTGCGTATGAGCGAACACTGGAGGAAAATCAGTTTCTCAAGAAAAATTACGATTCGAGCGTCGTTCTTGCATGTACACGCGCCTACGGCCTGACATCTCTCTCTCTCTCTCATTCTCTCTCTCTCTCTCTCTCTCTCTCTCTCTCTCTCTCTCTCTCTCTCTCTCTCTCTCTTTCTCTTACCCACTCCTCACGCGCTCTCTCTTACGCGCTTCCCATCCACTTCTTCTTTCCTTTGCCCCTCCTTCTCTTTCATAGACGAACAATCCTCTATAGGGCGGCAGCGCTAGACAATAACTCTTTTGTCTATGGCCGAAGGCACGTGGCACAGGAAAATTACTACGCTGCCAGTTTATTGTAAACATTTGTCCGCGCAAATAGACTCAGGAGGGCGAGATCATCTCTTGATTTTTACCTCTCTCTCTCTCTCTCTCTCTCTCTCTCTCTCTCTCTCTCTCTCTCTCTCTCTCTCTCTCTCTCTCTCCACACCTCCTTGGAGTATAGCGAAAGAAAAAGAGAAAGAAACCAAAGTCTCTACTTTCGTTGTTTTTTTTTTTTCGAGAAAAACCACTCTCATAATATAAGACCGTCTGAAAGACTCCGAAAGAGTCTACGTAATAACGGCGGGACATTTCTTAAATTTCCTACCATCCAACAGAGAGAAAAAAGAAGGAATTAAAGGGTAGAGGAAGTTACAAATATGAACTCGGACTATAATAATATGTCTATGTAATATATATGTATACACAATGCAACAATTTATAGGATAAAACAAACCCTGTTTATAAATTTTACGTACGAATAAACGAATGCAATTCGTTTCCTAATACTCCAGGTATAAATTTTTTAAATGAACATTCGCATGAATCGATGTACAGAATTCTTATATTCATAGAGCGAAAATGGGGAGCATACGATGGCCAGTTCGTGGAAACTTAAATGTAGTCATAACGACGACCCATTTCCGAGTAACTTAGTAAACTAAATACCTTAACTTTATATTCTGCGAGGATGTTAGTTTCATCTCCTTCCAGTACGCTGAGCGAGAATACCTTTTGACAAATTTTTTATGCTATTGGCCGTCCAAGCTTTACGGAACAAAAACTTTTCTCTCGTCTTCATGCTTGGAAATATTCGCACTTTAAGCTCGACCAATGGAATCGATACCGTAATTGTTTTTCCAACAAATAAATCAAACGTGTATCCATCAAAAACTATTTAGAATAAATATCATTTTGTTGTTATCCACAAGATATTAATATATTATAATAATAAAAAAATAACTGTAATAACATACGTACATAAATATAAAGTAAGTGAATCACCTAAAAGTAGAAGCGTGAATATCTCGATTATTTTTGATGACAAAAAAAATATCTGAGAGAGAAAATATCTGATTCGAAGGGGCTAAAATAATAGATATGAAACGTTTTACTTTTAAAAACATATTTCTTAAGATATAGGGATCATCCATATCTTTTTTAGAAGACTTGATTTTTTTCTAACAAATTAGAGCAAATTTAAAATATTCTACATGTCTCATATCGTAATATTATGTACCGTGAATATAACTTTCCTAATTTTATAAATAGTACAAACCTAATTACTGTTCATTATCTTTAGCTAAAAACGAAAGTGTATAACTTCGACAACAAATATTCGACAAAAAATATGAACTACAAGTGCAACACGAGAACACTATTCCCACTATGCATCCATTATATCGGTGTATAAATTTGTGTTGGTAATATCCCTCTCACTCTTAACATAACAATCAGGTTAGTATAAGTTAGAGTCAATAGTGTTAGTAGGCTGAACTCATACTTTCCAGTCTCTCATATTTATATCTTTCTTTGACGGTAGCATGCGTTTGGCAGGGATCCGTGCTAGATACGATACCAGTACGTATTTGTTTTACGATAAATGTATTGAAAATAATAAATATAATTAAATATATAAATTCTTTTCATCATTTTTATTATTATATTACTATATTATATATTATATACTATATTATATACTATATTATTATTATTATTATTATTATTATTATTATTATTATTATTATTATTATTATTATTATTATTATTATTATTATTATTATTATTATTATTATTATTATTATTATTATTATTATTATTATTATTATTATTATTATTATTATTATTATTATTATTATTATTATTATTATTATTATTATTATTATTATTATTATTATTATTATTATTATTATTATTATTATTATTATTATTATTATTATTATTATTATTATTATTATTATTATTATTATTATTATTATTATTATTATTATTATTATTATTATTATTATTATTATTATTATTATTATTATTATTATTATTATTATTATTATTATTATTATTATTATTATTATTATTATAATTATTATTATTATTATTATTATTATTATTATTATTATTATTATCATTATCATTATCATTATCATTATCATCATCATCATACTAATAATATAAAGTGAACTAATTCTACATGGGAAGACTACAAAAAAATAGCACTGGGAGTTCTACCTCATAGATAATATGGAAAGAAACTCATGTTTTGATTTTAAAAATATAATATGTAATATATAAGATGGAAGATACAAACAGAATAAATTAGTTGATTACGTTCGTTTACTTTGATATAATAAAGAAGAACTGAATGAATCATCCAGCATCAATCTGGATTCTTAAATAACGAATCTAGATGCTTGCCATTCTACTAAATGTTAGTTATAAAATTTTTATGTCTCTAATATATAACATAACGAAAACAATAAATTTTTAAAAAGTTAACAATATCTTAGAAACTAAGACTCATTAGCATGAACGGCTGAATAGATATTTTTTTTATTTTTACCATAGAATCATCTGTCAAAGCTTATTAAAATGTCTGAGTTATCGTAGCTTCTCAATGTGAGCATTGCAAAATCTTTGTGTTAGGAATAAATAAAAAAATTTGAGCATCAGTTTACGCACGAAACAAGCAGACAACCATGGAACAAAATACACACAACTCAAGCGTATATACAAAAATCAGTAGTTGAGGCACGAGCAAAAATAAACTATGCAAAGCTTACTTTTCATAAGAAATGACAAAAAATTTCGAAAGCAGCATTTACGCCAACAATGAATTCTTTATCGATTTTGATGAACAAGGTATTATTTTAACGATAAATATTTACAAGATGATTTTCAAATTTTTGAAAAAGCTTTATTTTTATACATAAACTATTCTCGAAAAAACACCATTTTTATATGATTTTTCAAAGAAAATACAGCTTTTTTATATCGATCAATTTTGGAAGGCAGTATTTTTATGCATAGTATATAAGAAAAAAGATGAAATAACATTTTTTTAAAATGTTGGTTTCACATTTCAAAAAATATGATCTATAAATAAAATTGTTTAGTAACACTAACTATATCATTTTTTTCAAATCAAATATATTTTTCCTCAGAAATTTGTTTTTAATGAAAAAGTGTTAATATCGCTGGTAGTGATATCTCTGATAGTGATATTAACGCTTTAAGTTTTAAGCTAATTATATATATATATATATATAATTTTTATCTATATATAATTATCTATATATAATTATATATATATATATATATATATATATATATATATATATATATATATAATTTATATTACACATAAAATATATGTAAAGTAAATGATATGTACTTATATAATATATTATATACATATAAGAACACCTTTTTTATATGTTTGAGACAGGTTATCTTAAAACCTATGAAACATATTGCAATTTGAAAGATAATTTAATCCTCTAACACTGTTATTTCGATACTTCTTTAGATATCGTAAAAATATATATAATAACCGTACTTTCAAAGATTGTTAAATGCTAAGTTTTTAGGGAAGTATTTTTCAACTAATGTTTATTGGTAACTTTTGGTTTTAAATTTAATTTCTTATAAGATCTCAAAATCTAACCGGAACGTTTGGACCTACCCTGTATATGTCAAGCGTTATACAAATGTAGAAATATTTAATAAATTATAATATATTATATCGAAAAGATAGCGAACGCATTGCATCCGAAAGGACGCTATCGAATTTTTCCCATCACGTCATATCCGCTTTTCTTTGTACGCGTTACTCTACTATCTGCCATAGACGCATTTGATGGATTCAATCTCGTAAACCGGATGTTGATAAGCGAGCCGTGATAAGTCCAAAATAATGGCAGAACTCGAAATATATTTTTGCAATGGCCCGAAGGGATAGTGGCATCATTGAAGAAGAAAATCGAAAAGAAATAGAAAGGAGAGATCTCACATCTTTTCGTTTTACCGCGTTCTTAACTATCACGGCATGTTTTTCATAGGTGTAGCTAAATATGAATGATACAACAGACGCGAATAACCTCTCTTTCACCCTTTCCTCTTTGTGTCCCTAGCAACGTAGTGGCGATACGTGATCTATCGCGAACAAGGCGCAGGATTCAGAGAGATGGAGGGTATATGAACCCTATGCTCAAAGCTAGGAACGCGAGATGTCGAGAATGAAAAGCGAGAGCAGGCAATTTTTTAAGCGTGCGCGAGAGCAGCCCTTCTCGAGAGCGTAATAGGAAAGGGTGGCTCAAGAACCCCGGCAAGATCAAGACGTGGGGACTTTCGATGATTTTATCCGAACATTGTCCTCCTATGTTAACGTACGTATGCAATACATATGTGTGATAAAGACTTCCTTCCCTTCTCAACGTATAAATCCTTTATCCTTTTTCTTACATCATTCTTATTATTCTATTGTTACTATTGTTATTGCTATTTTTATTTTAATATAAATATATCTATTTATTTTCGGCATATATTAAAAAATTATATTTACAAATGAATATTCTCCATTTTCAAAGATACTGATGGGTAAGGGAAGAGTTCAATAGAAAGTAGATGATTCCTTATAGCCGATTCAGAAGCGAGACGGAAGTAATTTCAAGGCGCTTGTAATTAATGCTAACGGTCGTAATTAAAACTAAAAGCTTCACATCAGTCTACTCAGCGCAAGGTGTTACGTGTAACCAGGTAAATACTCTCGAACGTAAGAAAGCCGAGATCGTAACCGTTTCTCTCTTGCTGCTCATCCAACGATTCTCCAAGCTTTCAGAATTTCATGGACAAAGTAGAGATCTTGTTCCGCGTGGTCGCCGAAATTGAATCATACTTGCTCAAAGATAGATAAATCTAATCAAAATCATTTTAAAGTTTAGACAGCTGATCGGAGTACAGTCTAGACCATGGTGAACAATATCTTCTCCGCCGCGGGACATAGTTTCATCTATATCTAGCAATCTGTTTCTCTACTAGTTAAATAAGTTAGCTAGCCATCAATCCAATCGACTATCCATCAATAGAACAGATATAACTCATAAAGCACAGCGGTGTCAAATAGTGGGACTCGTCTTCTCTCATCTTATCGAATAGGCAAGTAGGGGTATGGACCGCAAACGGTCCACAAGTCACTAGTTGCCCATCTCTGGTATAAATGGTATGACCACATGTAGAATGCGGGACGACGTTAAAAATTGACACAACCTAACGTTACTGGTCATGAAAGATTCATCCTTCGAAATTATTCGAAATAAATACGTGAGCCAAACTATATATCGCAAACCTAGGTGCGTATTCAAAAAAGAAATGAAATCTCGGTGTCTCGATAACGAAATCGATATAAGTAATTATTTATACATTATGATAGCAATTTAATACTTTTATCAATTTATTTTATGGCTTATTCTATATCTATACTTTATTCTATGTCAGTATTCCTTGTATGATATCTCCTTGCTTATTATCCACTCGTTTTATCTGTTTTACCGATCGCATTGAATGTTACCAAACTTTGAAAGAAATCATATTTTTTCTACTTCTTGATTTTCTCTTCGGATAATACGTACCACTCAACCAACGTCAACGGAAACAGCTGAGACTTCTTTCATCAAACGCTCCATCTACCGAAAATAATTGTATTACCAACGCTCTGTGTGATCGATAAAACAGGATATGTTTAAGCGGCGATTAAATGATCAAATAAATCAAACGATTTTCATATGAAAAACGATCGACTTGGTGATCATTCGAGTCCATCGATTCTGATACACACGCATTATGTTGCGCATGGCTTGCGACATATAAATGTATGTATGCTTGAATATGTATATGCCAGCGTATTGTCAATTCATCAGAGACTTTATTCGTCGCTTCGAATGCGTCTATACCTGTCCGTCACAAGCTGAAACGTGCAACTTTTATTCAGGCGTGTATATGCGTTTGCTAGAACCCCGTGGTATTTATACCACAGAATAATTTTTTGCAAAAAGTTTATCGTAACACATATACACATATAGAGAAGCTAATTCATCTCGCTGAATGCTAAATATGAATTAATTAATTAATTAAAAATGTATCATATCCCTGGACATAAAAATAATTTATTAAATAAATTAAAAGGAAATTATAACAATTTATTTTTGATCCCATTGATAGTCCTTGTGAAATGAAATAATCGAAACGATTAACGATAATGCTTTTTTAATTTCCTAAATAAAACATAATCTTTCTTTATTTAATCTATAATAATAACAATTAAAGAAATATTCCTAATTTTTAAAAAGATCCGTATAAACATTTCAATTGGAAACTTTCCTTATCATGATTATTTGAGATTACAACGAACGTTTCCTCTTCTTTCTTCTTCGCGTGACACAATAATTCAAGAGAAGGTAAGAATCACATAGAAACCAAAAGAACCGAAGAGTTCACTCGAAGAGAATGAGTCACGTTCGTTCGTGAATGAGCACGTTTTCCTGGTTGTTCGTTGACCGAGGTCGCGCGATTGTCAGTATGTTCGTTTGCGCCGTTTGCCATACATCGGAGCTCCACGGTACGTGTTAGGTTTCAATGTAAAAATTGTGAAAAATAACAAAATAAGTTTTTAATGTGTTTTCATTTTTATCTTAAAAGGAATGTATAAAAAGACAAACGTTCATCGAATGGCAAATGATACAATCGTCAAATTTATTCAACTCTATCGATCTTGCGAATGCCTCTGGAACGTCTCCTCCAAGGATTATGGAAGCAAACTCTCGCGTAACGCCGCATTCGACATGATATCACGGAAAATGCAAATACCGGGTTTCGGGCCGCGTGAAGTCGCTCAAAAAATAAAGAATCTTAAATTGGCTTACCAACAGGAAGTGAAAAAGATCGAAAAGAGTGAAGAAAAACCAGGAACGGGAGGTGTCTATCGACCGAGAGTCATATGGTTCGATCTGCTCTACGACTTTCTTCGAAAGTCTGAGAAACCATTGCAATATGATCGCCAATTCGATAATGATCGATCAACTGATCGATCGGAAACGGTAAGTGACTTATTTCGGTCTATCTTCTTAGATCACCTTGCGCGAAATTGCATGAAATTGTACAATATCACATGACACATTTTACTTTATAAAACAGCGAGAAAGCGATCCGATTTTTATTGTACTCAATTTTCGATTCCTGTCGAACTAACAATAAAATCAAAAGAATTGTCATAAAAATGCAATTGTTTTCAGATTCGGCAAACTACGTCCAGTTGTAATCAAGGAAGAAACGTTACAAATTTAAAGAAAAATCTATCTACATACGAATCCAGCTCGAAGAGTGAAAGCAATTCTGCTTCAAAAAGAAAGAGATCAGCGGTTGTCGATGTTCTCCTCAACGAGAAACGAAAAAAACGTAGAAAAAAGGAAGATGACGTTAATAATGTTAATGAATATAAAAGTTTTGGCAAATATGTAGCTGCGAGCCTTGGAAGAATGCCCTTCGAATATGCGATCTCAGCTGAAACTGAAATTCACAGTGTTATAATAAAGTATAAGGTTTACGCTATGCGAAAAATCGTTTATCCAACAGCGAAAACAATGACGACCGTGATCAGCACTCATCGTTCGTCCACTTACCTACCACCTTCAAATTTTTCTTAAACATTTAGTCATCGCACCAAAAAATGCAAACTACATATATTGTTCCATCGATAGCATTGCATCCGACTAGAACGAATATATTAACATTGAACTGTTAGTGGCAACAAGAGACAATGACATCAACACATCTTTCGTACTTTTCTATATTGTTATCCATTCCTTTCCCCTTCCAACTATTTTCGTTTGGAAAAGGAAAAATTATTTTTCTGTTTTTACTTCTATCAATAAAATAAATCAAAAATTTAATATATATCTTATAACATATCTATTGTGTCAATAACAAAAAAAAACATTCTGTTTAAATGTAATAAGACAAGGTTAAGCAGAACTTTAAATCTTACTCAAGGAATCGTTTCGAAACTCGAACTTTACAACTTATTTATATAATAATGAAAATGTAACGTATATCGAGACAATTTGCCGATATGTTCCTGCAAATGAATTAATAATGCAGATATACAGATAATGTATACTATATATACTAACAAATATTATTTCTCTTTGAAATAAATGCATTTTAATCGACAATTTCAAGTCATATCATTGAAGAGAAATAACATTATTATTTCAAGATTTTTAACTCGGTCTTTGTTGAATACTAGAAAAAAAAGATGAGCTTAAATTTCTTGCTCATATAGATTTTTTTGTCATTGTCAGCGAAGCGTCTCGTTTCACAAAGGGTTAACGATATTCCATTTCTGAGAGATCGCGCTTCGCCGATAACAGGGCTTTCCATTCTCAATAGGCTTTCCGATTCTCGACGGTGTAAAATCAACAAGAAAGTGCTCTCCGTCTCCCTTCGCGAGTATTTTTTATCAGCTCTTATTTTATCGTTTATCGATTACCGCCAGGCCGTTCTCTTCTGTGTCTGTAATGAACTCGGCATAAAATTGCAAGCACTTTTACAATACTATGCAATGCAAGAAAAGAAAAGAGAAGAGAAATATATAGTAGAGCAGCATCCTGTTTTTATCATGCAAAAGTATTGAAAAGTAATTTTCATAAGATTCTCTTTCCAACGTTCAACAGCGTTAATTTGTCCTGCAAAGAACAAAGATGGACGGGATTAGTCCTTGAAATGGATCGCAAATAGGTGATACATGAAACATCAAGAAACGTTCATAGAACACTCGTACGTTAGTAGCTCGCCTTGAAGACGCGTTCGTTATAGCCAGGGATATCGACCGACCCGACCCGACTCGACTCGACTCGACTCGACTCGACTCGACTCGACTCAACCTTCTCCACTCGGCTGGGTGCGAGGGAGACTGGGAGTCTCGACGCGTACCACCCCCATCGCCTACGCGTCTCCCTCACGCACACACCCATTCTTTACGTTTTACCTCTTCATCCAGTACATCCAGCACTAACGACCAACGAGTACGCGCGCCTACCACCCAAAGAGCCTTCACCAGACAGGACGTAGGCCGTGCAAACATTCTATGCAAAATTCTCGCCGGTTTTATTTCAACCGCTTTTCCTTCTTCCTTCGTCCTTATACTCTCTCTCTCTCTCTCTCTCTCTCTCTCTCTCTCTCTCTCTCTCTCTCTCTCTCTCTCTCTCTCTCTCTCTCTCTCTCTCTTTTCTCTCACTGCTTTTCTCACAGTTTCCCTTGTAGTCTGTCCATAGTGTTACGCGATCGTAAGCACTCGTAAAAAACATCGAGTCGTTACGATATCCCATGCGTTCGACCACAACTGTACTTTGATCTAGCTTTTAATTAAAATCAATTCTAAAAACTTTGAGTACGATGTAACAACAATCGTTCGCGCCAGACGTATTCTATGCCTGTTTCGTATTATGCAAGGATATACGTACTACTTAGGTAAGTATATCCACGTCTAAATGTATAAAAAATGAAAAAACAAGACATAAATGTTATCTTAACCGACGATATTATTGTCGATTTCGTTAAAAATTTGTATCCGTCCGATAGTAAATGGCCGGTGTCGTTTATCGTTAGCAGGCGTTCCTTCGAGCTTAGAACTCGCCGATAGATAGCTAGCTCTTCGTCGGTTCGCTTCAGTCTAACAATAAGTGGAGACTGTCTGCTGCCAACTACCCCTATCCTTTCCAGCCGTTGCGCCACCCACTGCTGCACCCACCGCAAAATCCTCCCTTCTTCCTCGCACGCACACACACCTACGCGCAGAGTTCTCCCACCGACTTATCTCCCCTCCAGCTTACCGCTCGATGTTTTACGCTCCTTTGTCACGAAACATAACGACACGATCCTACATTTCTCCACTCTTAACCTTCCTCTCCTACTCCCACCGCCCTCATCCAGGGCAAAATTCACGCCGTTAAGAAGATCGAGAAACGTAGAGCACTTATTTCTTTTCAATTTAACAGTCATAGTTACATTTAGTTTTTATATGAGATCAGTTTACATTTTAGTTTTTATATAAGATCAGTTAATATGCGAAACAAGAGAAAAAAAAGAGGAAAGCTCTTTCTGATTGAAGCTATCGCATTAAATGCATCATCCACATATACGTATTTATGTGCAAAAACGCTTACGAGACAAGAGAACGACACTTTAGATGAGACTAATTAGGATTTAAAGGACACAAACTAAGAAATTTTGCCGTAAGATCGGCAAAGTTTACAAGTAGTTCTTTATTCAAAGAGAAATTATTTTTTCTATTTCCCTTTTCTTTTTATCTTCTAAATTTTATCCGATGATAGCAGAAAGAATAATCACTGCTTCGGACGTTGAGAAAGAAAAAAGAAAAAAAGAATTCGAGTCGTCTTGCTCTCGATGATAACAAACGTTGGCTAGATATGGCGCGCGTGGCTCGTCTCGAGTGGTCGACAAAATAGCTGCAATTTAAGAGAGAGAGTCGACCCTCCTCGACGGTACTTGTGCAGATCGGTGCTACTTTAGAGACCTCTCTTTTTTTTCAATAACAATTCAAGAGACGCAACCCAGACGGCTTCCAAATTCGTTCGAAAGATTTACGCTGTGATTCGCATTTTAACAAAATCTTTCTTCCAAACCGTTCTAAGTATCCGTTCGTACCGTTAAAAGTCGATTTGAGTTGTGCTGCTATCTCTATACCTTCAGCTCTGTAACTTTTTCAACCTGCCTATGTTTTATTGTCCCATCATTTAATGCGTACACTAACGAGAGCAGATTGGTTGTTATTTGCATAAGTTGTTTCTTAAAAACTTGTTGAAAGATTGAAAGAGAGTAAACATAAAACAGAAAATGAGAGGGAAAGAAAAAAAGATAAATAATTAGGATTATTAGTAGTACCAAATAATAAGAAAAAAAGAAGTATCACTCTCGTGAAAGACATGCAGCGAAAATATGAATTTTGAAAAATTCAGATACGAATTATTATCGGGATTAATTAGTAGTAAACTTTACTTGTGCATTATTTTTTCCTTATGCTCTCGATATAGCAAAAATTAACAGATGATTATCTCCAAAATTTCTTCAGATATCTACAACCTTTTACCCTTTATTACATTTTTTATATCTTACTTCTCACATAAAAATTATATATGTATGAATAGATGTATCTGTATATGGGTATGTATATACTGGATGAATTTTCCTGAAATTTTGCACCAGAAATAATATTATTTGTAATAAGAATTCATTCAAGTAATTTTGGTTCGACACGACTTCGTTTCTATAAAGCTGAGTTTAAAAAAAAATCGCATTGCAACAAAAAACATTCAAACTTCGTTGAAATATTTTTTTTGAATAATAATTTTTTTTAATTTTTTATTCAAATGGATGAAAATCTCAATTTTGTGGATTTAACAAAAAATCTGTACTTATCTATAAATTTTCTACCAGAATTTATGCATACAGATTTATACGCATGTCTGTGAACGCGTATGTATGCGTGCACACACAAATTCTACAATCTAAATGGGTTGAGTAGATTGACTTGAAATTTATACCAAAAATTAAGTCACATGACGAAGATTAACTAGAATTTTCTTTTCTTTTCAGAAATATTTAAAATAGTGTTAGCCATTAACTTAGAATTAGATTGATCGTGTCTATTTTGTCATATACAAAAAAAATGTTAATTATATTTCATAAGTCGTTTAAAATTCGTGTACGATACGTCCAATCTAAATAGATTATACATAACAGATAGAAAATATGCATTTCTTTCGATCGTATCAAAGAATGTTGAAGAAAAAAATGTCGCTTAAAAGAAAGATTTGTTCATTAACAACTACATAGCATATTAATATATGTTTTCTAAAAAGAGATTACTTACTTTTTCTTGGGCCAGTTTTGTGTTTTTACGAAAAGCAAAAGAATAGATAATCTAAACGATCGATTAAACTAGTTGACCTATAGATACATGGCTTAAGTTCTCACGTCCTTTTTCCCGCGAAATTTACATATAAGAGAAAGAGTTTGGATTACAAACACTCACAGTTCCGGGTGTCTCTATCTGTAAAGCAACAGAATGATTTCGGTTAACAAAGAGAATGGCCGATGTCATTTCCAGAATTAAATTGGATAGCGGGAAGAGAAGAGAGGAGCATGAAAATGGGTCACCGCTAGATTGCCGTTCAGGATTGCCGCTCGGATTGCTGTTCGGTTTGTGGATTTCCCACTACTAGGCTTTACCAACCTATATCAACGTCCGCTTTCATTATCGCCTTTTGTTTGTTATCGCCGTCATTTACAAATTTTCATCTGCGGAATTGAATTATTACCGATTTACAGTTCAGCATGTGCATAAATATATACAATAAACATGGCTCTCGCGAGACATTGGTCCATTCATTAGGTATCTTGCAACGAATTATAGACAAGAAGGAGAAACGTCTCTGAGATATTGGAATTTTATAACTGAATTTAGACGTTTCATCGAAAATTACCGACGTATCTAACACTCCTTCTGCGTGGAAAAGTCTTCCTCAACGATACTAGTATGTTTACCTATTTATCTATGTAACTACTTATGCATCTAGTTTATCATACCTATCTAGGCATGTACGTACATGCATGCATCTATTTATCTATTTACCTATACCATTGATGTGTAGATATGCGGAAGTCTCTGGTTCAGACGGTTCAGAAACTATCCTAAACTTAGCGTCTGTTGCACGGAGAATATTAATATTAAGCGCGTGGTTTACGCGCTAGTTCATCGAAAATTTCGAAGCTCGCGGTAATATCATTCCTCTTCACGAAAAAGAAAATTTTGCATGAAAATATGAAAGAGAAAGAGAGAGAGAGAGAGAGAGAGAGAGAGAGAGAGAGAGAGAGAGAGACCAAGATATTACTCCTCCTATTCTTTTTCGCTCTCTTTTCTTTAGTACCATTAGAATAGTCGAAATAAAGATTCGCGATGTCTTGACGCTTTCGATGCTAAATCGAAACATTTTCGAAAACGAAGAAGACACGCTAGAGAGAACAGTCTTCTATTTTGCCAGAATTAATCAACAGCCGTTGCTAATTTCATTACATCATGAATTAACAAAGTTATTTCCCAGACTAGTCGAGTTATGAGCTCGATAATGATATTATTACTCTCCTTCCCATTTAACACTATCCACTACTCCTAATTCTCTCCTACTTTTGATAGAGATCAGAAAAATCATTTAGTCTTTACAACTTTACGACGATTGTTATAATGAATTTATAGAAAATAAGTAAATCACAACTACATACTTATAAAAAATATTACCAAAAGTTACATGAGAAAACGATATACCTCTATTTATCCATACTCCATAGTAATTAATTGATCAGAAAAAAACTGACATTCGATAAAGGTAACATTATCGTTAGTCCTTATCTTCGGAAAAGAAAGATTGGAGCAGGCAACGCGTAGCGCATAACTCGGCAAGAAAGTACATAGGTACGTATGTACGGGAACTGCTTGATCCGCGGATTAATCGACCTTTCTCCTTCTGCCGTTGGTCCATTGCCAAGCCGATCCCAGTAACCATCTCTTATCTGAATGCAGCTTGGCAAATGACATTGGTTTCCCCTTGAAATGGTACATACTTTTCCTTGAGCCCTCACCCACCCCTACATATCGACACATTGTCCACATCACCTCGGATCATTTAATCTTTTTATACTCAGATTCCATAAGTAAACATTTATTTTCTTTAATCAAAATTCACATTTTGTTAAGCTTTTTTGAAATTAACACTGTTTCCACATAAAAGTTGCATAAATAGAAATTTAAATTCGTCCTCTGTAACCGTGTTCTTCCAACTAATAGTGAAAATTGTTATTACATCGAAAAGCAAACGTCTGAATCAAGTAGAATTAATTAAAACTTCACTTTTTCCAGTCCCAGAGCATCAATAAAAGAACATCGAAAGCGAATTTTGAGTCTCATTCGTGCTTCAAAAAGATCGAAACTATAAGCATTCAAGGCTACGAGAAGATGGAGACACCTGAATTCTTGGATAGCTTAGTTAGTGAAAGCATCGCACGCAACATTGCAGGGACCTTGATTCGAACCCTAGTCAATCTAGAAAATCCATTTTTTTTCATACGCTTACAAGATAAAAATTGGTGGGAATATCAATATGAAACAAATGTGCTTCTTTCGCTCTGTTTCTCATCCCTTCGAAAAAGCAAAAGGGGAAAAAGGGCAAATGGAGTAAAAAGAAAAAAGAGACAGAGAGAGATGCAAATTCAGTAATCAAAGGAGAAAAGTGGGAGAGATAAATAAAAATTGGATGTACCTAGGAACAAGAGAAGGCTGATAAATCGAAATATAAATAGACAAATAGATCGAGATCGACGGTAAACAGCAGATATTTTCAATCTTGTGCCGTGTGACTGGTTAAAAGTGCACTTATTAAATTTAGAAGATGTGGATAGTTCTTACGTAAGGATGGAAACAGAGGAGAAGAAAATTTTACGTGGCGAACCATCGAAGCGATGGCTGTTTGCATCTTACTGATGCGTTCTAGCTGAGTTTCCTCAATTTGATCGAAATTCTTGTTTCCTCCTTTCAAGTTCGATACGTCGCACGATTTCGATCTTTTAGTGGTTTCACATTTATTGATTTTACCTTGGAATCGAATCCTTCGAAATTGGATGAAGAATTGAAAAAATATAACACGAGTGAAACAACGACGATGTAGCTACATATATGGAAATCCACTTCGCTGATAATTGAAGACAGCATAAAAATTGGAACAATTTAATCAAAATATATATGAATATATCATGATGAAAAAAAGAACGAACGAAAAATGTTTGACATCGTTCGTCAACATGTAGGGTGTAATCGTAAATCTATTAAAATTAGTACCTTTTTCCTCTCTCTCTCTCTCTCTCCCTCAACGCTTGTTGTTTCCAATGACCGAATTGAGTTTTCGGAACAAATCGAAAGCAATTGTCGACGTCTGATATTTCGTTCAAACAGGTCAATGGGAAAAATATTTTTATCTAACGAACGAGCTCGCTTTTCCATCGAAACCTATCTATCCCCAGCATCGACACCTAGCCAAACTTCTTCATTAATTTCCAGTCTCGTTCCTTGTCAAGATTTCCGATATCTTCCTTCTCCCTCTAACCGATCGCTTCTAATCGAACGCAGCTGTTCACATGAGATCGCGTCATTAAATCCGGTGAGAAGTATTTCACTAAAAAGAATACTACAAATAAAAGAATGAACTTATCGATGCAATTTATTTATTTTTTTTTTTTTTGCTTTTTCCACAATAAAAAGTAATAATATATTGTCGCTACGGAGTTGTATGACGGTTCCGTCGTACTGATAGATTGTAGAATATAGATTGTCGTTTATAAATGTGACCTGTTAATTGTAGCGATCGATAATCATTTATTGATTTTTCATAATCACAACTGGTTTATTATTAGCAATACATGATCATCTAATTGGATGATAAGAAAAACGGAAAAGACTGCTGATTAAGCTAATCACGAAGATGATCGGTCTGTTATGATATAGCGTATAGGATACGTAATGCCTCTGGAAGGGTGGAAGGGTGAATGACATGATCCACTGATAAACGAGCTACTTAAAACAAGGAAGAAAAAATAATGAATAATTCCACGGATGACGGATGGTGTCTCATGATTCTTTAGCATTTGATTAATGATTCTTCTTCCTCGATAACAGGAAACCTTTGCTCCATTTCAACAACTTGAAAAAACCTTTTTGAGCAAGACATTGAGATGGATTTTTCTTTCTCTCATCATCACTTAATTTCTTATTTTGAGCCACCTATTTTGTCTTACAATATACAAAATAACCCATATAATTTGATTGTAAACATGAAAAATTGCATGTAGAATTATCGCTTGTTTTCCCAAAGCAAGAAACACAGACCTAAGAAAGCCAGATAGAACGAAAGATAGCAATAAAAACAGTTTGTGTTCAACCGCCACGGAGTGAAAATAAAAGTAGCATTTAATTATATGTTTGTTTTTTTCTAACTATTTTCGACAAGTTTCTTACAAAATAAACAACAAATTTTAAATAAAAAATAAAGAAAGAACTGAAAAAACCTAAAATAAAAAATAAAACTTGCAATCTCATTGAGGATAAAATAATAAAGACCTGCTAAAATAAATTTTGTATACGAAAATATCTAAATTTCAGGCTTTTCCGTTTTTCCCGAATTCTTTCGAATATTTTCGGGAAGGATTCATATAAGAAAAATAAAATTTGGATCAAATAATGTCTTTTTTGATATGTTTTCGTATCTTCAAAAGCAGTAAAGGCGATAAATACGAACATGAAGCAATTTGCCTAGTATAGAATTAAATAGATATACATACACATATATGTACACATATATATAATATATTTACACTTGTTCTGTACTATAAAATTAAAAACAAAAATTTTTCAATTCTTTCTTTCTTTTCTTCATTCGTGTTAAAAATGTGATTTAACCAGACGAATATAGTGAACGCTCATAATAGTAAACTTTTGATTCTTATTTCATTTCGATCAATGGTGTCACCATCAAGCCACATAACGTGCGACTCGCGTCCTTGGCCCAATCTCGGAATCTAGATACGAATTTAATTTTCATTCGCATAAAAGCGATAGAATTCATCCACGGAATAATCGCAGACAACTTGAAAAAGCATGAATCATCGCGGTATAAAACTCGTCAGGCTATTGAGTACGAAAAAAGTTTAAATTTCCATTAACTTTTCAAGAAACTTGTTCTATGACCCTATAGGTCGTTAATTCAATACGACTTGGAAATGTCAATCTAGTTATGATCTATCGAACGGCTTATCTCGAATTTTTGTTCACGTATTAAAAGCGAAAGCTTTTAATAATAAATAGAAAAAAAAAAATACTTTCTACAATCGTAATTGCAGATATAAATTAAATTCAATAAAATAAAATATATAACATGAAAAACCAATATGCTTTTATTAATTTGATTTTAAAAACTTTATAAATTATGTAAAGTATAAATTTCGTTAATAAAAACGATAAGAGTATAGAAATGTGCGGGAAAAAGAAAGCATTTGCTAATTCCCCCATAACGACGAACCGATGATCTCTGTTAACAGCTCAAAATGTTTACACTTGTCTCTAAGAAAGTAAACCTAGCTAAACAATCGAGCAAATTTTCTTTCGTATTTTCGCTGAAGAGTAAGTTGAAGAGATCAACAAAAAGGGTTAAAGTAAATCGAAGGTCAACTATTACGCCAACAATAGATATAACACATATTGAGCGAATAATTATTAAAAACTATTGTATATTTTCTATTGCTATAATTTAGAGATAGAACATAGCTATATAACAGGATTTGTTCCAAACACGTATGCATTTAAATGTAAATACGTAAAGATACTGTAGGAAAGGGGCATATGGGTAATGAAGAGAAAGAGAAGGATGCGATAAAAAGTTCGTTAGGTTCAGATGACTAATTACTGGAGTTATCGAAAATTCAGTGAGACAATGGAAGATATCGTGCGCTTAAAAAAAGAAAAATCGATATAACAAGAATCATGCGGAATTCATATTTATTCTTAGTTCTAATTCGAAATGTATTATAATCGCGATTCGTTTATGGGAAAGCCAAGTCAATTTTATTGCAAATCTCGGCAAAACTATTAGTTATTTTGGATTCGAATAAGTTAGATCCTCCGTTATTAAATTTCGATAGAATTAAAGCTATCGCGATAAACTGTAACGACTCATTCGTTAAAGAGTAATTTCTCGAGTAACAAGTAACAAATCGTCCAAAGCATGGACAAAAGAAAAAGTTTCTTCAGCAACAGGATTCTACTTAAACTAAAGCAAAGTTGTCAGAATCGTTGAGAAAAAACTCAGTAGTCCTCTAAGTTATCTCAACTTGCGTGTGCCCTACATAGGTTCCCATGGAAACAAAAAGAAAGCTACGTAAGGTTCCACGTACCCTGAAATTCCTTCCAAGGATCGTGGATTTTACTTCAGACTTTTGCTCTTCACGGACAAATGCTTATAGAATCGACGGTTTATTTTGAGTAAACGATTAAATGACTGGCTGTTCTTTTCGTCCCTATTTACTTAAAAATACTGAATAAACAAGCACATAGATATACATGATAGTAATTGCTTATAACAAAAGCTTTATTGCAATTGTATAGAACGAGGAACACTTTGCAATTTCCTCCAAGCTGCCATAAATAAACAATTCGAGTTATAATCGCGCTGTAAAAGTCAAATTCTATGCAAGATTAACAATGTAAAAAAAAATCTGAGAGATAAAAAAAGATACGTGCATATTCACATAGATGCGTAGATACGTATATTTTGTATATAGGAAGACATGTAAAAGAACACAAGAAGAGTAAAAGGGTTACAAAAAAATGAATGTTTCTAAGAGAGAATGTATGAGAGCGAGAAAGGAAAATGCACGAGAGAGATCTACATTGAACGTGTTTGGCAGCCCTTTCGAAAAAGTCCCGAAGGTCCCTCTATTTCTTTATTACACTGTCTCTCCCCTCGTATCTACCCTCTCGCATTGTGAAACTAAACGAAGATTGAAAGGAAGGGAGAGGAATGGAGGGGAGCACCCACGGTGCTAACGATTCTTCTATGCATCACGTATTTAAGGACCGGCACCAATCGGTAAAGTCTTTCAACTGTTTTCAAGGATCACTCTGAGTCCCTTCCTCTTTCTTTTTTCCTTTCTCTTGTTCTTTATCTCTCTTCTCCAGTCCTTCTTTCTTGACCATACATCTTTTACGCTATGCAGGAGCAAAACTGCTATTCAATCTTCCTGGCACTTTTTCATACTCTATTGCTATAAAAGAAGAACGTATTAGAGTTTTCCAATCGATAGTGGAAAGAGTCATCTCTATTTCATTTGCATATCTCGAGAAGAATGATTTGAGCTAAATCCGTTACTACTTCCTACCAATGAAAAAATCATTTCGTGCGAATGCGTAATAAAGGAAAGAAAAAAATGAAAAAGAGAGAATACGTACTCGAGTTACAATACGGCACGTCACGCCCCCGAACGACCTTTCCACATGGTACTCATAGAGCTCTTTCGCGTAAGCTTCTAGTTACACCGTTACTTAACTACTCGCCGTTGCGATCGACCTCGCGCGAGGCTTCTACCTCCGTCTCTTTTACATTTCCTATCTTCGCCCTTTACCTTCTTCCCTTTTAAGGCTTTGTTTAAGATGCGCTTACAACACTCGTTATGGCTAATTTCGCATTTCCCAGTGTACGTACGTATGAAACAAATACTTGGAGGAAAACGAGCAGCTTTCTTTCTTCCTCGACGATAAGTAGACATATCAAAAGGGTGAAAGCGGAAAAGAAATACGCTTCCGGGTCGGCGACGTCGTTAAAAACGAGAACCTTACAATTCCAGCCAAACGCAGTGCACCAAATTCGTTTATGTCTCAAGGGTCGTTTCTTACTATCTCTCTCTCTCTCTCTCTCTCTCTCTCTCTCTCTCTCTCTCTCTCTCTCTCTCGCTCTCTCTCTCTCTCTCTCTCTCTCTCTCTCTCTCTCTCTCTCTCTCTCTCTCTCTCTCTTTCTCTCGCTCTCTTTTCTATCGCCAATCAATTGATATCAATTATGAAAATTTTTACAAGAATAAATATGAAAAATAATGCAGTAAAACGAAAAATAAATAACCATTATTTCTCTATTAAATGTAGTACTTACCTAATATGCGTACGCAATTACTAATTATTTAATGAAGTAATTTAGAAGAGAAGAAATAGACAAACGGATAAAGAGAGAAAAATTGTTAGACGTTTTTATGTATCAGCAGACAGAATTTCAAAAAGACATAGTACCGAATCGTCCAAAGAAAATCATGCAAACATTTGGCGAAGAAAGCGCTACGATCTCAAAGGTTCTCATGGTAACTTAAGATTTTAACAAAGAAGAAGAAACGATATCGGTAAGGTCGCATAGTAAGAGAGATGAAGGAATGAGCTGAACTCTGAGATCGAGAAAGATGATGAAGAAAAGATCGAAAAGAGAGTCGGGGAGAGAGGAAGCACAAAGGATTCTTCATTGACGATCGTGGATGGAAAGAGGGAACAAGATGGATTTTCGGTGCAGTGAATCCGATGCTTTTAAACGGCGCTTCCTGGGTGAAGATCTCGTAGGAATCATCTCGCGTGTAGCTTCTTTCCTCTAGAGCGAGTTGAAATGCCGAAGGCTCTTTTGGCCAGCTTCCAAAGGTTATTCGCGCGGGACTCGCTTAAAGGTTCCGCGGCTCATTCCGCGACTCGTTCCACAACGTTTCATCCGATCTCCCATAAAAAACTTCTCTACCACCTCACAATCTTGCCACATCTGCGAGTGCTTCTTCAAGACTCAAGAAGCATTCAAAACTCGACGCCATTCTGTAGAGGCGGAAAGGACGAAGAACGTTTTAAATGTTTCAACCGTAATCGTCTTAACGAATTCACCAAACGATCGCCTTCTCTATGAAAAAAAAGGAATCCTCCATCGTACATAATGATCATTATACTGATGCAATGTGGAGAAAATAAGAAGTATCTATTTTTCTTTTTCACAGCATTCTCATAAAAAGTCCCTACATTATTCGAATCAGACTGACGCATACATTCACTTTTCAGTCTAGGAACCCCATGAATCGATAATTAATGCATTCGCTGATGGGTAATTAGAAGCAACACTGTATCGAGTACTTTCTAAAATATGTACTAGACACTGTGGTAGGTATCGTTAAGCCTTTGATCAACCTAACCGAAATGAATAAATCAAAGTACCTATTGATTCACACTTTCTATCAAATGCGAACACGGTGCAACAACTCGGTCTCATATTTTGTATTTATAATCCAATTTCCAAATATATTTAGTAATAAAAGAGACAATTATTAACAAAATTCATAAACAATGTTTTCAATTAATAAATGAGATGTTATTTGTAATGTAGAAATTAAATACTCTTAAAAATGTTCTGCTTGTTCTTTAATCATAATTTACTAATAATTTTCCAAAAAATAATACAGTGCATTAATATAGTATTTAAAAGTTATGTTTATATTCGTATAGTGAGATATTGTTATAAAATTATTGAAAAAACAAAGTGAATTATTATACTTTGACTCTCGTGATAGATGGCTCGGTGTTTTCAGAAATAGTTGATCCATCGTTAAATTATACATTGTTACGTACTTACAACATACATACAACTGACTGCTTACAAAAATGGTGAATTTTTATTATTTGTGTTAATCATTTTTAATGACAAAGATGTATTATGCGCTTTCTTAAATAAAGAACAACAATCAAACCAAACTGTACCTCATGTAACTGAAAAAGATACAAAGGAAAATAAAGTACCAGAATCTGTCCATATGGTTGTTCGTAAGTAATTAATAAAAAGAACTCCCGTGACAAACACGCCAGATATAATGCTAAATAAAGTTAATCCAATCCCCAGGACGTCATTAGATATAGTTCAACGAATTAAAAAACGGAGATGTTTTAAACTCAATTGTAACAAAAACATGAGAAAAATTCAAACAAACAAATGTAAATGTAAATATCCCTTACAGAAGATTCTTCTTCGAAGAAAGTTTTAAGAAAGAAAAAAATGCTAAATGCGTCATATGTAGGGAGTAGTACAGCTATACTGCTTTATTGAAATAAGATAACTGGATTGTGAGATGTGATAAGTGGTTTTATGAAGAACGTTTAACGTTTTTAGATTTATGTGATATCTGTAGAGGTTTTATGCGAACAAAAGAAATAATTTTTCTTCCTGTTATGTTCAAAACCTTTTTTTACTCGAACCATGACATCCTGAATCATGTGTCATCTCACGCGAACAGTCCAGATGAGATGAACTTTCGGATGAGAAATTTCTTTCTTCTTTTACAAAAATCTAGAATTATTTTTAGTTTTGTCTTGATATTATAATTTCTCCTTTATTTATTTTTACAAATATATGATTTTTCTTTATATATCTATTAAATTTACAATGTATTGAAGCTTTAAAGAAGTGGCTTATCACTCCCCGAATTACTTTATTTATTGTAATATGGACTCGATCTAATTGAATATGAACCAATAAACGTGCCATCTATATACTTAAATATATAAATCGACTTTCGTTTCACATCGAACTCGAAATTCGCGACCCATTTACAGAATGAAACGATGGAAACTAGCGGAAAAATTAGATTCCACAACTATTTCGTTATTGCTTTCTATAGAAACCGCGAGCATAGTTGAAAAATGGAACACGAATATCAACGTGGCCTCATAAATTCCTTTCTCTTCCAATCGTAAACTTTTCTACTTTTTGAGGCCTACGTTTCTAACTTTGTCAGTACGCAATACTTATATGGATACGTGAAATTACTTAATTACCTATATCTATTTATCTATAACCAATATATTTATAAAAATATACAATTTCGAATATGATGACGATAATCACGAGATTATTACCATTCACAGAGGATGCTTCAAATTACACAAATAGAGCCTAAGACAGGGCTGAGAAGAGATAAAAAGAAAAGAAGAGGCCAAAAATATGATCGTATGAAAATGAAACAGAGGGTGAACGGAAAGAGTATAAAAGAAGAACGAAGTAGCGTGTCGCGAAGTTGGCCATTTTATAATTAACGGGAGCCCTAATTAGCACGTAAAGTAGTTTGGTGCAGCGATGTTTGCTCGCTGTCATTATTTGACAGGCGTCTCGCCGCAAGCACACCACTGATCGAGTCGACGCATTGCGACGGTTTACGTGAATCAGCTGGAAAATAAATTAACCGCGTAATCATCGTATTGAAATCGCTCACTTTCCAATAAAGTTGTTTCTATCCGACGGAAGTCCCTGCAATAAAAGATGTCACTCCTCGTTTGTGAAATAACTGAAGAGAATTGCCTTAACATAGATTAAACATAGAATAAAGTATAATAAAAAACGGAATAGAATACCCAAATCTTCTATTTGCTTCGCAAATATGATAGATCGATAATAAATAAATAAAAACTTATGTAAAATCAAAGCGGGACATTATAATATTGTACTTTTTATCGACTATATTTGGAGAGTACCTATACTTGAACGAAAAAAATAAAAAAGAAGAAAATAACGTAGCAAATAAAATAGAACGTAGTAATAAGATAGGATGATAATTTTATAATATCGGATAATCTACATAAAAAATTAACTACCTTCAAAAATATTTGACATCGATGGAACTTAGAGTACCACAATATAATTCACGATAGTTCTATAATGGATCGTTTTACGAGTATTCCTTATTGAAGATATAAAAAATAAGCCTTTTATCGATTAACGCTATCTTCTTAAGTCGATCGACATCGATATAATTTCAACGTAAATCTTTATCCAAAGGAAATTTTCTTCGTTAACTAACAGTAAATTCACATATTTTGGTTTTTTGATCGTATGAGTATTTTTTCTGAATCACAACGCTGCATCGCTTGATAAAACAATCGAATCCTACATGCACCACTGGCAACTAAGACGCTTTTTTATCGGCAGATACAGTTTTCTCACATTGATCCATGCTAAGTAGTTCTTATACAAGAAAAGAAGAGCTAGTTTCTGCTGGGTATTTATTATGGTTACAGAACGAAAATTTAGTGTTCCACTGAAATTAGTGTGGAGAACTAACTGATGAAGGTGAAAGAAAATTTCTGGAAGATAGGACTCCAAGATATCAGGACGCTCTCATGAAGAATGACGCTTCTTTCTAGTGCCGCTAGCTTCTCCGGGGTTTTTGAGCCACGGTTTTCCTAGGAGGCACTCGGAACGAATCAATAGTCAGTTAGGAATTGGTCCATGGTACGTCAATCTTCTGTCCTAGTCGAAGATACCACAGTAACGATGAGTTTAAAATAGGAAGTAAAGAAGTTTCGTGCCGTTCAAGGAAAAAATCAAATTTCAAAATCAATTTTTTGAAGAAGGGACTAATGTTACTGAGTAGTGGCACTATTCAGTATAGGACAAACAAAAGAAACAAAGTGACCTACATCTAGGGATAGAAGAATATTGTTTCTATGTACAAGAAAAAAAAAGGAGAGTTTATCGACAAATCAATTGACAAGCTCGGACGTATGGACTATCATCTATAATAAATCGTTATTTTTATAGTATTCCTGAGTTTCTATTACGCGTACGAAAATGCGGAATATATATCAAGAATAATAAATTAACCTTCTCCCATAATATACATAAAAAATAATTAATATAATTGATATATATAATAAACTAGTATACAAATTTGCGACAAAAAACAGGATTTCGTTAAATATTTTGTAAAAAATAATTAGTGAATAATTATATATTAAATATATTCACTTATTATTATTTTTGACAAAATGATCGACAAAATTTGTCTTTAGTCACAAATTTATATACTTTATATTATTCATTTGTCATTAAACAAAATTGTACCAGCGCTGTATCCTACCTAGCACGAATCACCGCAAAACGTAAATCAACCATCAGTAAAGGAAATAAATATGAAAGATTGAATAATTTAAGTTGATTCTATTAACGCCTTATTAAACATCAAGGAAGGCTTCTAAAAAATTTCGGATTCCAGTATAGAAAATATATAAAAACATTATGCACTTCTAATTGCTTATCAACTTAAAATGCATATACAGCTTTACTGATACTTTCCAAGATTTTTGAAAAAATAAAAAATATTTCTTTTTATTCTATAAATGTATAATACATTCCCTATCATAAACACCTTTGGTTTCACCCTTTGGTTTATATGTCATAAGAATCAATTTGATACCTACTTATATATACACACACGCGCGCGCACACACACACACACGCACACGCACGCATATATATATATATATATATAAGCAAATATAAAAGTGATACTGAGCATTCCAAATTGATAAACAATTGGTTTTTTAACTGGAATTTAAATATAATTGCAAAAAGAATAAATAATTGATTATATTCGTTTATATCGATACAATCAAACAAAAACTAACGAAATCATTCAACCTCGACCATTATCCCTAAATTACAATACTTGAATTTAAATCTAGACGCTTAGATCCATTGACATGAACGACTGAACACGTATTTCTTATTTTCGCTAAAGAATTATCTGTCCAAAACTCATTAAAATGCTCCATGTAAGCATCGCAAACGCGTTTCTTTGTATGTATTTGGAATAGATCAGAAAATCTGAACATCAATTTACGTATACAAACAAGCAGTAATCAAATTTCAAGGGCCCCACTATACGAAATTAATGTTTACAAGAAATGTCGAAAAATTTTGAAAACAGTGTGTACTCCAACACTAAATCCATGCCTAATTCTTAACCGATTTTGATGGAAAAGGTCTTATTTTAAAAATAAAGATTTAACGAAGAGGTAACTTTTACGAATTTTTGAAAAAGCTTTATTTATATGGATAAACTAGTCTCGAAAAACACTATTTTTTACATGATTTTTTCTAAAGAAAATAGAACTCAAAAATTTGGAAAAGCCGAATTAAACTCGCTTAAATGTTCATCTTTAAAATGAGATCTTGCTCATCTTTAAAGATAATTAATATAAATAAATGTATATGTGTATATATATATAACAATAATCGAAAGAAATAACAAAAGAATATCATCGTATTAATAGTTACAAAAGATCACAAATTTGGTCTTATTTACTCTTTCTTTTGTCTCTTTTTTTGTTTCTTTTTAATGTTTTCATAATGTAAAAAGATTGCACAAAGAAACGAAATTGAAAAATTCTTTTCGAAGTGAAGGACCCTTAAATGGCAGCATGGGCTACAATGTTTTCGATGCGTTCATTTTTATGATAAAATATTTAATTTAATACTTTGGTAATTTCAGAGAAATGAAAGAAAAAAAGAAAAGAAAGGTAAAGAGGAAGGTTTCATTCGTAAGAACTCCCCATGTTGATCTACAAGACGTGCGATTGTTGCCGGTATCTGCTCTTATTGTTAGCCTTCTATATTGAGTATCTGTCACTAGGAATACAATTTTTCTGTTCAGATTGCGACACGATGGGTGGGAGATGTTTTTTATTGACTATACGGTAGGTCGAATAGGACTGATTAAGTTCTCGCAAAAAAGAGAAATAAATTCGACGGTTTCTTGCAATAGCGAACGATTTGAACTATTTCCAACGATTTCGCTTCCGATTTTACGAATACGAAGTATTTTTGGTTGGATAAGCCGACCAGAAACAATGAGCTTTCTGACCGAGAGAATAACTACAAATAAGAAATAAAAGAACAAAAAAGAAAATACTCGAGATGTGACCATCGCTGTATTGGTACGATATTCTTGAGAGACTCAAGTTATCATCAATAGAATTAGTAAAATGTTAATATGAATCACAATGACTACAGTACAGATCTCTATAATATTTTCTTTGTTACATTGATGTGTTACATTTCAAACATTGTGACGACCGAATACAACATTATCGCGAATCTGACACGATCATATGATCGGTGCAGACGAGCGGCAAGTAACGCACGGCAACGCCGTTCCTCAAACGTGCGTTGCAGCGAACATATATTTTAAATGAAACAATGCACGCGAACATGCGATGCCATCACATCGCCAAAAGATACGCAGATGTCTGCATATCCTGCGGGAACGGACGGCAACGTGGATTCTGGCATTACTAAACCGTTGCGGTAGTACAAAGAAACGTATCGTGGAGTGCACACGTGTGACACTTCACCGC
Source organism: Dolichovespula sylvestris (assembly GCA_918808275.2). Lineage (NCBI taxonomy): Eukaryota > Metazoa > Arthropoda > Insecta > Hymenoptera > Vespidae > Dolichovespula > Dolichovespula sylvestris. The sequence continues at coordinate 917,004 of OU964964.1, read as the reverse complement.
AAAACATCATGATCGATGAGATTAATATTGAACTTTTAAGCGAAGAAATTAACAAATTTCACGTAATTTGAATGTTACAAACGAAGATTATCTTGATAAAAATAAAAAGAGAACATGGATGGTTATTCTTTAAAAATGTGTAAATAATTTTTATGAAAAAGGTCTAAATATTTAGAAGATTCATGTTTCATATTTATTTCTTTGTACTGCCGCAACGGTGCAGTAACGCCAAAATTCTGCGTTGCCGTACGTTCCAGCAAGGCAATGCAAACAATTACGTCGATGTAATGTCGCTTGGAGTAACGTATAGCGTCTAACGCTCATATACATTGCTACATTCAAAATATGTGCTCATCTGCATCAGTCCTTAGGACATTTCCTTTCGCAAACGGCACGTAAACTTTCTACTCGATATATCGAATCAATCGGAATCTACCAAATAATATAATAATTGCACCGTTGGCATACCATTCTTAAAGGAAGCGTTTCATTTTTACACTGAGATGCCTCCACAAAATATCGAGAAGAGCTGAACTAGAGCGCAGCTTTATTCTCCATTGTTACAAAAGCATATTTCCTTTGATTTAACCTATTTACGTATTCTATCCCTCTTTCTGTTTCAAACTGATGAAATAATATAGGAATCGTATAACCATCTTAAATACGTATTTCCGATGAGAGTTAAAAACATTTGTTTTCGGGAGAAGGAAGAAGAACGAAATCGTTATCAGACTTTCGTTGCAATCAAGCGAAGGATACTCGTAGGTGCAATGAAAGAGGAAAAAGATGAAGATCTCATGGAGAGAACCGTACGCACTGCGCGCCCACGCGGGGATGCGTTCTGGTGGCTATACAGGTGGATGTACCGGTGAATGTGCCGTTGCTTTGAGAGGGATCAATGAACAAGTTCAATAACCTTAAATCCATTGGACGTCCAACCATCTATCGCAAAGCCAGAGTGCTTCGTTTCAACAACCAAAATAGATATTCATGTTCGAATAGTACTATTTTCCTGGCGAGACATAAATTCAATAGCCGCCGTCTCGATCGCGCGCCAGTAAAACTCAAAGACCTCATACGTTTTCTTGTTAATAATGAAAATGAAATGATTTCGATCTTATTTTCGATACTTTCTCAATCCTCTTTTTTATAGGAAATTCTTTTAACAGACTATTACTCGCGTTTTTTATCTTTCTCCTACTCTTTTTTGAATTTCCTTTAACTTTCTCGATCTCTTATCAATTTTTAATCCAGATAATTTTTATACATAATATATATCTATTTATATAATAGTATAGATAGGAAAATACATCTAATAGAAATTCTTTGAGAAATAGATAAGCACCAGATTAACACAGCGTGAAACATTTAAATAAGAATACCCAATTGTCTTTCTTATTTATAAGTATGTAAACATTTTAAAGGAAAGTTGCAAATTTGTACTCAACCATTTTTCTCTGATAACTTTAATTCGTCTACAAACGAGCTAAATATTACCATAAAAAGATTACTAACGTATATATCTATTAAAATATAACAATATGTAAATATGGATAGAGATCCTACGATGGTAAATAGTATTTATAAGATAAAATTTCGTTAAACATCAAAAAGTATAAGTATGTGATTGCGTTGATACGTAACTATGGATATCCTTTCGACTTATTATGTCTAATGTATGTGTCAACAAAACAAAAAAAGAATTTGTGATAATTATTAATTAACTGGGGAGGAATTTGTAACGATCAACCAAACATTAAAAAATATAAAAACAATGATAAATAAATTAAATATATATATATATATATATATATATATATATATATTCAGTTCGGAAATAAATAAATACATTCAACCTCAAAAGTACAAGAAACATATATAAAAATAAAATACTAACAAACCTACTATGCTTTTCTTAGTTCCCTTAGGAGTTCTTTTAAGGATCAATAATCAAAACCATAAAAACTTTATGGGTTAAAGTCGAACACCCTATTGATAAAAACAAATATAGGTAGGTACGATAGAAAAAATGACGGATTAGATGAAAAAGGCATGAAAAAATTATTCTGCGTAAAAGAAACGTATACAGAAGAAAAAGTGTACTGACCTCGTCCACAAGACGAAACACGAGCAGAACATATCCAAGGATATCGAACGCGGCCGAAAAAGAGAGAGATGAGGAAAGTGAAAGGGAAAAATTATTTTAACACGTCGTATCGTTGAAAACAAAAAAGAAAAAAGGAAAGAAAATTTCAAAATGTACTCGTCTACAGAACGCAGTGTGTATTCTTAAAGCGATTTGATCAAAATAATAATTTCAACACGAACGTGATGAGCACTGCTCGCAAACTAAATATTCTCTCGCGCAAAACGCACCGAAGGAGGTTGGCTAGGGTAAGCGGTCCGCAAGAGGGCGCAAAAGTCTCTTAGAATCTTCGGGGTGAGTACTGATGGCGACCTGCAGACGTTTTAGAAAAAAGTTGACGCCAGCTGGGTTATCAATGGATTGCTGCCTGCTTTTCGCTATGTTTTCTTTAATAAAATAACTTTACGAAAAACGACGAGATAAACAAGCGCCACGCACACGCATAATAAATACGAATGATAACATCAACAAAATTACGTCCCAAAACGATATAATTATCAAGGGAAAAAATTATCGTATGTAAAATTATAATATCGATTTTATCAATAAATATCGGTACCGTCGATATTTGTTACTAATATGCTCAGATATTAATTTTATCATATAAAAATTTATCGATATTCGATATTTTTATCAATAATTATTGGCATATTAACATTTTTTTAGCTCTACTCACGTTTCCTTACAATGAAACGATGTTAAAGATCTAAGGTAACATTTTTAGAATTTATCGAAAAGTCTCATTTTTTGTATTTATCAAAGAGCTTCTCAAAATCGTTGAAAATAGTTGAAACATCGTATAAGCCAACATCGAGTGACTCAATATTACCGATTTTGACATTTACGATGCGTACTTTCTCATCGAAATCATTTTCCAAACTGTGTAATAACATTGTTCCCCTCGTGTTAACAAATAACTAACTTTAAGCAATAGAATACTACATTAATCAGTTGATTGACCTGGAATTAAATTCTATTGGCATAAGTCGAACTTCGCTTTCGATGAAAATATATAGCCGTCGCGCATTAAATATTTTTCAAATATTTATTAAAATCGTCTTTTTTTTGCGAAGTTGGGAACATTAATGGACAAATAAATAACCAATGTTGGTTCTATCGAAATATTAAAAAAAGATGTAATTACCGCATGAAGATGAATATAGAGGAAGTATACAACACAAACGTACGTTCGGTAAGGAACGAGGAAGACGAGGAAGAAGACAATAATAGCTGCTGCTCCCGTGCGACATTTTGCAATCCGATATTGCGCGAGATTATCGTGACTAATTCGATCTTGAAATGCTTTGACACGGAAATAACGTGGGCTAACCTATTCTGGCTGACGAGCGTTACAGCTATGATCCTGATGGCTTGGATGACTCTCTTCTTTCTCCTCGGCGAAACAATGTTACCCAGAGGCAGCTACTTTGGTCTCTTCGTTATCGTCGTGTTCTCTTATCTCCTTGGATGGACGCTCGCCTATGTTCCATACGTGAACCTTCCACCCGTCTTCGGCATGCTTCTGGCTGGTATAATCGTGAGGAATACAAATTTCTACGACATTAGACGAGAACTTGGCATGAGGACACTAGCAAAAATACGAACGTTCTGTTTGGCTTTCATCATGATACGTGCCGGTCTTCAACTAACTACCACGCCAATCCGTCGACATCCCCTCTTCGTCGCGATTCTGGCAATCTTACCCTGTACTATGGAAATGCTCATTCTTGCTCTTTGCGCAAAGTATATTCTTAATTATCCTTGGAACTGGGCCTTTATGACCGGGTAAATAGCGCGACGACCCATTTTATATTTTTTCTCTTTCCTTTTTTTTTACCAGGAATAAGATACAATAACAATAATCGAAACGATCATATCAAAGTAAAACGATAATTTCAATTTTAGTACAATCGTTGCCTGTATGTCCCCTGTTATTACCGTCAATTGTATGCTGGCACTGGCCGAACATGGTTATGGTGAAGATAAAGGATTGGCTTCTTTAATTAATGCGGCTACTTCCATCGACGACGTACACATCCTCTCACTTTTCTCCATTTTCTATGCCACCGTCTTTGGTGGTAAACAAATACTTTATAATATTATACCCAATATACAAAGAAGACATGTATATATACCTTTTTATATATTATGCAAAACGTACTCGTCTGTAATATTTTAATGTGTTAATTACTTTATTCATTCACAAAATAAGTCGTAATAAGACAAAAATAGTTTCCATTACAGAAGATCATCCAACTAAATGGTGGTCGTATATACCTAGTGGCCTTCGAGACCTTACTTTAGGCATTTTGGTCGGACTGCTTCTTGGTACTTTTTTGGCCTTTTTCCCTCATCGTAATCATGTAAGTATTTATGCTCGGACAACACAAAAAATGTGTTTCTGTTTGATAAACCAAGCAGCATTCATAAAACATACCACGTCCTTTTTTCTCTACGTAGGTAGATATTAATTTACGATATATCATATCGATACAATGATTTTTGTTACTTTGCTTCGAACCATATTTTTACAAACTATTACGTTTAGATCGATAATTTGGAAAATATTATCGAATTTTTTGATAATATTGCATAATTTTTCCAAAAAAGAGAATTGATTAAAATGCAAAACATTGTATATAAAAATTTAGAAATACGCAACGTGGTACCGACTGTCAAGCTTAGTACTGGCTGCGTTAATGTGTACCTTGGCGACATTGAAACTCCCCGTCACCGGTGGACCATACATTGCGATCATAATAATGTCCTTCGTAGCTATTACAGGATGGCGAATACTGACAGTATCCTACGATGTAAGTATGCTTTATCGTACTACTTCGTAGTTCATCAAGCTACTTCGAAAGTGCATCATCTCGTATATTATCCTTTTTGCCGAAATATTCGGAATATAAAAAAATAATAGGAAAAAGGCAAAAATAAATAAGAGAGAGAGAGAGAGAGAAAAAAAACAAAAAACATTACACGCGACAGACAATACCGCTTCGAAGAGCAACGTACTTCCTCTGGCATTTTATGCAGCCCGTTTTGGTTGGTGTCATCGGAGCCGATATCGATTTTAAGGACTGGTCCTTATCGAGATTCGGTCTTTACTGTACTTGCATACTCATTGGTCTAACGGTAAGCTTTTTTTTATAAATGTAAATAAAGCGAAGTCTTTCCTTCATCTTCGAAAATCAATTTTTTTATATAGACACGTTGCATCGTTGCCATTCTATCGACGATCAAAACGCACTTCTCCTGGAAAGAACGAACATTCATCGCTCTTGCTTGGATCCCCAAGGGTACTCTTCAAGTTAATATTTATTTTACTATTCCTACTGATCTTCTATATATAATCGCTACTATACTGTGAAAAATCGATAGAAAAAATATAATTACATATCCCGTAGGCTGCATTGGCACCCATGACCTATGAACGCACGACCGAAGAAAATCCAGAACAAATTGAACTGGCGCTCGATGTCGTCAGAATATCGATAGTTGCTATCGTCATTTTAGCGCCCCTCGGTGCGATCATCATGATGATATCCGGCCCTATTCTCTTGAACAAGCTCAGCATGGAAGAACATGAGAGGGAACGCCGATTGAGCTACATTCGTATTCAAAGCCTACAACCGATTAGGACTCGTAGAATAAAAACCAGCATATCCACTGAACTGTCGTGATTTCAAACATTTTACTAGTTTCTCATTAACACAAGCATAAAAATCATGATGATGATACTTTCTTTAATATCATGCAAAATCGCATGGGAACAAGCATAGCGGAAGAAAATTGTTATCTTCTTCAATTCATAAAAGTTCCGATTTTATGAATCATTAGTCAACTCTTGTTCACGTTTGAGTAAAATCTCTGCTAATTTTTATTCGAACGGATATTATATAATAAATATTACTATATATCAATATTTTATATATAATAAGTATAAATAACTAAAATGATAATAAATCGCATTATTTTTAGGTTTTCTCTTATTGAATCAAATTAAGTTATATAATAATTATCTAGATGAAATTCTCATCATTAATCTATGTTCATATTGTCGTCTTTTTCGGATATTTGAGTTAAGAGCAATGGTTCATAAGTCCACTTCGGAAATACCCGTTTATATAGATTCATCAATACAGTGTCTTGAGATTTCAACTGTCCATTAAATACACATTTCATATGACCGTGTGTACCTATAAATATAACAACCATTGAAGAATATATATAACTAATTTTTGTATCTTCCTTAAATATTATAGCTATAATAATTGAGATGTTTAGTATACCTAGAGGTTCTTTAATGTGACCTCTACGTCCATATTTTGTCCTAAGTTGCACAGGTTTAAACCAGTTGATATCTTCGCGATGGAAAAACATAAACCTAACTATTGCAGAATGTTTGTGTACTTTAAAGGGATGCCCACTTAGAATTATCCTTTTTACAACAATTCTGTCTGGATTAGCGGATAAAACGCTTCCAGTAGCAACAAGATCCTTAAAAAAAAAGGTTAATATTTCCATTGAGTGCCAATTATATTATACATAAATTTGGTAATTTAAAAAATATATTTTTACTTACTAAACTACCATCTTTTTGCTCGATATAGCATAAAACTGGGCATGGTGGGAAAATAATTGGTGCATACATGCTCGCAACTATAGTCGTTTCTGGATGAAAAAATCTCTCATACTAAAATACGAATTAATCAATCATTTAATGTCTAGTAAATATCACAATCACTGATCTTAAATGTAACTTTAATAACATACCTTATGTTTAGATCCGTTTGTATGTTGACTAAATATTGGACAGGCCGAAAATCTTCGAAACCCACATTGAAACACTAATCTTCCTTTAGACTTTATAGCATGCTGATAAATATTAGCGTGCTTTAATACAATATTTAGGAGAGACATTTTTTGTTCGTTTGGGAGTAGTCCAAAAACGATTAATGGCTGATTGTTTAATGTACATAATGCAGTAAAAAGATCTCTTTTAACGTTAGCAACATGAAGTGTAATGTACCAACCAGGCTATGAATATTATTATATATTTTTATTTGATGTAATACACAAAAATAATTATAACAAAGAAATTCTCCAAATTGCTTACTTACCAAAGCACCTTCTAATTCCTGACTTTCTTGGAATATTCGTTTACGCGTTCGATCAAAATTTTCAAATTGAAATATGCGTCCATAGTCCAATGGTAAATTTTCTTTGTAATCCCAAGGACTTGTTCGAAATGATTCAAGTCCACGATACTTTTGGAATCTAATTTTAGCTAACATATGTTGAGGTGTATCCACCTCGTCAGGAAATTGAACATCCAATTTTGCTTCTGTACATATCAAAATAATACAAGATGATTACATTATACAATTGGCTCTTTAGTTTTCTTTACACGCATCTCAAACTTACGTTTTATTTTCTCCATGGCTTCCTTTTCTTCCATCATGTCGACATCTTGATCGTATATACGTTCATCAGGTGCTGCCTCTGATATTGTAATCGTTTCATAATCTTCTTCGTCTGATGCCATGTCAGCTTCGCTATTTGCTTGAGACTTTATACCATCCACAGACATATTACCATCAGATTCATTTTCTGAATATTCATTCACATTTTCTACAGGGAAATATTTGTTTATAAATAAATTAAATATATAAAGTTGAGCAATATTTATTTATGTAAAATTATATAATGCATATACCAGCATCCTCATCAAGAATCCAAGCTGCTTGATATTCAGACATGCCTTTTGGTACTACTTTTACAACCTTTTTCTTTCGAGTAGCTGCTGCCTGTGCTAATTCTTCTTCAGTGGGCCAAGTTTGTTCTGCATCCATTATATCTGGTATGTTTTCACTTAAAAGTGATTCCTAAAAGCAATCCAAATCCTCTAGATCTTAATAAAATCCGAACAAACACACGAATATCATACAAAAACTCACTTGTCTGTTACGATCTGCATGTTCGAGTACTCTGACTGAAATATCATCCTTCGTATCAATTTCTACAGATCCAGATTGCTTCTTCGATTTGTTCTTATCTATCGGATAAGGGTCATCAACTGTATCGATTTGTAACATTTGAAAATCTCCTAAACCAGAGATATGTATTAAGCCATTTGCAGATAATGATAAACCTTGCAAATATCCTGTGACCATAAGAGTTCCATGATCAGCCGAATCCTGGCACAAAATAACGATTTTTTCTCAAACATTATTACTTCATTATATAAATTAATTACTTCATATATGCCTACCTCATTGGATGTGAACTTTAAATCTTCCGCTAATAAATACGGTCTTTTTGCTTTATACGATACAGTTCTTTGTTTTTGTGTACCTGCCCGACGTAAAATATTCAATGCATCAATAGGTGTATCCAAATGGAAAACTTTTTCTTCTGGAAGCCACTTTGAAATAGTCTGTACTACATGTTGTTTATAGTCTTGACGTTTCTACCATACAAAAAAAATTAATTTAATAATAATGATCTTGTTATAAAAATAGTATAACAATGTTATTTATATAAAACCTAACCTTGGAAGGTAGTTTGTTTACATTGGTAACAGCAACAATAGTATTAGGCAAACCTTGTCCCAAACAAGATACTATTACTTTATTACCCCATGCATCTAGAATTTCTTCTCTAATAGTTTCATCTGCCATATTGATAGCAGAAGCAACAAAAAGCACTGTATTTGCGACTTTAGCTGCATCCAACGTTGCAATAATGTTATCAATGGGAGAAACAATAATTGAAAAACGTTGTTTAAATCTAGGTATACTATAAAACGAAGATAAGTTATATATTAGCATTATTTTGTTCAAGATTGCTATCTTATTGGTGTATGTGTGTGTTTGTATATGTATACACTAAATGTATTACAAAGTACCTTATATGAGTAATTCCACATGGGCTAGTATAGACATTTATAGTATCATCTGCATTTTTAAAATTTGAAACAATCTGATCTAATACCAAATCTTTTTGTAACGATATTATACAGATGAGAATAGGGGCCGAATGCGTGCCACCAAGATTTCGTTTTAGCGCTAAAACTTCTTCTCTCTTCTTTTTTCTAAGTTGCGAAGACTTATGTTTTCGTGCATCTCTATTTAAATTTTTATAAATTTGCTTTGATATAACTTTTACATTTTTTTTCCCTGCGTATAAATAAAGTATTTTAAGTTTTTAACAAGTTTTCTATTCATATATTTTGTACAACATAAAAAATAGGAGAATAAGATTGTCAATTTACCTTTAACCTCATTACCAATAGTACCTTTACTTCGATGCCTCCCTGTTTTATGTGCTTTATTAATTTGTTTGAAAACTCCTGGTCGATGAGTCTCCTGCTTTGTCGTTATACCCATTTTCCTTAATGTTGTATGCAATTTATTCTTAACCCTCCAATAATCGAATCATAACACACTATATTCATACGACACACGTGCATTCGAGGCACAAAAGTAGTGGGTCACCAGTAGCCACACGCAGGGGCTAGGGGATGTAACCTCCATACATTTTTTGGTACTATACCGTTTTGTGTTATATTTAAATAATCACGTGAGTAAGGTAGATTGTGTTTAAAATATATATATTTATAACCCTAGGAAATATTAAACAAAATAAAAATTTACACATACTTAACAAAAGATTTTTGATAAAACAAAAGAAATGTTAATACTGCAGTGTTGTGTAATAAGCATTCGTGGCGTTCGGTGGTTGTCAGCCAAGAAAAAGGAAAAGTTTGTTTTGTTTGGTCTGTTTCCCAGGAATGAGGAAAAGCAGTATTTAGGGTTTCACGACACCTCAACCTGCATTGATAATGAACGAATAGGATTAAACAACATGAAGAGAAAGTGGTTTGAAAAGCATCATATGTCATGGTATTTATTGTCACGTCGCCATAAACGACGTGTTTTCCACCAAAAGAAATTTAGTACTACTATAGTATAGGTGACGCGTCGCCATCAACGGCGTGTTTTCCACTATTAGAGGAACTTGGGATTATTTTAGTATAGTAATATGGTCTGTTGTCGGTAACGTCGACAGCTCTTAATACCCACTATAAGTCGGTAAAAGGGGAACTATTAATACGTACCTTCTGATACTAATCGTCGGATTAACGGGATAAGGATTAGGATAAAGGGCCACTTGGAATTTCGAGGAGAACGCTGTTTATATGAGGGAAAAGTTCAGCGAAAACAGGGAGTCTACTACCGTCGCTTCGCCTATTCAGACGTGTTCTCCGCAGCTCTTATATAAAATAAAGAAAAATTTTCTAAGTACGAAAATTAACAGAATATTTTTAGCGTTGCGTCCTTTAGTAACCGCAGTTACAAGTTATCTGAATAATTGTTAAGTAATTTTATAATAAATACATTCTTGTTAAATAATAGTAAGGTTTGTGTGTGTAGAATCAAAAATATACATTATAGACGCGTTTTCGGTTTGCTATTACAAATTTCTATTATGATCTGTGTGTGTAGTAAATTTTCAGTATTATCTGTTGTTAAGTAACGTTCTTTTTTATTTTCTTTTTAATTAAAAGTTAAGTAAATAAATATTTAATATGCATATATATATAGCAGACCCTGCGCGTTCAGCTGGCGCTTTTTTTCCACTCGCTCCTACATTCGCTATCTCACTCTATTTACCAACACATTTAAAAGTAGTTCTTGTTTGTGGACTAGTCCATTTTCGAGGGCGCTGCAAACACTGATACCAAAAAATGTATGGAGGTTTACATCCCCTGGTCACACGCATTTTCCGTAATGATATAGTACACAGAAGCATAGGAATCAACGCATATAACATTGCGTAACGCAGCGTTGCCATAGCGACGTTAAGGCAACAAATTTTTTATGGATATAAGCCGTAATCTTAAAATATAAAATGTATAGTTCATGACACAATTAGTCTAAAACGTAAAGTTTAACCAATAACAAACACGAAAAAATTCCCTCCTACTTATAAAGATATAACCTAGAAGTGTTAATATAGTTTGCCATTACAACAAATAACAAATAAGGATCTCTTTTATAAATGTAATGTTAAATCAATAATGTTGAAGGGATAAAATATTTATGGTACACGTTTGCTGAACAACCAATCACAAGTTATCATAGTATATGCGCTTTAGTTTGAAATTTAACACCAAAAGCTAGTGAGATCGTGTTCACGGTATTTATCTTAGAGAAATAAGTGATCACAATCAATATTGTAATATATTTAATAACTTTGAAAATGAAATTTAATTAAAAAAATAAATATAAATATATATACAAAACTTTAGTTAAACGTGATACGTTTTATGACATGAAATACTTCTTTTTGTTAAATGTTAAATGTAAAAGTAATGTAAACAATAGGAAAGCGCACTTCTCTTCTTTTCCGATTCTACCCACAGAAAAGAGACACGTGCAACTAACAATGCAATTACGATAGTGTAATTAAAAAAAATTAATATTATTTTTATTGGAAACTCGAACGTTATTCTTTTAAAATCCGAAATTAGAACCTTTTTAAAATCAATGTATTTCTATCACCTGATTTGTTATAAATAGAACTTATATTTCTTGCGAGCTTTTTATATCAGAGATTTCACTTTTCTTATATCCAACGTTACCAAATCGAGAGAAAAAGAAATCGGACCATAGTGGAGGAAAAGTAGTAGTAGTTATGCGACGCCATATCATAAGACATAGTTCACATCATATGATGCAAGTGACGTATTGAAGTAGCATTTGGTGAAATGTGACGTCATGTATTCCATGTGTGGACAATTCATTTTCATTTCACAAATCTGCTTGCTTCTGACGAAAGTAATTTAATACGTAAGTATTCAGCACGTGTCAAACATTATTGGAATCTCTGTTGTCAGGAAGATGCTTTTGTAGTTGCTTAATAAGTATTTCTTAATCATGTTAAATAATATACCATAATTTTACATAAATCATAGTTTCTAATAAAAGAAAAGAAACTAAAAAACAAGGATTTAAACTGGAATTTATAGTCATAATAACGTATGTACGCTACGTTTATGTCAAGATAGTATTTAATTTTACTTTCCGATGAAACTTTAGGGCTACTTCGTATAACTAACAGCAGAACTTTTAACTTTATATCATTCTTAATTTATATTTCCATGACATGAATAACCATTAAAAAATTTTATTCATAGTATGAAAATGCATGTATGTATTTTCTTAATTTATTTTAACTATTATTCTGTATATTCTATAATACGTATAAACTTTTTAAATGGTTGTTGATATCACGAAAATATAGGTTAAAAATGAAATACAGTTAAGTTTTATTATTTGCTACAATATTGGTTAAGTTAATCGTTGATTAATGTTAACTAAGTTTGGTCGAAGTGGCCTTAAATGTATAATATTTAAATTATTTTAATTTTATCTATTATTTTATTTTCATATTTCATTGATATTTAAAATACGATGAATATCATAAAATAAAAAATATCAAAACATTTTGTTTCTGTTTCAGATATACGATAAATGATTAAAAAGTTATGCTTCTTTTTTGTCCAACATGTGGAAATGTACTCCATGTTGAAGAGTATACAGGACTAAGATTTGCTTGTAACACCTGTCCTTATATTTTTAACATAGCACGCAAAGTTAGTAGTCGTACTTATCCAAAATTAAAAGAAGTAGATGATGTGTTAGGTGGAAGCGCTGCATGGGAAAATGTTGATTCTACAGAAGAACGTTGTCCAAAGTGTACAAATCCACGTGCATATTTCATGCAAATACAGACAAGATCAGCTGATGAGCCTATGACAACATTCTATAAGTGTTGTAATCCACAATGTGGTCACAATTGGCGAGATTAAAGGTATTTCAGAATTATTTCTTTTATTTATATTACAATATTTATTAAGATTTCCCTTGTTCTATGACAGTTATATCTGAAAATTAATCAGCAAAGAACAATTATGAATCCAAACACAATGGGTCCCATGAAAGTACTCTTAAATGCAGCGGCGAAACAAATAGACTTACTGGGCCCAGAAGAAAAGCATTGGTTTATTGGAGGTGATAGAAGCATTGCAATAGCCGTAGAATTATTAAATAAAGGAGAAATCATTGCTATACCAACAGATACAATCTATGGATTTGCTGGTAGCATAAAAAATGACAAAGCTATAAAAAGGTTGTATGAAATTAAAAAAAGAGATCATCACAAGCCGTTAGCTATTTGCATTGATAATGTAAATAACATTCACCAATGGGGAATTATAGATGAATTACCACCTCTTCTAAAAGAGACTTTATTGCCAGGACCATTTACTATTGTATTGAAACGAACAAAAGCATTGAATCCATCTTTAAATCCTGGAGTTGATAATGTTGGCATCAGAGTACCTGATAATAAATTTATCAGATCTATTGCAAAATTAGCAGGACCATTAGCACTTACGAGCGCTAATGAAAGTAATAAACTAAGCAGTGTGCATCCGAATGAATTTTCCGAATTATGGCCAGAGTTAGGAGGAATTTTTTATCAGCAAGCAGAAAATAAAAAGTACATTAGTGAGTTACAAAGAACAGGTTCTACAGTAATTGATTTATCCAAAGCTGGTCAGTACAAAATATTGCGTGAAGGTGTCAAACTAAAATACTGCATTAAAGTATTACATCATCATGAATTAAAACCATGTAACAATTAATAATAAACTTATATAAATTTAGGAAAATGTATATTCAATTTTGATTTTATAGTTTAAATTGTATCTCAATTTGTTTCATAAATAGGAGTTATATGCTACTGAGTAATGCCTTTTATAGATTTTAAGGAATATTTAAAAAATTAGTCAGGATGCATTTGTTTTCGGAAAATTATATGTGCAAGTGTACGTACACAAGAATAAATAACATTATTTACATATTTGTAACTATGATACAGATAAGAACAGGGGATAAAGTATTATAGTGTTTATAAAAACTTTCATCCCATAATATAAAAAAAATGTTACATATACAATAACGTGTTCGTAAAATTTCCTAGATACTAAGTATATTACAGATTTTTCATCAGCACGAACTTATACACATCGCGCGCGCGCGCGCATACACACACACGTACATGAATGGTCTTTCAAGAAAAATATAATACAATGTTCTTTAGTCAATGATGCCAATAAAACGCTTCAGTTTGACAAAGTAATTTGTCGTAAAAATAAGCAAGAATTTCATGACATCACTTGAAGAATGTATAACATAAGTGTAAAACAGTACACTTTATATCCTGAGAAACTATATCCTATATATGTAATATATAAAAAATATCATGAGTATGTTAGTGCCAGTGCACGTTTTAATATTGTATTGTCTTCTTGACAAGATGTATTATCACATAATATTGCTGCAAAAAATCTAAGAAATTTACCTAGCACTAATACAGATGCTAAATAGTCATGGATACAGAAGGTTTAAAGCTTTCATGTGTAAAAATACATATTTACTTAAAAATTTGCATTTCAATAAATATTGCGTCGATTACGTTTATATAAACTGCTTTTTATAAGCAGGATAAATGATATTTATTACCTCCTCTCCATTGACTCTAAAGCATTGCGTACAGTCTGTCTATATGCATTAAAATGCATGTTATTAATTTATTATTTTATGGAAGGACAACGAAAGACTTCCATTACTTTTTCAATGTCCTCCTATTCTTTGTCTTATTAGTTACTCATTTCCATCGCATATATATTTTATTTATAACAAGGCAATTTCACGATAAACGAAGTGACGACGACATTTTAATGAAATGCATTGCAATAAATAAATGTTTGTACAAAATCGATTAAAATGCATTTACTTATAAATTTTGGCAATGGATGAGTAAAATTGTAGCTATTTTTTGCTACTTAAGAAAAATTTAAGTTAAAAAATTATTTAAACATTTCATGCTATAAACAGAAAAAAAAAACTTTCAATCAACGAATCAATTGATAGAAAAAATATTGTTTTTACAAAGGGAATTGCGATAAAGCCGAATGCGCATTATGCAATATACTATCCACGAAAGTTCACTCATCCATTTGATACGTCTATTTTGTCTTTATCACAATACTGTCTTGTCATTGTCGTGACTACCTCAGATTTATTTTTATTAAACACTCGTAAGATAGACGCGTATATTATGCTTTAAGATAAATAACAATTAGAATAGTAATTATATGATAAATAATCGCTAGTACTATATTTGACATCAGAATTATGTTATTTATTTTAATCAGCTTCGCGCTTTCGCTTTTTTGCCCTGATGGAGAAATTTTAAAAGAATAAACAAGTGAGATGATGCACGCCGTTAGGATCTAACATTTTGATTGCAATCAGTGCAAATATTTAATCTTTCCTTTAAAAATTCTCGATGTTGCATGATTTTATACGATTAAACAAATCAAGAGAAAATTTTTTTGTCGTTATATCATTTGCTTCCCAGTAAGCAATAAATAAGAAGTATACATTTTTGTTGTTTCTTCCTTACGATATATCAGTCTATTCTTCCTTTGTAGAAAACATTGCCGATGAATTCTTTTTGCATTCCCCTTTAAATATGCCTACGAAACTACTCCTCAATCTGGCATAAATTTCTTTTCTTACGGTTGCTGTAAATTTCGTAACTAAACAACTGATTGCCGCCGTAGCAAAAATTAAGTTATACAAGAATACGAGTTTAAAGTTGCCAAGCCATTCTATACGACCAAAGTCTCCCAGCAGATCAAAGTTTGTCATTCCTAAAATAATAAAAGAATAAAAATGTTGACAATACGTTAGCTTTTAAATTGGAAAGAGGAACGAAAACTGAACAAAGAGTATGTCAATAAAGTTATTTTACTAGTTTACCTAATATTCGGGAAAGCAGTGGTAATGCCGAGCTGAGTACAAGTAAAAGAACGCAATTGGCGATGAGATGCGTGAGTGGAGTGGAACGAAGTCGCGGTTGTACCCTTCTTAACCCTGGAAGCGAATAAAGCCCAATCGCACTCGTCGCAGCTAGGTAAAGTATCACCGAGACTTCAACGGTAGCTCCGATAGGTCCGAGTTTCGACAACGAACTGATGCCCAGCGTGAATTGCTATGTAATTTACATTATCACCAGTTATAAATCCTTGTGATAAGTTTGTTAAAAAATATGAAAGAAAATCTCGATACGAACCCTCGTACTTAATGGTAGAGCTTTAATGCCGATAAGAAGTTCCAAGGTGTTCTGAACCGCTAATAAGGCCGTGGCAGTGGAGAGAATAAGTAGAGCGATCATAGCCAAAGGATAAAGTAGTGTTCTTCGTACCCACCAGGTCCGCCTTTGTTCGTCTAAAATGTTTCTTTTCTTTTGAACATCTTCTAATCTCTCAGCCAGTCCACGTTGAAGAGCGCCATTTCTGAGGCACATTAATCCAGGACTCAAATTAAGAAGTTCGTCGTCTTCGACCGTTGTATTACAACCTGGTAAGGACATAGGTACTGGCGAAACATACGATTTGCCTGTTGCTTTTGCGTGTTGCAGTCTATGTCGAAAACAAGAAAAAGGAAACAACGCAAAAGATTAGATATACAAAGGACAAAGAGACAAAAAAAAGAATAATTTCCACCAACCTTCTTCTAATGCAAT
Organism: Dolichovespula sylvestris; assembly: GCA_918808275.2. Lineage (NCBI taxonomy): Eukaryota > Metazoa > Arthropoda > Insecta > Hymenoptera > Vespidae > Dolichovespula > Dolichovespula sylvestris. The sequence continues at coordinate 900,188 of OU964964.1, read as the reverse complement.
CCTCCTCTAATCTATAAGCAAAAAATTCTTCATCCAAATTTTTTAGGAACTGAGGTTTTACGAGAAACGAGCCGACAACACCGAACAATCGTACAAATCCAACTGGGGTACATACTAGAAAAAATTACAATTCCATTTCTATTCTCTTTTGCTATTTTTCTGGTTCAAACACTTGTAGTGTTATATATTCAATAATACTTACATAATAGCAACATTACACCCACGAAAGAGACGCAAGAGTAGAGGAAAGGTAAATAATAGCTCCATATACCTGAAATTGCATTCATATATGTGTAAATAAATAGATTAAAAATAGAAATGTAATTAATTGTCATTCGTTCTATTTAACTTTTTATTCATTCTATTATTTTACTTCGACATTTTTCATGAACTTACTCAATAGTGTATGGAGACTAGATTTCTGATAATCTATGAGACCAGACAAAACATAAACCATTCCAAGCACGAGTGTTCCCAATAGGCACAAAACTGTTACAGTTTCATATACTCTGGCCATAACACCCTACAATGAAAAATCCATTAATTCTGATAACAAAAATATATATATCAAATAAATAATCTATCGAGAAAAATAAAAACTATATACACTTTTCTGAAAACCTACCTTTTTATAACAGACAAATCCTTCCGATTCCGTGAATAAATACGCGAATGGTAAAAACACGAAGAGAGATAAATTGGAAAAGAGGAAAACATGGTTCCAAAGTCCTATTACATAAAAGTATAATATTTCAGTACTTTCAAATTCATGGACTTGAGACATGAGCAAAGGAAATAAAACTGTTTATCTAGTAAGATTTCACCTTGTATGAGAGAACTGTTGAGCCACTTGACGTAGTAGCTATTAGGATACAATATAAGAACCTCATTGCTAGCAATGGACACAGGTAGTAACAACGTTGCTCCAATAGACACTGCTAAGGCAATGGTACACAATAAAAGACTGATCCTATAAACAGTGGCATCATCTTCGTCCACTGAAAAATAATCTTCTCTGTCTCTTCGACGAAATCTCGCAATCAGTGCGTAACTTGAAATGCAAAGTAGAAGGAAGAGAAGGAGGAATATCTGAATAATAAAGAAAATGAAAAATATTAAAAAGGATCGAAAAAATGTTATACAAACGCGCTGCGTAAAATTGATGCAAAGGTACTGCGCGTGAAAACTTTTATATTCTTTTATACCACAGCATTTTATTTATTTTATGATTTTATTTACATATTGCATTGTTTCTTTCTGTCACTATCATTGTAGAATTACGCTTGATCACATATTATTGCGTCTTAATTAACGTTTTTATAAGATTACGACAATGATAATGTCAACGTATAACGATAATGCTAATATTTTAAGTTCCTTGGTTTTGTTGGAGATATTTAATAAACGGTTTTCGTTATTCGTTTAGTCAATTTAGCCATTGCCCGAGTATAAGATTAACAATACATAAAGTACATATTCGTAAACGTGACACATTACCGTTTGCGTCAATGTTACATTATGATAATCAAAATTCTTACACGTGTGAAATTGTATTTTGATTCGTTTTTCGCTTACACCATGAAATATTTGACACCGTTGAGCATTGTCGACACAATCTTATACAGTTCGAACAAGGAAACAAACGAACTTGAAATATAATCCTTATCGTTCATACAAATTTATATGTTACACTCATAGTGGATCATTTTGCGAGCATTTTTTAGAGAAACCACAAAGGTTTGCTATTGATTCGAATATATTCATGAGTAAGGTCAAATATATGGATTATTATTGAACCTCCTTGTTATTGTTGTCGAAATGCAACTGCAGAAACTTATGATATTTAAACGTGATAATTCAATTTATGATATAAACAAGCAATATATATGATCAGTTTAAAATACCTATACGACATGAAGCACGTGCGCGCGCGCGCATATAGGATTAGCTCTTGGTTGTGACGTATATAAAACCTAATGATTAAGTAAGCAAAGTGACAACATTTCTGGATATGCTCACTTTTATTGAGATATGGAATAAACAGGCTCAAAACTGTATTGAAACTTATAATTTTTATCACTGATGACGGTTAACGATCTTTGACGTTTTTATTAAAAATGAAGCTATCTTATGTATTTTCATAAAGAACAAACGATAAGATAAGAAATAAGAATACAATGAGACTCAAAGGAAATCACGAGCATACATTTGCGTTTAACTTCACAAAAATAACACTAGGTATCATTAATTTTTCTTATGTTGAAAGCCGTTAATCTTTCTTATTATTGAAAAAAAATGACAAATTTCTATTTTTTTGTGAATGTGAATTTTCTGTCCTTGTTTTAGTCGTATCTATTATTTTTTCAAGTATAACAAAATATTTTCCATGCTCCATACTTAAACAAAAATGAACAAGAAAAGTTTAAATATGCTATTGGGACAGAGAAAAAGATGATGTTGAAAGTTAAAAAAACGGTTTGATTAAAAGAGATACATTTACACTTTTCATGACACTTTGTTAATGTAATACATCTATATGGAATAGGATATATGTATTATATACATTATATTATGTTGAAAACGTATGTGCAACACGAAAAATTATACGTATAATAAATATAAAAGTTCATATGATTGTTGAAATTTGATATTAAAATCAATGTTATTACATATGAATAAAAGGAAAAGAAAAGAAAAAAAGTAGCAACAATGCTTAAATTATGATCTTCTTAACTTTTAATTCTTGTAACTTTATTTTTTTTCTATAATACTTCTAGTAGCAGTCACAAGAACAGAAATGTATGACTCATCCAATGTAATCTATAAAATATTAAGGAGTCTAAAGCAAATATATAGGTCAAGTACGTGTGACAATTTAATAAATAAACTAAAAAATCTAACCGCTCTTACTGCAACGCGAAAAAAACGTTTAAGAGCACGAATACGTATGAAATTAATTGCACTTTATAAATAGTAGACATTTCCCTACATCTATTATCTATACTCCGTAATCTCTATGCAACGCGTATGCAATTTACGGAAATCATCTAGATCCTCACTAAAGTAAATACTCGTTTATAATAAATACAAAAAGATTGCAATCGGGAATATTGCCCTGATTGATGCACGCCAAAAGCTACTTTTACACGAGAGCGATATTTATCTACGAACAGACGCAAATTATTACATGCGATATTCTATTTCAGGGCTCGCATTTTATAATCTTACGTCCTCCTTATCCTGCCAAACAACCATTTTTCTCCGGTCTGTTTTAAATTTAACATTCGAAATACGAATTATTTACAAAAAAGAACTATGTAAAAAAATTTTGTATCGAGAAGTATTTTACGCGATCGATAGAGACGGTTCACAGTAACACCATTCAAAACGAACATGGAGAATATCATACGCCTGAAGACGCGAATCCATGTCGCGGATTTTCGTCGAGCACGAAGCCCGATTATTTTGTATCTCGACCTTGTTGCCTGATTAGCTTCACTGATAGTCGATGGAAACAACAAATATACTTATGACTGAAAACTAAATTTTATCGATTAAAAGATCCGACGTTCGTATCGATTAGTTGTCGATACAATTAATCAAACGAGTCTCTTTTATAAGCATAGCGAATATTCAATGTACATCTACTATTACTCTTATTAATAAAAATACTGATAAAAAATAAAGATAATACAAATGGAAGTTAAATAAAGAATAATTTTAACGAAATGGCCCTATCGAAATTGTTTTGCAATAATTACTTTGAGAATTTTCTTCGATTATTGCTGAATAATGTAATCGTCAAAAGTAAGAAAATATTATAACTTGTCAAGATAACCTCATAACAAGAGTATAAGAAAGTTATAACCTCGATACTACATACATTTACTAAACGTGTTGATACAAGTACTCGATTTTTAAAATGCATCGAAAAAGTAGTAAATGAGTATAAAGAGATGAGTAGTAAAGGAATAAAACGTAAAATATCTTTGCCTGTGGCATCCTCCCTTTTCATTTCGATGCCAACGTGTATACGATCATGAACGTAGCACAGACTCGGCTTAGAGAAAAAAGAAAGGGAAAGAGAGAGATCACACTGAAAATAATTACAAATCTATTTTCGTATCAAGGATTGATGACAACAAATATCTTGATTTCTATAAACATAGCGTTATAATATCGTTACGATCGCTTTTTTCAGACGCGTTTCGCAGAAACTTTATTTATCTTTTAAACCGCATCCTTGGCGTCAAAGGGAGAGCTCAAGTATCGATGGCTACAGCGCCATTCATTCAGTATGAAATTTAATCTCGTTGCACAACTGGAGAAAATGAAAAAGCAAAGTAGAGACATTATGAATCGTTAACATGTGATACCATACTGCCAACAATATTATATATCGTATTCGTATATGTGCGCGCGCGCATGTGTGTGCACAAACTTACACGCTTAACAAAATATATGTGTACGAGTACGTACAAGTGGCGGAATAAAAAAATAAAAATGCGTACATATATATTCCATAGAGAATTATTTTTATTGAAATGGGTAAATAAGAAATTTCCGCGTTTCGCGAGAAAAGGAAAAAGAAAGGTAGGAGATAGGCAAAGATCAAATCCTATTGATCAATAATCGAAAAATTGCTACTTTTACTCGCAACTTCTTAAGATTAGTGTCAATCCATCTATATGAGAATAATATTTCTACGAACTGGCTAAGAGAAAATGCGAGGTAGGACTGCGTGCGCACTGTTAACCAGTCGCCAGTAACCAGAGATCGACGAAAGTCCAAAAATCTAGGCGACCAAATTTGACAACTCGAATTTATCAGTATCGTAATTTCTGATTTCAGTCATGGTCTATGCACAGGTAGTGGAGACGCCTCGGATCCCTTGAAGACTACACTCACCAGTGTCTAATCTCCAAGAAAGTTGCTATAGTGCGTACGCGTGCATTTGATTTGTAATATAAATGTATTTCACTGAACGCGGCAACCAGTGTGTCGCTTGTTTTCCTGGTCGCTGCGATCAAATGCGTATTCGCTCATATATTCTTTTGAATCTAGTGATCGCCAGCGATTGGTCAACAATGTGTACACAACCTTACACATAATAGCCAAAGATATGTCTTTTCGTTCGAGATATTTGACGGAATGTTCAATGAGATAAACTGCATTCCGTGATTTCTCGTTTATTATCTATTTCGCGGTCTCTTCTCCTTCTCTTATTATTTACTTATATTCTTTTATTATTTACGTAATTCGCTGACTTGAATGTAAGTCGGTAGGCCAGTCTTTCATTGCGTTAAGAATGTGGAAAGAAAAACCGGTCGAAGATCGAGGAAAGAAATGGACGGCGGTCAAGCAACATCGCGCTTTGAGAAAGTATCGCAAGAAAGCATGTAAGCAGATGATCACGTTTCGTTCTTCGCTCTTCGTCCTTTTTCGCGGATCACAAAAATTTTTACACCTTGGTCCATCTATAATATATTCGCATGCTTGTTGTTCCAGTTTACTTGGCCATTTAAACATATTTATGTGTGCTTTTTTCTTTAAATTACAAATGCGACAAGTACGACAAAAAATTGAAAGAATAAAATGAGAAAGAAATCACTTTTCTTCAGACAGAGGTTATTTTCTATATATTAAAAAAACCGTTATTTTAGTACCTTATATTTTATATAACTAAGTATAGATTGATTTCTTTTTCTTTACCAAATAGACTTACAATAGACAAAACGAAGAGAAAAATAAATTTGGTCAAATAATAAATTCATTAATTAGTTTTTATGAATTAATCACGTTATTTCTCTTCTTGAGTCTAACTATTTTGGCTCAGATTACATCATTTAATCGATGAATAATCTAAATCACACTAACTATACACTCTGTGGTCAATGATAAAACTATAAATTGTTCTATTGGAAGAAAAGAAGAAATATCATTATTTAATATTATTATTTATATTATTTTACGATCAGAACTTTGTATTAGATGATCGAAAATTGAAAAGACCAATTACTATCTTTCTATAAAAATAACAATACTAAAAATTGAAAGAAAAGGAAAAATATTCTAAATAAAAAAAAGAAAAAAATGCGTGTAATTAAACATAAATACATTGCACAACTTCCAAGTAAAACTGAACTATATTGTTTGTAATACTTAACATTCATAGCTTTTTGTGGAACAAATTATAGTAGTATTAGAATGTTATCAGTCGTTATAATTCATACTTAGCAATACATATATACATACGGGAAAACAGGAGATTTATGTAATCTAATGGGTATACTCATTCGTTTGACAATTCTTGTTTAAAATTTTGACTACACAAAGTACCATCACAATTTCACAGCTTTCGTTGCTTTTTATTTTGTTTAATCAAAAGAAGAAAAATCAATTTAGATTTATTCAAATTTGAATGTGAAAGTTTTTGCAAAATCATTAGAAACCAAAATTGGCGTTTTTCTTTTTTTCCCATTACTTCTTATGCATAGATAATAAATATCTTATCATTACTCTTTTCTCCGTCGTTGAATAAAAAAATAAAATCGTTATAATTTAGTAGATAAAAAAAAACGAAAAATTGTTGTTTAAAAGAAGCGGTAGAAACAAATGTGATGATAATCTCGTCTTTCCCTTTGCCGCGCATTAACGTTCCCATTTCGGACAGGAACGCTTCTCGCACCCATCGAAGCATCATAACATCGTTTCTATTATGGCAGCCCTTAGAATCGATACGATTTATGACGACTTTTAACGATCAATCTTACTCACGATGTTCTCTCGCACAGTATTGTGAAAGAGCTGCTCCCTGAGGTCAGCTTCATCTTCCATCTTCACCTATTTGTCAAAAGATTTCTTGTGACCAAATGTATCTCCGACGATCGCCGTGACATTTTTCTATTATACTCCTTACATCGACATACTTTTCTCGTAGCATATCATGACCAAAATTAATGTGTCATTCTTTTCTTCCTCTCACAATTTTTGTTTTTTATTTTATTTCGTTTGTCTCTATTGCTTGCTTCTCCTTGTAAAATCCGTACTTATCATGCACTTTATCCCAACTCGTCGATGTCCGTGACTTTATACGCTCGCGTACATTACCAAACAACTCAACCTATCTCGTTGCCAGTGAGACACTGATCTTTTTGTGTCGTTTCTCTTCTTCTACCTGCGCGCCATCTTTTCTGAAAACTACTTTATCGACAGAGTTTAGACGCATATGTACGCCTTGATACTTGATAGACTCTTTTATACACCAAAATTGCGGGAAACATTCATTATTATGAAATCTAAATTTAAAATAGGTGATATTTATTACGTCAAATTCTTGCACGCTATATAAATATTAAATTAGAATATATAAAATCAATCGAATTTATCAAGATTTTCGTCATAGCTTGTACAACTTTTGTTTTAATAAGAATAACAGCAACAAAAACAAGTTTTGATCTGGTGGTTTGAAAGTTAAACCTATTTTTGAGTATATTTGGTGTGCTAATTTCATAATAGCATTAGATTCACCGGATCAGCTGTAGTTTTCAAGATATGGCATAGATATTGGTATGTAGAAATTATAATTTAATAATAAAGTGTATATTTTTAATTATGATTTTTCAGGGCAAAAATGGAATATTGCATATCTCTAATGTAAGTTCAGTATATTTTTATAATATAATATGATTATAGTTTAATATGATTCATTTATTTTTATATTTTAAGTATACATGTTGGCTTCCTTAAGAAGAAGCTGTCTAAACCATTCAAATGTCTTTTGCTACATTTCTAGCGATTGCACTTTGAAAGATATCAAGAAACCTATCCCTGAGTTTGTGAAGAGAGCATATCTTAGTTATTTTCATGTCGAGCTCTGAGATCAAAGTAAGTTGTGGCTCCATATATTACTTGCAAAACTTTCATGGAAAATTAGCTGCAATGAATAAACGGAAAGAGGAACTACATGAAATTTAGTATACCAAAGATATAGAAGGAATCCAAAGATCCTTGTTCAGATTGCTATTTCTGTCTTATCAACATCGAGTGCATCAAACAAAACAATCGTAGCAAGTAGACATAGCCAGATCTAGATTAAACAAGGCGACTTCAGCTACACGTAAATAAAGTATTTATTCCATTTTTTATTCACCTATCAGAACTTCCAGACAATGATAAATCACACATGTTTGATGAAATTCAAGATAACAGAAGTGGACAGAGATTTTATAGGAAATTCATCAAAATTTTAACAATTTAACCAACGTGAACTGAATGACCTCATCTGAGATCTGAATTTCTCAAAGGAATCTTTTTATTTGCTAATATCCAGATTGAAAGAAAAGAATTTACTTTAATAGTACTGTTCTTGATAGATTTCACTCTAGAAAGTTCTATAAAAGAAGCTTTTATACGTTGAATAATTGATTATATTATATACTAAACTGATTTAATAGTATGTGATAATAGTAGTTGTTTAGTAGTATATAATAATATGTAGTATGTAATAATAGTTGCATCAATATTTTTCGAATCTTATAAAAATATGGCAGATAATACAATTAAAGATGCAGAATTTTTATGGACGTCCTGTTGAATTAGCATATAAAGCTGTTATGCCGTATCTCCAAAACTGTAACTGATAAAACAAAACTGATTCTATTTTTGAAGTCAATGCCCCAAATATATCTAAGCGTTGTTCTAACTTTTTAGGCACCAAAATGAATATTGGACAGTGATATAATAAAATACTGATGATGTTAACACATTTTATTGTAATAGGTGTACAGATTTTCAACACAGCCAATAGATGCGACAATTTGTGGTTCAAATATAATTCGTTAAATGTGCAGTGAAATATTTTTTTAACGTTACAAAGAATTTAAATTTCTACATAAATGTCCGATATAACGACTTCTTTAAAATAGAAGAAAATCATTCCTTTACTGTTATACTTTATTTGCAACATGTTTATTAAATTTAATAAATTAAACTTCAATTTGATGACATAATTAAAAATGTATCGATCAAAATTTTTGTGATGAATACACAAATGTACTAATAATAACTTTATTATGACATATAGCTTAAATATATAGACATAAGGGGCCATAACTATTGAGTTTAATTATATTATCTTACAGAGCTTTATAAGACAATTTAAATTACAAATATTACCGTTTATAGCTCATACAAATATATACTTAATACAGAAATACTGCTAAGAATGAATTCTATATACTATTTATATTTCTGTTTTATAAATTTCAAAGTATAATCATTTTACACGAAGTAAGCAATGTTCATAAAATTTTGTATTGTAAAACTGTTAATTGAATATGTACAAAGATATAAATAGTTTCCAAGGCAACTAGGACTTATACTCATTATTAGTACGTCTCTTTGACGTGTAGTATATTTCGTTTGATATTAATATGCCTTCGATATTTAAATTTTCCATTTTCGTAGTTTCATCAACAATAAAACCAAGGATTAAGGCAATTTACAAAACGGAATATCTTTTGGGATTAGATCTCAGATAAAATAATATACATTTTTGTACAATATTACTATCTAGACTGATATATATATAATGAATTTTCTTAATTATAACCGATATAATGAAATCTGATAAATGACGCCATAAGTTAATTGGAAATTAATGCTATTGTTAATTACGATAGTAACGAAAGTAGTGCATAATCACATTATTAATTTATTATATTTGTACAATAGCATTTCTTTATGTTGCGTAATTGGCTATAGAGGTAGGCGAATGGTTATCAAAAAATAACTCAAACTGTTGGCGTGTTAATGTGAGAATGCGGAAGTTGGATGGAATGATGAGAACCAGACAGAGAAAGTAAATGTCCTCGCTCCATCTCGTTTACTTCCTGTTGCTTTGTTCCTCCTATAGAAGTAGTTGAACGTGCCAAGCTGTTACGCTGCCTGCACATATATGGTGTTTCCCCGGGCGAAGGAGATTCACGACCCTGTAAATTAAATCATATTGTGAAGGAATGATAAAAATAATATTATTCAATGCACCTATGCCGGTAAAATATGTTAATCCATTGAGGAAAAAGAAATATCTGTTTTACAATTTTGATAACACACAACAAATACATACTTTATTAATTATTATCGAAATAAAATTTAAATGCTTATGAATCCTATTATTAAGACATGTAAAAATAATTTTCTTATATTTTTCTTCGCATTTTTTTCATATATCCAACATTAGTTTACCTATGATCGTATCAGAATCAGATTTTATTGCTTCTAAGCATCGTCCAAGGCATTTAGATTTTGAATAAGGAGTATGGGGAGAGGTGCTTCTCTTCAGATAATACTGTAGGATTTCGGTATATAGAATTCAAATAATTCAAATCATGAGAAATTTTGAAAATGATGAAACGCATACCTGTTTAGAGGGACCGCAACAAGTTGCATGATTGCAAGGTTTATCAGTCTTTGGACAATCCAGTACACAATCTTCTGTTGGTGTATCTTTAATTTCGCTATTTGATTGATACTAAAAAAACGAACTTAATTAATTTTCCATAACTCTTGACATCTTATGAATCTCACCTATTAAAGTGCGAAGAAATAAAATCTGTCGTGTAATAATAAATATATAAATATAAAAATAAAATATACAATAAATGCACTTACATCAATAAACTCTGGTTGTATTGTAGTAGAATGTATACCCTCGTTATGGAAAAATTCCTTAACTTGTTCTGCGATTTTCATATATTCTGAAAGATTTCTACATCTTATGTGCGCAGAAGCGATAATACGATCACCAGCTAGTTGCCATACATGAAATTCATGTACAGCTAATACACCATCAACATTTTCCAGTAAGCGTTGTTGTATTGCATCAACCTAATAAAAAAAAGATTTGTTTAAGATTTGTTTAATATAAAGATATAAAGTAAAACAATTAAATTAGAATTATAACAAGATAAAAGTGTTATAAAATTGTTGTATATATTTTAAATTATTTTTTAATTTATTTAATTTTTTTAATTAAATTATTTATTTATTATACCTGAATATGTGTCGGTACTGTTTGTAAAAGAATTAGTGCCGACTCCCGAAACAATGGCCAAACAGAGCGTAACATAAGAATAACCAATAATAGCGATAATGCTGGATCAATATAAAATCTATAATAAAGAATACAATATTAATAATATCACATTCTTAAAAAATTGCTTTAAAATCTAATATTATAATGGTAATATCACTAATAAATGAATATATTATTATATAAAAAGCTAATTTATAACTTCATTATTATTGCAGGAAGATACAAAGAATATGGAAAAACCAACAATCATTGCAAGCATCTGGTGTATGAGAAATATTACCTGTACTGCCATTTTGTAAGCCACACTATCAAAGCCGAAGCAATAACATTGACAGAACCCACTGCATCGGACAGTACATGAAGGAACACACCACGCATGTTCATTTGACTTGCATCATGCGTATGACCATGTGTTCTTTTTACTTGCGCCGTTGGTGGTCTGTAAGTGTTGTCATTTTCATTGTCATCTGTGCCCACTAATGTGCTTAGTCTGTTATGACTACGTGATATACCATGCGAATGATCATGGGAACTTCCATGTTCTGTAATAATAAAATGTTGAATGAGTATGTATGTTTCTTTTTCTATTACAAAAAGGAAAAGAATGTGGTATCCATTTATTTAGGCAATTAATTGAAAGTAGGACGATTGTTCCCAAATAAAAGTAGGACTTTTCCTATTTCTGATATTCTTTTAATCATTTTATAACAATAAAAACAAAGCAAATAAGTAACCCAACAAATTCAAGAAGCCACATACAAATCATGTATAATTAATTTATGATACTACTTCAGAGTTTTTCTAACAGATAATACAATAAAACAATTTGAACCTGTTTACATTCAAAGAAATTTTAAGTTTCTATGTATATAAAAAATATTAATAACATCAATTCTTCCTATATTTCATCAGTCTCTATATGTTGTACTTTTTTTAATCTACAATTCAAAATGCTATAATAAGTTGTCTCTGCCCTATATCAAGTATAAAAAGGACAACTTATGATTATTGGAGAGTATAATATTCACAATTACATTCCATTTGAGTATTTGACTGGCTAATTATTTGAAAGGACTACATATATTTTTTTTCGATACATCTATACAATTTATGTATGAATACAAAGTTTAATTAATAAACTTTTAATAAATTGGAAATTTAGCAAAGCATTAGAGTTTACTTTGAAAGGCTAATATACACAAATTTGTTATGTCGCTATCATTTGCCTCTCTTATTACTCTTTTTATACTATATGTTAGGAATTAATTAATGTACTCCTCATTTTTGAAATAAATTAATATTTTAACCTTATTGAAACTTATAATGAGCATAAAAAGCAAGATAGTTACCACGAAATAAGCATAAACCTATTAAGTTCACGAATAGACCAAGCGCACCCACAGACACAAGAAGTTTAGCTTCATGTATTTCTTCCACTTCAATGAACCTTTTGCATGCCTCCACAGTAATGCTAAAGCATAAGGCAACTAAAAAAACTGCATTAACAAGAGCACCTAATACCTCAGCTCTAGCCCATCCAAAAGTGTTTTTGGACCACTTTTTTGGTGACATCTAAAAAGAAAGAACAAATATAAATTTACTAAAATGTTAATAATATAATAAGTAAAAGATTAAGAAATACTATCATCAATTCTATATTATCTACATTTTTTAATACTAATTCTATAATATTGCTAACTCTTACCTTCACAGAAAGAAACGCAACAACTAATGCAGCTACATCAGATAACATATGAAAACTATCAGCTATTAAAGCCATTGAATTGGTCACATAACCGACAACTATCTCTACTAAAAATAAAAGCGCTGTGAGTCCTAACATTGTCAAAAGGCGACATTTCTTTCCTGTGTAACGTCCCATAATTTTTATGAAAATCTGAAAAATTTGAAGATATCAAAATATGCATAGTTATTAATATTGATGGATTATCTATTATTTAGTTTATTGAGATAACCATATTTTTTATTTATCATTCATAAATTATCTTTTATATTACTTACTTTGTATTATAAACTTATAATTTCTTCAAGTCTTTAAAAATAGCATTACAAAATTTTTCTTTGTTAGTAACAATACTATAGCACAGGCACAACAGGAACAAGAATTTCTTCTATACTAAAATAAGGAAAAATATATAAGGAAATTAAAAAACATTTTATATATACATACACATATACATATACATGTAGATATATTATTTGTACATAAGAGAAAACCATAAAGTAGTTTAACACAATTCCATATAATACATCAGAATTATATTGAACTTAAAACGAATTACATTGAACTTAAATTTAGCATTATCATTAGAAATAATATCTGAATATCACATATTTAAAAAAGCTGTTAAAGTAATATAATAAAAATGTCAATGTGATTTAGATATATATACATATTAATTATATATTACGATTATTTATTATGACAAATTGTTATTAACTGATTATAATATCAATATTCAGATTATGATATTCTGTATTGTTATACTTGTAGAGTCTGTATCTTGTAAGTGTTATTTATTTGATATCCTTAGCAAGAATATTCATTAATGCACTTTTAGAAAATAGTCTTTGATGAATCATACTATCAAAAGAAAGCCATGTGAATCAACTCATATAGAATGTACATACAATAACAAAAAAAGATTTTACAAAAAGAAATGGATAAAAGCTCTAATCTTTTCCACTTTTCTTTTTAATTCAATGTATAATTTTCTCACTTGCTCAAGTTCAGACCTGTTACTTAACAAAAGAAAGAGAAATTTAATTACGATTTAAAATCGACAAAATAGTAAAAATAGAAAATGTGCAAGAGTAGAATAATATGTACAATACTAATATTTTCGAGTGTTTACGCAGCTACTTCGATTTAAACACGTCACTCGGTGTGAGTAAGTATTATCCCGAAAAGATACTTACTGGGTATAATAATCGCTCACACTTTGTCCTTTCCATACAGTTAGTATCAAATGACTATAATTAAAAATATCAGGTATGAACTGATTATAAACATGTTACATGAAAGTAGTAACTATTCGAAACTTAAAACAGAACACTTTTCTCGATTATAAAGTAGATAGAAAAAACGCTTCCAGCGTATAAATGATTTCTTAATAAATTACAATTAACTGATTTGTCAAAATTATACGCATTACATTGGTTACAATTGATTACAAGAAATGAATAAACTCATGGCGTAAAGATAAAGCCTCATTTACAAACGCAATCGATGTCACGAACGTATCACGAAAGCAACCATAGTTTTCCCTATTCTAGCGTCATTTTTTATCCTTATAATTGTTTCTCAATGTGCGACAATAATTTGAAAATTTAGAACTTAAAAAGAAGTTTTACAAGAAATTTTCATCAATGATACATAGTTAATATAAATTAAATTACGTATGATATAAACACGTCTAAAAATATTTTATCTATATTTTTTCCTAAATATTTTGATTGGCTACTAAAAATAACTGAACTTCCTTCATTGGCTATTTACTAAGCCGTTCATGTCGTTAGAATACGACCAAATAGATGGCAACAAAATTAATGATAGATTAAAGATCAAATACGACATGTGTTTATTTCATATAAAACAAAAACATTGGATAAAATTTACAAGTAACACTAAAAATATAAATGCTCTTTGGATTCTTGATATAGCTCTGAATATTTTTTACATTTGACAGATCTGTCAATCAATGGAACATCGTATATTTCATCGTAAATACAAGTCACAAATACAAATATTTGATATTCGCTTCTTTTATTCTAGTCGTGTTTTTACAAGAAAAGATAAATATAATTCACACACCTTATGGTATTTATCTTGTATAGTTAGTAAATGTATTCATATTATTGTCATGAGTAAATTCAAGTGTTATCCTTTTTGAACCAAAACCAGAACATATCCAAATTTGTTTACATTTCAATTTCTTATCGCGTAACGTTTTAAATTCTATGAATATTTAAACATGCTAAATATTATTTTACTTAAAATCGTATAATTTTATCAAAGACATATCACTGATCATAATTCCTTATTACATTTGGACTGTATACATGCAATTATATATATGTAAAGAACATGACATACTTGCATGATATAATACATCTATTTCAAGATATACATATAAAACAGTTTGTTCATTAAATTAAAGAATTTTTTTTATATACAAAGTCTACATAAGCAATCATTATAAACCCATATATTGAGGAGAAGATAATGCATTTTTTATGGTATTATTTTTATTTATATTATCGGCATTGGGTCTGTCACTAAAAATAAAAGTTAGATTGTTAAGTAACTGTATATAAAAATAATGACATTATATATTAAAACGATAATTTTTCTAATTTTATAATTTAAAAAAACATAATAGGAAGAGATAATGGAAATATTTAATGAAAACAGATAAATCACTTACCCAAAAAAAGGTAATAACGATACAAGAGTTTGCCTGCTTGGATTAGAAGAAAACATAGAACATTGTGTTAATCGTCCAACAACACGTCTTAGCCATTCTTGTAATTTTTGTCTCCTTTCTTCTACAAATTTAGCATCCTAACAAAAAATCATAATCATAAAATGTTCATACATATTATATTCACTTTCTGTTTTTACTGAATATATTACTTTATTTCCTATTGTTTTCTTTGGAGGAAATTCATAAGCAGTCACAATTGCATCATGTTTTATCAATTCTTTATGGAATTCATAAAACTGTGCATATCGCCTGTAAATATTCCATTCAATATCCCGTATACGTATATATATCTAGAATTTGTAAAATTATAAATTTAATGAAAAACTGTGATAATACATTTTTTCTTTCTTTCTTATCTAATGTTGAATGTTTTTCTTTTCATCATAATTACTTGATATACATGATGAATATCAGAGGGCTGTCCTGTTAGGAAAACAGATGGTATCCATATATGAATAAGGCATGGAGATTCCAATGGTAAATCATCTTCGTTGAAAGAACCTCGAAGGCACTCCAATTCAGTTTGCAAAATTTGTATTAATTTGTTCCTGATAATTGAATTATTATAAAATAAATAATACTATAAGACTATATTATATAAACAATTAATAAACAACAAATAAACATCAAAATGAATGTCATTATTGACTCTTGTCTATACAACTCATACCTGTTTGCCAATTGTAAAGTTAACCTAGCATTGAATTCCATTAATTCTGCATGCATATCTGCAACTTGAATCAATTTTGCTTCATACTGTTCTGCTTCATTGTGACGAGTTGGTGAATTATCTCTTTCTATTGAATAAGTAGAATCAGATTCCTTTCTTAGCATTTGTACAGCTGTCACATATTTACGTAATTGTTGCCTTAAGAGTTCATTCTCCCTGTTTTAAAGTGAATGATAAGATAAATATAAAAAGATAAAAGATATAAACAATCACCTGTTTAATGTCTGCAACTGCAATTGATGTTTCTCAACAAAATTTTGATGCTGTCTTTGAAAGCGATTTAACAGCAACCTGCTGGTCATAGCATCCTCTCTAGCTTGTTCTAGAAGTTCATCCATAGTTAAAAGTTTCAACCGCAATGTTTCTGCATCTAAATTTTCTGTCTTTGTATGATCATCTAAATTGACAAGATGCTCTGTTGCTTCTACTGCAGGTTCAGTAATATCTGTTGTTTCCTAAACATAATTATAAGAATAATATATAAACTAAACTAAACATTGAAACCCATTTATAATTATTCTTGTAGAGACAAATCAATCAAAATTAATTAGTCTTTATGATTATTATTAAGATTACTTACATTTAAATAATTTGGCAAGCTAACTAACATATCATTAAATGTTTGATCTAGAGGTGATGTGGGAACAAGTCCTAAGTTATCAGAATCTGTCACAGGAGTTAAAATCTTTCCTTCATCCAGAGATTTACTAGTAGAGATAAAGTAGTTTTATATTAATCAAAAAAAAAAAATGATACAAATAAATTTGTAATGTAGAAGGGATTCATAAAAAACTTTTTACCCATATTCATCTTTTGTAGAACTTGTATTTGCAACAGCATTAGAATCGTTGAGATCCAGTTGAACTTCTGATATAGATGGAGATGAAGAATATTTGGTTAAAATAGAAGCATTATTAAAAGAAGTATGCTCATTAACACTGGTACTAACATCGGTAGATTGTTCTTGTTCTTCGCTATCATTGTCAAAAGAAATAATATGAGTTGGCACTTTTTTTTGTACCTTTCCTTGTTTTAAATTCAGAGAACCTTTAAAATATATGAATTGTTAATATTAGTTGGCTTGTAAGAAACTGTTATATTTGTTCTTCTATTTACAATATGGGAAATTACAAAAAAAAGCTATCAAGATTTATGTTTTTTTATAAAATAAAAACAATTGCATAAAATAAAATATTAAAATTAGACGTAGATGTACAAATTAATTGTATAATGAAGATTAAAAATAAATATAAGAAAAACCTGGCATTATAGATATGATAAGTTCTGATTGTTCGCCATTAAATTTTTCAGAATTTTTGACTTTTAAATTGTTGTCCAATTCTTCATTATCTATTCTTATTGCAAATAAAATTGCACTAAGTCCTAAAAGTGAAAGATAATTTTATATTTAATGTATTATTCTCTAATTGCTTGCATATACTTCTGTACATAAGAAATCACCTGCTGCTACATTTGGCAATGCTGCACATTTCTCTTGATCCAATAAAAAAGCCCATTCTTCATAAAATGAAGATAACTTATCTGGATTTATAATAGTATGTAAATTTCGTTCCAAAGAACGCTCATTTAAAATTGCTCTTAGCCATGCTCTACCACGGCCATAATCAGTGCGTACCTTTCTTAGAACGCTAAAACGTTCTTGTTCATGCCATGTTAATTGATCTTTTATACATGGCCAGAATGCTGCATCAATTGTATTTAAAGATCTAGCATTACTACCAGATACTAAAGCAGAAACATGTCTACAAAAAAATCAATATCTTCTTCATTGTGATAGATGATAAAACGATATGGATTTTTATAAAAGATGACCATTGACAAATAAAATATTTACTTTAAAGCTAAATTAACTTTTTCTATACAATTAGTACGTAATCCATGACTAAAGATTGCTTCAAGTATAAAACAGAGTTGAGCAACGCATGAGTCTGATTCTGTTGCTAATTCTGCACGACCTCCAAACCTAACGTAACATTTTTTTGCAGCATCCAACAAGTCTTCAAGTAACTTTTGCCTTTCTATTATATGATGACAACTTTGTTCATTACTCATAACATTATGTGTACCTGGTACCATAGCTGACATCATTTGCAAAGCCTAAAATATGATTGATTTTATACAAATATTATATAATTTTTAAAATATTGGTAGAAGATACTAATTCTGAAGATAATATTGTTTACCAACAAAAATTCTTACATATGAAAGAACTATAAGAAGCATTTATTTTTATGGTAATCAATGTATTATCATTTAATAAATGGATGCAATCAACATTAAACTTATAAAGAAATTTATTTTTATTTGCATTACTACGTTTCTACTTTCTATTATATAAATAATATTTGATCATAAATACCAAAACTGATGATGTTAATGGTATATTTACAGGTTTTAACAAAGATAATAACAATCACAGAAGACGTAAAACAGATTTTCACTTACTTGACCCTGAAATTATGATAAAATATAATGATAAAAATAACTGTCTCGTTATTGGACTTACCGTGAAACTAGTGGAAATAACTGTCATAATTCTTCTATAGAATATATAATAAATTATCGTCAAACTATTTGAACGAATATTTCTTAATACACTATTTAATGGTATTCAAATTTGATAAATATCTGCTATTCATTTCGAAATATACTATAATATTTAAATCGCGTTATGGTATAATGCATAATGCATTAAAATTTTTAATCTGAATGCATATAATATTAAAATTCAAAAGCAAGACCATGCGATATAGTATCGCAATTACTCAAACTATATAAATCATATGACATATGCAACTAACAAAAACGGGTAGGGAAACAGCTGATCGAGTCGTCTCATTTTTCTTGCATGACAAACAGTTAATACGCACGCGCGCGTGTACAAACTCGATAAGATAACATAACATCTTATGGTGAAATTCAAAGATGAAAGTGCTGTGGCGACCAATAAGAAACATTTATTACATTATTATTTATTACAGCGTCAATTGGTAGCGTTTCTGTAATTTTCCTCATTATGCAATCTCGAAGTGCGTTGTATTGTCAAACAAAAACGAATATTTATTTATCTATTATCTAAATATCTAATATCTAATATCTAAATATCGAAATATCTAATATCTAAATATCTATATATAAATATATATCTAATATATAAATATATATCTATATCTAAATATCTAATATCTAAATATCTATTATCTAAATATATATTTATTTATTATCATTTACCTTCTTAAAATATTTTCATGTTAATAATAAAGCCTGTATCTTAAAATTAAGTCAGTAATTCTTTAAAAGACTAATAAAATTTATTTATAATACTCAAATTGAATAACTATAGGATGAATTTAATTGAAAACATGTAAAATCTAAAGTTTTAATAAATCTCAAGTCTTTTGTTATTTTGACTTTTATAACTTCAAACTCAAGGCTCTATTCATGAAATAGTTGCATATATTAAATGGCAAGTTGCAAATGACCGCAATAAAAAATCCCTAGATTAGTATTCCTGACATTCAAAAGTGCAATAGTACGCTATTCTTTGTTTCTTTTTTAAGGTTTTATTTCGGATGCAATAAATAATTTAAACCTGTAGAGAAATATACAATTTTTTCAAAAAAGGATTTAGAAGATATTATAATAAACACACCGATTATGGTGGGCGCTTTAAAACATGTGGATAGATGTTTCTCTAAAAGTATATATTAATTAAAAACATATAAATTATGTCAGTATTTATTTAGTGTTATACGATTTAATTTTACTTAATATTATTTTATTTTTTATATTAGGAATTAGGAATAAGATAGTGATAAGATACATCATGTTTTAAGTAAAATATTTTATTTATTTTTATAATTTATTAATACAAATAAAAACTATACAACAGAATATACAGCTATACAGAAACAGCTATATAAGAGTTATACGAAAGAAATGTTTGAATTATTTAAGTATAATTATTTTAGATATTATAAAAATATCACATGCAATATTAAATAAAAATACATGTAATATTTCTACATGATAACATTTATTAAGATATAAAACAAAATTATGAATTCTTATAATAATCCTTTTTCTTTGTAATGTAAAAGTTATACAAAATGTAAATGTTTTTATATAAACACACGCGCGTGCGTATTAAATTATATAATTTTTTTAATTTTGTATTAACAAATATATTTGTTAATACAAATAATTTTGTATTAACAAAAATTTTGTATCGTAATATTCCTGATCGATATTTATAAGAAGTACGTATATTTTCCAATATTGCTAAATATAAATCAGTGCAACGGAAAGCGTGTACGTTTTCAATTGCAAATACTATAAATTTATATTTAAGAATACCGTATCAGAAACGTATATGCATTTTCACCATTTGAATCATACGTATATATTATATTGCGATAAGTATAGTGTCACGTCACCATCAACGACGTGTTTTCCACCAAAAGAAATTTGGTACTTCTCTAGTATAGGTGACGCGTCGCCATCAACGGCGTGTTTTCCACTATTAGAGGAACTTGGGATTATTTTAGTATAGTAATATGGTCTGTTGTCGGTAACGTCGACAGCTCTTAATTATAAGTCGGTAAAAGGGGAACTATTAATACGTACCTTCTGGATACTAATCGTCGGATTAACGGGATAAGGATTAGGACAAAGGGTCCAGGACATCGTTGTCAAGTATGGCGCAACGACGTCCGGTAATGAAGTAAAAGAAAGTACACTTAGGAAATATAAATATTAAGATTAGTATTAAGAATATTCTAAAATATTATAAGGATTAACGGGATGAGGATTAGGACAAAGGGCCACTTGGAATTTCGAGGAGAACGCTATTTATATGAGGGAAAAGTTCAGCGAAAACAGGGAGTCTACTACCGTCGCTCTGCCTGTTCAGACGTGTTCTCCGCAGCTCTTATATAAAATAAAGAAAAATTTTCTAAATACGAAAATTAACAGAATATTTTGAGCGTTGTGTTCTTTAGTAACCGCAGTTACAAGTTATCTGAGTAATTGTTAAGGAATTTTATAATAAATACATTCTCGTTAAATAATAGTAAGGTTTGCGTCTGTGGAATCAAAAATATACATTATAGACACATTTTCGGTTTGCTATTACAAATTTCTGTTATAATTGTGTGTGTAGTAAATTTTCAGTATTACCAAATAAATTTTTGTTATAGATAAATTTCATATGTGAATTTCAATTTCATTCTTCAACTATAACAATTCATCCAATTCGCGCTAATACTAACTCATCTCATTGGACATTGTCTTGATCATCATTGATAACCAGAATTCACGAACCATCATCAAAGGGAATTTTTACACCCCGTTAAGTTCCTAGGTTTTGAAAGAGCTCATTGGTGACAGTGAACCTCCGAAGGAGAATTGGTCAATTTAAGGTATAAAAACGAGTATATCTCACTCTCGCTCCCGTGCTACGAGCCAAAAAGAGAGGAGTTAGCGAGGTTTGAGTAAAGGACGCAAGTCTTGACCAAACCGTATCAGCTATTCAGAGAATACTAGTTTTGTTTTGTTTTGTTGCTCCCCTCCATCAGGGACGTAACAATAGTATAGAGCCCCAGACACTAGTACTGCATCAACAGTTGACAACAGTTAACAACAGTTGGCAACAGTTGGCAGTTTTAACGGTTCCTATTCTCTGTCGTCGATGTGTCTTCTTGTGGAACGTGCTCTTGTCAGTATCAGTTGTTTCTTTGCTATTCCGGAAGATAATCAAACCTTGTTATTTCTATGCGTAAACTTTCTTTATATAATATATCTCTTTATATATATTCATCCCAACGAAAAACATTTTATTAATTTTACGTTGGCATATGCCATATCATATGACCACCTGCGACATCTTCCAGAATCAATGATCGTCAATCAATTTTTCCATGTATAATGAAAACTTGTATAGAAGATGTCAAAGCAGCCAATGAGAAGAAAGATTTTAGAAATAGCACGTAGTACTGTATTATACAGGCGTTATTGTTCTAATCACGGATCATATTTTAAACGCTAAATGAATCACTTATGAGTGAACAGAAATCAACGAAGCACAACGAAACAATGAAAATTTGACATTGTGGAGAAACGTTGTGTTATCAGTATTTTTTTGTACATCATCCATGGATTAGAGAACACTGCATGTAATCTTTATTTATCCTGATTACAATATATAATCAAATATCTTATGCGACGGAGCAATCATCGGTTATTTATTTCTTGAACTAGCAATGCTTTGTTCGTCTTTTAAAATTAATTGTGGTCGTAATAAAATGTCTGTACCTCGTATATTTTTGTAAAAATAAAAAAGAAGAATTTATTGCAGTGAATCGAGTACAATGGCAACGTTCGAAACTGATAAAAGATTATTGGAAGTTTTAGAAGTTTTTCTCTCACCTAATTATAACATTACTTCTGTAACTTATCTTGATCTTCTATTGACTCATATAAGAGAAAGTATAAAGAAACAAAGTAAGACAATAAATATATATATTGCATTTTATTAATTGTCTATATTATGAAATAAATTGTTTTCAGCTTTAAAAGATCAACAACGCTATGAAGTTCTTCAAAAATGGGTTATACAAGCTATAAATACATGGGAATCTAATTGTAAGCCATCTAGACCTATAATAATATTTACATTAAAACTTGTGGGATTAGTTGCCTCCAATGAATTAGATTTCCATCGATGGCAATGTCATGATGTATATAATAAACTTTGCACTATCATCCAACCTTCTAATGAAGATTTACCTGCATCAGTTAAAATTGCTTATACACAAATGCTCTCAGATTTAATTAAACATAGAAGCGGTAGAGAATGGATACTTGAATCAGGTATGCTATCATTATTACTTAATAATTATTTATCATTTCTCTTATTATATATAACAATTAGTATAAATTTATTTTATATTCAGGTGTCTGGAAAGATATTGTAAAGTGTGCTCATAGAAATTATACAATGTATATTACGCATGAGAGTCAGAAATTTTTATGGACTCTACTTTTACATGAACAACAGAATATAGATATTTGTACAGAAATTATATCTGTAATAACTGACCCATTAGTAAATAATACTTTTAATCCTCAAATACATCAAACTTTAGAGGAAAGTTATTTGGATGAAAACAAATTGCTATGTACCACTTTAGATTTAGTGACAAGCATTTTTGAAAATACATTGTTTGTAAGCATGGATAGTAAGATCCCGGAGTTATTTGAAGGACTCTTCAATTTAGAAATGCGAGTAAAAGCTCTTTTTGAAGCATGCATCAGTACTAGATTTCTTCAGCATGTACATAAACTATTATTATTATTACTTTTTTTAAAACTAAAACGTGGAATTATAAGCAGCACTAAGGCTATAGACAATGATGTATGGCAAAAATTTAGTTATGGTATGTGTTATATATCAATGATGCTACTATCAAAAAAATATATAGTGGAACTTATAAAAACGAATAAGTTTTTAATGATATATTGGAAAAAATTACGTATGCTATGTGAGTTTACTCTGCCAGAACAACATAAATTTGAACATCAAGTAATAGTACTAATGGTAATATGGTATGATGTTATACAGCTTTAAAAAATATAGTATGTGTTCTTATGTAATTCTCTTTGCAGATTTTACCACTCTGTATATGCGTTAGGAAAGACCATGTACATCATGAATTATTTGATATGTTCATTAACAAAATTTTTGATGTAACATGCATGCCTGTGCAAAGACTATTGTATAATGTAAGAGATGTAATATGGAAAAGTGATTTACCATTAGAACATATTTGTAAAGTATCAATTGATTTACTTTTAGAGATAACAAACATCATGGATAGGGTAAGAGGAAAATACATTAATTATTATCACTATATAGTATTTGTATTCTAAATATCCTAAGCATATAAATTAATATTTTTCATAACAAATATATTAAACAATAAATTAATTAAATTTCCGTCTTATATCTAGGATGTAGCAGTTATTACATTTCAAACATTATGTCATATTTTGAAAAATTATCTGCCAGATTTAAGAGATGGGTCAAAAATTTGTTCGTCTTCAGAATCTAATAAAACAGGACTCCCAGATAATTCAAGGAAAATAATTTATAAGTCAATATTAGAAGGTGATCCAATAGTTGACAATCCTATTTTATTGGCATCTCTTCTTAATGGTCTTGCCATTATGACAGAAAAGTTTAAATTAAAGTGGCAAGAATGTGTTGAAACTATATGTCTTTTATCTCTCGCACAAGGAATTTTAAATCATCCAGGTATTTTACCCATGGTAAGAATATGTAATGAATATAACAGTATTTTTTTCATTTCCCCTTAAAAATTTTAAATTTACAATTTTAAATATTAAATATTTAATCTCTTTTATAGCTTTGTGTGAAAGCATTAAAAGTATGTAAATTAGCTATTCAAAACTTTATGCCACCAAATCTGGCATTACTCATAGATTCAGATAGTCACATGAATGACATTGGTCCAACTTTATATAAAAGATTACATGATCCCAATTGGGAAGTCAGAGACAGTGTATTGGAAGTACTAAATACTATTGCAATAATTTCAGAAGATAGTAAGCATTATGAATATTTACATACAATTGAATATAATTATTAAGTATTTACTTCAATAACTCTTTACAGAATACCCAGCATTTCAAGATTTTTTACTTTCTAACCAGTTCTTACAATTGGCAATTGATATTGCACTAACAGATGGAGAAAGCTACGTACGAGCATCTGCTTTAATTTTTATTTCATCTACTGTTCGTATAAATAAATTGTGGGATGAACAGTTATCTTTCTTTGATTTTCCTGTATGTTTATATTGTTAGTAAATTAGTTCCATAAAAATAGTTGATAATAACTTTTATAATAATTATAAGATAGTATATAGAAAATTATGTTTTTAATTTATAGGATATAATTATAAAATTATTCAATAAAGAAACTGAAGGTATAGTTCGAAGAGAGGCTGTGGTTTTAATTAAAGAGCTATATATTTATAGAAAATGGTTGTAAGTTAATTATTCAATATTTTCTTAAACATGTTATATTTAACATTATAAGAATTGTCTTATTTTCTGTATATTATATATTTTCAGGAAAAGTACTATCAACTATATATCAGAAGTTATGTCTGTGGCAGCCATTTTTGATTTGCATTGGGAAGTTAAAATAAGTGCATTAGAATTTTGGAAACATTTTATCAAATCTCATTTAAGTGATCAAGGAATGTTAGATGGATCATTTCCAAATGTAACATTTTCCAAAGAGCAGAGAAAAATAATTTCATTGGATGAAAATGAAATAAAACGTAGATTAAATAAAGCATTAGATGAACTTGCAAGGCAAAATTGTCTAGGTGTAAGTAAATAGAATAAATAGTGTATAGAGAATTGTGTATAGATATACAGTTACTTATATTAATATTCAGATACTGCACTATCTCTACATTTGTTGCTGAGTACCGGGGAGGATGATTAAAATATTACATTACTTATTTTACAGAAATATAAACCATTTATTGCAGATTAAAAAAAATATATACACTTTCTTAATAACAATTATATTTAATTGTAAAATAACTTTTAAACCAAAAGTAGTCACACTTTCATGTCACATTAATATTTGGACACCAATGTAAATTTTGCAATCTAGCAATTTCAAGAAACCTTTTGAGCTACAAAGTAGATTTTTTTATATACAGACTGCTAAAATGTATTTCTACTTCAGTAAAAAGATGTTTTTTGAAGTGTAAATACTTGAAGCTTAACATGTCATGAAAGGGGAAGAATACTACGAAAGATTAGAAATACTACGAAAAATTAAAAAAAATTCGCATTATAATGCTCCACAATTAGCTTCAGAAGTTTATAATGAAAGTGGGATGACAATCACTGCTGAAACAGTGCGTAGAGTAATGAGAAACAATGGATATAATGGTCGAATAGTAAGAAGAAAACCATACATCAATGAAATAAATAGGAAATGAAGTGGCTTATTCCAAAGAGTTCGTTTAGAAACCGCAAGATTGGTGGAAAGATGTTATTTTTGCTGATGAAATTAAATATTGTATTTTTGCTTTGGACAGAAAAAGTATAGTGTGGCCAAGAGTAAGTGAAGCTTTGAAACCAACAAATTTGAAATACTTTTAAATACTGAGGAAATTCTGATGGGAATGTATTTCGAGTGCTGGAGTTGATGAATTGGTGTTCATCGGCGATATTTTAGATAAGAACAAATAAAAATGTTACATCTATCTCCACAATTTCCAAACTTGAATCTAATCGAAAATTTATAGGACGAATTAGACAACAAAATTAAAAAATCAACAATTAATTCAAAAATTGAGTTAGAAACGAGACTGAAAGAAGAATGGAACTCTATTTCTCCAACATATTTGAAAAAAATTACTTATAATATGTCTAAATGATTGCATGAAGTTGTTAAAGAAAAAGGATTTGCGATAAAATATTAAAATCTTATTTTTCTGAAAGTGTCAGAATATTAATGTGATGTGAAAATTTGACTACTTTTTGTTTAAAATTTACTTTACAAATAAATATAATTGTTAGAAAAAAAGTGTATATGCACTTTCAATCTACAATAAATGGTTTATATTTTTGTAAAATAAGCAATATGATTGATAATATTTCAATCATCTTCCCTTATACACAGCAACAAATGTAGAGATAGTGCAGTGTCCGAATATTAATGTGAGTAACTGTATGTGTTTCAGTATTACATGTTCTATTTATTAATCTAAATTAATTTTTACATTTGCGTTGTAGGTTTTGTTAGTCACTTTAAAAGATGATAGCGATTTTGAAGTCTGTAAAGCTTCAGCAATGATTATAAACAAATTAAAAACATTTTTATTAAAGTATAAATTTGACGATTCATTACTTGAAGTATCTTTACCAAAGGATAGTGCTGGTATAGATAATTCATATGTTAAACATGTACAAGATACACCAACATTTCAATCAAAAAAAGAACCAAGCAATTCCCATAACATCATTGATGAAATTGTAAATACAAATGATGCGATACTCTTAACTACTGTTTATAATAATTCTCAAGAAAAAGATTATGAAAATACAGAAAAGAAAATGCTTAAGTACATTTCTCATATAACTAAGCAGGATTTTTTGAATTGTATATTTAATTCTGATATTGATGCTTATATCGAAGAGAAAAATCGATGGTTAAAAGGATATACTAATAGTTTTGAATCTGTTTTGGATGACATTTTGACAATGCATAAACAGGGAGACGTAAACTCAATGGACTGTTACTAAATGCACAAAGCCTTATCGCAAGTGCCTTCACAAATTATATAAAATTAAATATCTTCCTATTTATAACCTATTTCTGAGATTAGTAATTCTCTGTAATGTGTAATTTATAAAAACAAAATAAAAAATACTATATAGTTCGTTTATAAAAAGCTAAAATTACATTATATATTCATACACATACATACACATAGTGTCCCAATAAAAAATATCCATCAAGATTATTATGAAATCCAGTGGTTTTCATAAAAACGTTAGGACAGATTTTTTTGTTTTTGAGATGGATTATCATAAATACACCCATTTTGACTTAACCCCCTAGAAGGGTTGAAAATCCCCTTAGAAATCTTAAATAATAACAGAAATCAAGTGATACATCATTTGAAAGGTCTTTTAATTCTTTTTACCATGGTTCTACTTTTAAAAATCATTGAAAATACGTTTTGAAGTTTCGGGTTGAAAACAACTTTTATTTTATTAATACTTAAAATATGTATCGCCGATCTCTATGCAGTAATAAAATTATGAGTTGCTGAAGTTTTGCAATTGAAGCTGATTTGTTAGCATATATTCTGGATTTTAAACATTCCTATGGAAAATATGGGTGTGAAAGATTGGGAAAATGTTAGTTTATAAACTGACATATTGAAGTTGCATAGTGTTGGAAAAACATTTTTTCCGACATATTTAACTCATTTTTAATGATTTTTACGATAAATGTATCTTTTAAGTAAATCAAAATACGTGGACCAACAGTATTATTTTCCAAGATATTTAATCACATACTTACCAAAATAAACCGGATACACTGCAGAATTTTCGACGTAACACTGATCAAAGACTTTATTACTACAAGGAGGTCAGCAATACATATTTGGAACATTTAATAAAATAAAAATTGTTTTCAACTTGAAACTTTGAAACATATTTTCAAAGAAATTATTAACTCAAAATTTAAAAAAACAGCACCATTGTAAAAAAAAAATTAAAAAATCTTTCGAATAATATACCACTTGAACCCTGTTGTCATTTAAGATTTTTTGAGGGGATTGTTAATCCCCTTAGGGAGTTGCCCAAAATAGGTAAATTTATAAGAATCTATACCCTTCGAAAACAAAATTGACCTGTACTGGTGTTCTTTTGAAAACCGTTTTTTTTTTTATTTTATAATAATCCTAATGGATATTTTTTGTTGGAACACTGTGTACATGTATACTTATATATATTGTACAAAAAGATGAACGCAAATTTCTTTGTAAATATATTGTTTTTATGGTTTTGTAACATTATCAACAATAGCCATAATTCTTGTTTAAAAAAAAGATGTAATTTTACAATTATATCTCTGATCATTATTATAGTTAAAACGCAATTTTCAATTTCAAATTTACCTGTACATATAAGAATATTTTTATTAGTACAGAAAAGAAGATTTAAAGTTTCATAAGTAACGCAAATATCGTTTATTTATATTTGTTCCTATTTCTCTTTCTCACCTATTATATCCTACTAATATTTAATCCAAATTAAATTTTTTTTTGTTGGTGTACTTATTAAAAGTTTATGTCATCTAATTCTCGTACGAGTTGTAAAGTAAGTTCTAATGTATCAGTATCGTTATGCCATTTTGCATGTGATGCATTAGGATTTACTTCGTGTGGTGTTGGAAGATGCAATCGGTATCTGTAAAAGCATTATACAATTAATGTTTACAAAGAAAAATGATAGTAGTTTTTAAATTTAAACACTTCTGATAGTAATGCTTAAAAATGGATAATTAAGAATGGCGTAAGTACAATTTTTGTTATATGAAGTATAAAAGATTTCGATGAAAAGACATGCACTTTACTCTAATAATATAAAAACAAAATTGAAACTATTTTAAAAAATTTAATACGTATAATAATAACTATTAAATTTAATAAAATAAATACATATTATTTAAGAAAAAGAAATCTTTTACTTACTTAGGACTACGCACATCAACTACCTTTGATTCAACGGACAATTCAATTTTCTCTTGAACTTCTTGGGGAAGTTTTATTAACACAGAAATCCATTCGCAAGATGCAGTGCCAGGTGTTTTAAAACCCATCTAAATAACATAGTTCAATATTATTAATGTTTTTAAAAATGCTTTTTTTTCCAAAATAAGATAGCGTACTAATAAACTAACATTTAGAAAAATGTCTTCAGTTTTCACTGATTGTTTAAATTTGATTTCATAGTCTGGTACTTTTCTTGAATCATTTATTTCAGAAATAGGAAGACTATGTATTTCCGACGAATGCCAAATGTCATCCTTTTCTTTAAGAGGAGCGTGTGGTATTAAATTATTAAAAGGTACATCATTCTGAACTTTTATATCGCCTGGACCTAAAAGTAAAAATAACTAATGTAGTCATCATTTTAATTATAAATAAATTATTATTGTTTAAATCATAGGTGGACAATTGACTACCCGTGCCCCTACGTGTACGCTCGGTAAGGAAAATCCCATTATTTGTAATTGCCGCGCTTCGAGAGCTGCAGGGCTTTTGTTTTTAAATATAGAGCGATGTTTAGTGAATTTAAATAGTCTAAGTCAGGGTTTAAATTTTTTCTACTCGCGAGCCCTTTTCACTCAAGACATTTGTACGCGATCTCTTAAATAGTTATATAAAATAGGTATACAAATCAAAATCTCGAATTCATTATGCGTTTAATTTTTAATCAATTTGTAGTAGTTATGCCTTCAGAAATTTTTTACTGTTACCAAATTTTTTGAAATCCTCACATTTAATTATGCGACCTGATATGAAATTGCAATTCACAGTTTAAAAAGCTTTGATCCAAGTAACAGGACATAAAATTTTAATTAAAAGTGATATGTATGTGTGTGAAATTAATAAATATCCTTACATACTGGATTTAATAATTTTTTATGGATTGGTACGATTTATTTCCATATCTGATATTGGTTATTTCGTTTACGATAAGTTTTGTTGATTTTATATAAAATACATATAATGAATCAAGAATTAGGATTTTAGGAGAAAAAGAATACTTTTATTTAATAATAATGCAATACTTTGAACGAAATCTTTCTTTTATATAAAGAATTCATTTTTATAAAAATAATAATTTACCTTTTCTCTTAACTTCATTTTGATACAATTCTTCAGAATCTGAGTCGTCCTTCGGAGGGGATATTAGGTTTTGCAATGCTTGTATTTCTTTATATCCAAAAAAACTGTCCATGCTTTGAGTAGTTTCAATCTCTTTTGCGTCAAATATCAACAAATTTGGTTGTTATGACAACAAATTCTCCTATATTATAAAATTTAAGGAATGGCGCGTAAATTGAAATTAACTGATTTGGCTCATCAGATATATATAAAATGTAATAACCATGATTTTTACGTAAAAATATCAAATAATTGCAAGTTGGCTTAATTTATTCATTTTATGAATATTTACAAATCATATTTTAGTATATTTGAAATAAATATAGATAGGAAAAACTGGTTAACGAATATCCAGTTTCGCCAACATCTATTTGGAAATATTGTATGAGACTTTTTTGCGATGGCTGATGTAACGGAAAAAAAGCTTTCCAAGAAGTAAGTAAATCAATTAAAAGTAGTGCAAATGTTATTTTGTATTTTTGTTAATAAAGATTTCATGAAAATGTAAAATGATGCTTGTTCGTGTCCGTTAATATTCTATGATTTTGACGTGTTGGTGATCGATCCTCGGTAGGCCGGCCACGTTGCTTTATGAACGGTTGGCTAGTTTGAGAACTTATTTTGTATATAAAAATAGTGATAACTTTGCGAAAAATCTTTGATCCGATGCTCTTATTGTAGATGCATGTAAATATCTCGTGTGATAAGTAGACATATAGTGAGAATTTTGTAATTATGTTAAGTAATCTAACCAAAGTTTTTATTTATATTCATCAGTCTGCAAGATTATTAAATAAATTGCATATCACTAAAATTGAAGCAACATTCTATCAAATAACTTCAAGCCGATTTTCTACAACGTGTGTACTTTTATATAAGATGTTTATCATAATGATGCAAAGGAAAAATATGTTGCTTTATATATTGCTTTACATATTATTCTTAGGGAGTTAAAGATGCGTTTAAAAGCAGAACAGAAATTGAATGAAAAAACAGTAAAAGAAGCAGAAAGGGCTACAAAAGAAGTCCAAAATGCACAAACAAAGAAGATTTCTGTTAAAACTCCAGAGAAAAAGGCTGTTAAAGAAGAAGAAATCAATCCAAATGTAAAGAATATTAGTATACTAAGTTACAACGTAGCGTACTAAGGCACAAAGTGTACTTCATTTTATATATATGTCATACTTGTTTTTATTTCTAGGAATATTTTAAGCTAAGAACTCAAGCAATTGAACAACTTAAAGCTGCAAATGAGCATCCATATCCACATAAGTTTGATGTATCAATTTCATTAGAAAATTTTATTGAAAAGTTTAGTTCTGTCATAAAAGATGGAGAAATCCTCGAGAAAGAAATTTATAGCATAGCTGGCCGTGTACATGCAATAAGAGAGTCTGGGGCTAAACTTATTTTTTACGACCTTAGAGGAGAGGGTGTTAAAATACAAGTAATGGCAAATGCAAGGCATTATGAAGGGGAAGATAAATTTGCTAAGGACACATCCAAAATTAGGAGAGGTGACATAATTGGTGTAATTGGAAATCCTGGAAAAACCAAAAAAGGAGAATTTTCTATTATGCCAAAAAGTATTACTCTTCTTACTCCTTGTTTGCATATGTTACCGCATCTTCATTTTGGGTTAAAAGATAAGGTAAATATTTTAAATACTAACGTATAGATTACATTCTTTTAATATATGATAAGCATTTATTTTTTAGGAAACAAGATACCGTCATCGTTATTTAGACCTTATTTTAAATGACAGAGTGCGACAAATATTTTACACTCGAGCGAAAATAATTGCATATGTGCGTAAATTTTTGGATGAATTAGGTTTCTTAGAAGTTGAGACTCCTATGATGAGTATGATAGCTGGTGGTGCAACAGCCAAACCTTTTGTTACTCATCATAATGAATTAAATATGGATTTATATATGAGAATTGCTCCAGAACTTTATCACAAGGTATGATTTATTTACATACGTTTAGAAACAGTCTTCACATTGTTCTAAATAAACAAAATTTTATATTATTATATAGATGTTGGTTGTTGGTGGTATTGACAGAGTATATGAAATTGGTAGACAGTTTAGAAATGAAGGCATTGACATGACACATAATCCTGAATTTACGACATGTGAATTTTATATGGCTTATGCTGACTATCATGATCTCATGTCTATTACAGAAGATATGATTTCTGGAATGGTAAAAGCTATTCATGGTAGTTACAAGGTACTGTATCATCCAAATGGACCTGATGGTGAAGTAGTAGAAATAGATTTTACACCACCATTTAAACGGATATCCATGATGAAAACTTTAGAAGAAATTTTGGATGTAAAATTACCAAATGCTGATAAGCTTGATATGTTGGAAGCTAATACAATGCTTAATGATCTTTGTGTAAAGCATGACATCGAGTGTCCTCCACCAAGAACAACTGCCAGGTTATTAGATAAAGTGGGTATTTATATTGATATAAAAGAATTTCAATATAACAAACAATTTTATTTATTTAAATCGTAATATTTCTAATATTGGCAGCTCGTTGGTGAATTTATAGAAGAAAAATGCATAAACCCTACTTATATATTAGATCATCCACAAATAATGTCTCCATTAGCTAAATGGCATCGTTCAGATCCAGGACTTACAGAACGATTTGAGTTATTTATTATGAAAAAGGAAATCTGTAATGCATATACAGAATTAAATGATCCCCTAGTGCAAAGAGAAAGGTATATTTTACTTTTCACTTCTCCTCCCAACTCAGAAAGAAGGAAACAAGTATTTGTATTGAATTTTTTTTGTTTTTTATTTTTTCAGATTTGAACAACAAGCGAAAGATAAAGCAGCAGGAGATGACGAAGCACAAATGGTAGATGAGAATTTCTGTACTTCCTTAGAATATGGATTACCCCCAACTGCTGGTTGGGGAATGGGTATAGATCGACTTTGCATGTTTTTGACGGACTCAAATAATATTAAGGTAATATTTGTATAGTATAACTTCAACAAAGAATGTAAATCACCTGTAATACTAAATATTCTTTTCAGGAAGTATTACTGTTTCCAGCCATGAAACCAGATGAACCAAACAAAAATAAATCAATGTTTGAAGATATATCTAACGACAACATTAAAGAGACTTGTGAAAAATAATGGAAAAGCTTTTATCTTTTATACTAATCTACAGAAGATTTAATGAAACATTAAAGTTATTATACAAACTAAATAAATTACTATCATAAAGAGTGATAATCGTGCTTTTTGTATATTATTTATTTCACACGTTGATACATAGATTGATATTTACAATATTGGTATATATATATATATATATATATATATATATATATATATATATAAAATTTATTCTTCTAATTTAAGTATGATCATGATATTTCATATTATTTATATATGTATTCTATGGTAAAGAGAAAAATAGAGAAAGAGAGAGAGAGAGAGAAAAAATACATTTTACTTTAATTTAAATCCCGAGACTTTAAAAGAAGAACGATTCACTAAATAGTAAATATAAAATCAATATTATAAAAGTCAAATACTAGATTGCAAGATATATTAATAATTGGCAGTTCGTTTATATTGTCATTAATCAATACGTAATCTATACAATAAAAAGTATATGAGTAAATTGAATATAGATATGCAAGAAAAAACCAGCAACATCTATCTTGTAGATTCATTGTATGAAAAATAATAATTATATATTCAATGAAATAAATCCTCTCCGTTGACATTGTCAATTTATTGATGATATATAACTTTAATATTTTTATGAATATTATTGTCGATTTTATATAAATCTATCTTTTCCTTTTTAACATGTTGAATATAGATAATTTGGTTACAGAGTAAATTTTTTTTGAAATACATGAATTCTTATGTGAAATATTAAAATGTTACTACCATATATTGAGAGTACTAAATGTTTATTTTGGAACATTGTTGATATGTACTGTGCATTTAGATGATATTTTAAAAGCATCATAATTGTTCTTTCATAAATTACTATATTTCTTTGACTGATCTTTTCTGAATATTCCTAATACCTAAATTTTATCAAGTCAGTAAATCATTATCATTCTACTTAATGTAAAACAAGTTTTTTTTTAAATGATTGGGTAAGCAAAATAAAAGACTAGTTGATTAAATATTTTTTTTTAATTTATTAATTAATTTTGTTCATATTTATATAGTTTTAAAAATATTTTGGGATTATAGCTCGTTTAATTAAATATAATAATTTATAAGTTAATATTAAAATCGCTTTAACGTTTAAAAACTAAACTTCTATAAAAAATTATTTAAAACTTATAAAAATTATGATATTGAAAAAATGATATTGATTTTATAAAACTTATAAAATAATGAATTTGACTATTGAATTACTTTTATTACCATATTAAATCTATAACACATTAGTATAGTGATAATATTTGCATGATTTGAGAAAATTAGGTATTGGATACTATTAGTTATTTCAACATACTTACGTTACGTTCGTGGTTGTATTAAAATAAATGATGTCTAAGTATAATAGAATGTATGATCAGCTCTCATCTTCTTTGACAAATTTTGTAACAGAATTATAATGAGCACCTAATTCATACATGTAACGATGGTAAGTTAATATTATTTTTTTTTTTTTACTGAATTCATCTCCAACGATGTAGGGAGTACCTGTTGCTTGGATGACCTCAATTTGACGTTCCAAAATACGCGATAGTACTTGCAACTGTACCAGACATATTTACAATATATACATATGACACACACACGCACGCACACTTTTTACAATATTATAAGACTTATAGCAAAACTTATTACAATATTTACCTCAATTGCACCACCCCAAGCAGAAGTTTCAACTATGTCATTACAATATTTTTCATATTGTTCAGGTGACAATAACTGGTCAGAATCTGGATTTGAAATAAATGGTAAGAAATCATTTTTATTTTGTCTTAAATATATGGCAGTTTTCATTCTTAGATCATATAGGCTAAATGGAATTTCTCCAAGCATTTTAAGTTGATGCGCAACTGCATTGTATAAACTGAAATGAAAGAAATAAATGATTATGTATTAACTAATATATTAATTCTATATTATTTATACATATTTTAAAAATATTACAAATTATATAACATACCAATGACCATCGCTTGGAATTTCATATAACGTTAAATCACGTTCATAAAGAATTTTTTGTATAGATTGCATTTCAACATTTCTCTTACCATACACATCAAATGCTTCCTGCTCTATAATTCTTTGATTACGTTCTCTCTCTGCATTTTCTTTTTTATACCTTCTTCGTTGAGCTTTAGAAATTCTCTGTCTTACTTTCTCTGATTCTTTAGATTCTATATCATTTATATCACATGTTTCTTCTAAATTCTCTGCATCTATATCATTCAGCGTAACTTGAGATATTTTCCAGCTCGTTAATTCTTCATCTTGCTTTCTTTCTAAATTCTCTTCTTTACGTGCAATTTCATCTGCAACTTCTTTTTTCTTCTTCTTATCACCTTTACAGATTGATTTCTTCAGTATCTGTATCTGAGCTGCAATAAATAATACATATATATTTTTTAAGCATTACAATTTTTTTAACTACAGTATAGCCATATAAAGCATTCTTGATTAGAAACTATTTATATTTTTATTGCGAAGTTAACACGAAAATAAGTTAAAATTAATAAAACTACTACGTCAATAAAGTACCTTGTAATTCTTTTCGTTCTCGTTTATGTTTCTGTAATAATTGATTTTCGGTAAGTGGTAACTCATCCATTTCTTTTTATAGATATAAATATGTTCAGAGCTAATATTTAATTATCCTTCTTTTTTTCGACGTTTGATATTAATTTCGTAAAGAATCCAAATTATATTCAGATTACTACCACTTAAAACTTGCAACATAACCTATTTAGTAGGTCCAAGTTAAAATATATCATTCACTTTCACACATCATATACTTTTGTACTTATACCACAACATAAAAAGAAATAATTCAAAATGATTTTACATCAAAATATAATTTCAAGAAACGAAAAACAAGTTATACTTTTTTGTTATTTACACGAAATAGAAAGTATACGAAAATGTAATGTGACATGATGCGTAAAAACCATGTTCGGTCGCGTCATCCAGCGCCCTCTTTTGTTATATTAAATATTTATTTTAAAACTTAATCGATGCTTGCGTTAATATCTTGTGTAAAGTATTTTTACAATATCACAAATATTGTTTATTCTTTTACTTTTTTGTTAAAATATCTTTCCTAATGTATGGTAAAAATGTATATATATACACATAGAAGATATGAGAAGCATTTTTCTGTTTATAAAAAAAGATAATAATGTTTCATTGATAAAGAATAAACAAGAATATAAAGTGCAGTTTAATACAAGAGTCCTTAAATATAATTATTTAAACACATGTGCATAAACGCATATACACAGATTCATAGAGAGTATACTATAAATGTTCATAATGTTTACATACTTAATCGTCAAGCAAATTGATCGATGTTAAATAAGAATTATTGGCGGTCCTTCGATAAATTAAGCGATGTATCATTGATATCACCAATTTGAGATTGTTGTTTTTTATGCAAATTGGTCATATCAAGCATGCCGCCAAAATCAGATTTAATGCTTGAAGAATTTGATAGATCTTCAGTCCCTTGATATTCATTCGATCGACTAAGTTTAGAATCATTTTGAATGTCCAATTTTTTCCCACTAGAATAATCCTCCGCACCAATGGAGAAATTTTTCCCAAGATCTACAGTTCCTGACGTAGATTTAAATGGTGACTGAGTCACTTCACCGATTGAAAATTCATTTATTTTACGTTCTGTACCTTCCGTGTCTCTCGCTGGTGAAACTTTACCAAAAGGACCGAATAAATTTGCTATATTTCTCATATATGCCGAAGGTGATGATGTTCTTGAAAAATCGGGCATTGGAAAACCAGATAACTTGGCTAAATCGGCAGCAGAAAAATTCGCTAATTTCGTAAAGTCTTGAAACTTTGTAATCTGTTGCGTAATATCTGTTAAAGGAAAATCTGGGGTAGTTGAGGTCCGAGTTTTATTACCCGTAATATCAGCTCCAACTGGATTGGGTAATTTGGCAAAATCTGCAGTAGCAAAATCGTAATCGCATTTTGTGTTTTTCACTGAAACTGTTAGTTCACCCGATTGAAAACTTCGAATCATTTCTGGTTGCGACATATGTTTTGAGATGGCAGTATTTCCATCTTTTATTTGTGTTATGGCTGCCGTATCTGTCCCCGTAATATTATCTTTTCTGACATTGTCTCTAGAAGTAGATGGTTGCATAACGAATGGTTTAGATGTTGGTGTAATTATGGCACTGTCTGGTTTAAAATTTACAGGTGCCAGAAAGACTGCTGCATTGTATGTTGGAAGATTAACACCTGGTGGGACTGGAGGAACAAGAGACTCCGAAACTGGTACAAGTGGAAATTTAACAGTGAGAAACTCTGGTGTATTCCCATCTTTTGAACCAGGACAAATCATTTCTCTGATTATATCCCAATAAGATCCATTTGCACGATTACGTCCAGGTAGTTTTGATGCTAAAGAACACTGTACAATAAAAATAAAAATATAATTCTCTCTATTCCTATGTTTCCTATAAACTATTAAACGATTTTATTAAAAAATACTTACTCTTAAACGTTCAAGATATGTAGTATTGTTATTAAAATTAGTAGTAAAATCGATACCTCCTTCACTTCTATAATATTCTATGCATCGCCTCTAAAAGGAAGTAGTACAAAACCGTCATATTTTATCAAGTCAATATTCTGTTTAATCACAAATATTTAACTTACTATTTCTTCTAATGTATCTTGAGCAAGAAAATGTTCTTGAGACAAAGTATAACTAAGAAGCATAGGGCGTGGATATTCATGAGGTCGGTTTTCAGGAGGTGGCAGTGACCAAAAGACATTAAAATTTGATTCATAACAATTACCATCCATGTTATAAGGAGCTATAATTATATTAAAAATTGATGTTAAACTCTGTAAAGAATTTTATAATAGCTGAGAGAGTGAGAAAAAAGGAAACTTACAGCATATTAAACCAACACAAGGCATGTAGCCATTATCACTAGGTCCTTTCATTTTAATTTGATAATCTAATTGTGCATCAACATCTCTAAGAGATGGCGAAGCATGTGATCTAGGATGAGAATGATACCAGCCAACGAGAGTTACATGTTTCCATTCCATGGCTTTTGCAATTTCTGCTTCTACAGCAGCTGCAGCTGATTTATCTTTGCCGGAATATCGACATGGAAATGCGCAAGTTATAGATAGATCTGAGTTGATGAACAATATAATTCTTTATATATTACCATTTTATGTGGAATTAAAATTTATTATATATATATTAATGTATATACAAAATATACTTACTATGTGAATTAATATCCCAATGTCCACCCAAATATCCACATACTTCTTTGTCAGTTAAGTGACAATGCAAATCAACTAATAATGCAGCAGTAGTTGTGATTGTAACTAAAAAGGGCTGTATTTTTCCAAGTGTGCTGAATGATGTCAACTCGACCATTGTACTCATGTCCCTAAAAAAATATTAAACATTAAAAACATAGCATTATGTTAAAGAGACACACAATCTGCAATTACATTATAGATGATATTTATTTTATAATTCGTTAAATAATAAAAATATTTATATATATGTACATTGCATGACTACGTATACCAAGATTGGCATGTTTGACAGGTACTCTGACTACTTGCAGCGGAGCATTGACCTGGGCTTTTTCATGTCCTTCCTCTATAATTTCTCCAGATATTTGTACTATTTCTGTCGTTTGTGACATCTTTTGTTATCAAAAATGTATACAAATTAACAGAAAAAGGAATGATAAGTAAAAAGTTCATGAGATTCGAGTCTGTGTCATCTTGCCAAGCTGTTTCTTGGAAACATTCATTATCCTACATTCCTATATAAAAATAGTAAAAAAAAAATAGTAATGAACATTATTTTGATTTTGGAAACATTATAAGAATCAAAACGCACTATATTAATGACAAACACCGTAATCCAAAATGTAAGGATGGTTGCGAAAATAATATTTCCAACTCCTAACTACCGGCTTGAGATGTATTTTTACACTTGAGAAAAGAAAATTTTCAATATTATTAAAATCTCAAAATTTGCAATACTCTTATTTGTATACGACCCAAATAAATGTACGTAAATCGAAAGCCGAGCTTAAACCTTGTTAAAATTGTACAGTATAAATTCCCGTATACTTTTATAATAAAATAAATGCAATGATGTTTCGAACAATTTCGACTAGGACGCTACCTAGTAAACGAAAGAAAAAATCATGTAGAGTATAAACATCATTTATTCATGTTTTTCTTTAGAGATATAGATATGCATGTATGTAGTTACAATTAAAAATTTGGTATCCCGCACTTGCATACATACACATACGTGTTTACACTGCGAATTGAGCACACTGTGAATAAATATAAAGTTTATTGAAACATACATATACACACACACATATACCAGGTGTGACACTAGCGACAGCTAGACAAGTTCAATGATGGTGGGAATTGGTAAAACAAGTAGAAGGGGATGTCATTCTGACCTTGTTATTTATCGTAGTTTTAATATCATTTAGTGTACGAGTGATATATAATGTATATGATATATTACCATATAATTAATTTTATCAAAAAATATAATTGATCCATTTTAATTCTGATAAGTTCACTAACCATTAAATCTAGTGTATATTCAAATATAGCAATAAACCTTGTTAAGGTATTGACATCTTTTAGCAAAATGTACTATCAATCTTTTTTTTACCAGATTGTATAATGTATTTTTTATAATTTGCTCCATTAAGTTTGATATTTTTTTTAAGAATTTCTCTTCTGTTTTCGTAAATTTATATGTTTATATTGTAAATACATGTTTAATATTTAAATTTAGCACTTAATTTATTTTTTTTACTTTATAGATTTATCGCTTCTTTTTATATCAGGCCCACTAGTCTGTAATAAAAGGCAGTGAATATGGATGATGAAGAATTAAATAAGTATGTTTAATAACTTATTAATATACTCTCTAAAGAAAATATATACATATAGATATGTTAAAATTAATTTATGTTTATTTGAATATTATATATATATATAGACTTGCAGTTGAAGCTCTACTAGAAGAAGCAAAACTTGGTGCACAAAGAGCTGAAATAATGGGACCTACTGGATGGGTAAAGCCTAGAGAGACTGTCAATAAAAGATTTCTTCATTCTACACTACGTAATGTTGTTATTTCCAATAAGCACAAAACTGTAAAGAAAGACAAAATACTGAAAACCCAAATATCTAAAGAAAATAAAAATACAAAGAAATAATAACTGTGCAATATATTGATACATATCTTGTAACATGTTTTTTTTTTCAATTGCATAAGTTATATTATTATAAGAGCAAAATTGAACATATGTAATATAATATTATAAGTAAAATTTATTATGCTGTATATTAATATTACAGATATGTATGCAATTTTACATATTTTTGTACAAATATCAACAAAGGATAATATATGACTACATAAACAAGTATGATAAAAATTGCTAAATTATATTGCATTGATAAATCTTTAAAATTATGTTTTAGTATTTAAATAGCATAAGTGTCATTTATACATATTAAAACATAAGTAATGCTTTTGTTAAAAGTTGATTATAGTTAAAGATTGCAATAATAATGTGTAGCTTTCAAGATTTATATTCTTGGAAATATCAAGTATTTTGTAATGTATAACCAAAGATTTGTATTTAATTAGATGTATATAGATGATTACATAAAGATTTACTAAAAGTATTATAAAAAGAGAATTATAATTGCATTGACAAATATTGAAATATTTTTAATTAAGAGCACCAGTACCTCTAATATTACCTTTAACAAACACATTAAAGAAAATATAATTATATTAACATTCTAGTATAAAATGAGACATTACAAAATTTTGCATTGATAGGTTGCA
Source organism: Dolichovespula sylvestris (assembly GCA_918808275.2). NCBI lineage: Eukaryota > Metazoa > Arthropoda > Insecta > Hymenoptera > Vespidae > Dolichovespula > Dolichovespula sylvestris. The sequence continues at coordinate 858,196 of OU964964.1, read as the reverse complement.
GATATTAGTTTATGGCATTTTTAAATATTATACTAAAAGTTCATATGATCACATAATATTTTAGGTATTCGTGACGTCTCATTTGTACAAGTAATAAACATTCTAAAGTTCTCAACTAGATTTAATCTAGCCACAAGTTGAGGTTCGACTTACTATTTATATATGATAGTCACATATTGATACAATAGCTATGATAATCACTATAAGAATAGTATATTATAATTGTAGCTGTTGTAATCAACAAAGTGAGTATTTAATGTAAATAAATAAGAAAATAAAAGATTGAATATTTGCAATTTCAATATAAATGCGATTACATTTTTTATAAATTCAGCGTTGAGACGTACTGTAACACCTTTAATACTTAACGCACATTTAATCGTTTTGATAATATAATAACATGTATAAAATTGACTTAATTCATACTACTTTTAAAGAATAAATTTCAATCTTAATTTTAGGCATATTGCCATTGTGATAAAAATATTGATTATATATATATATATATATATATATATATATATATATATATATATATATATATATATATATATATAATATTATATATATATATATTATATATTATATATATATATATACAATATTATATTATATATTAATATATATATATCAATTATTATTATATATATATATATATATATATATATATATATATATATCAAGATTTAAAATATATTGAATAACTATTTGATTTTCCGTTTTTCTAATGATACCTGAAGCTGTACTAGTAAATATAATTTAGTAGTTGAACATGATAAATAGCGAATATTTTTTTCTAATATTACATATCAAAAAGATATGAATTTAAAATTTATTTCTTTATATTCTCAATATTCTTTCATATAGAAAAGTTAAAATTAAATTTTATATCATTGATGACAATATTGCATTTAGAGATATATAAAAGAATATTGTATAATGAAATATAACAAATTATTGATCAAAACATAGCAAATATAACAGATTTTTTCTTTTTTTATACAAGTACTCAATATTGGATTTGTTTTTGGCAAATTTCATTTGCAATAATTATTTATATAAAAATAATTAAGAGTAGAAATTTATGTGTATTTATGTAAACTTCTCAAAATAGTAGGAAGAATTTTGTTATAGTTTGTAGTAGTTTTTGATATGTGCTTCATAGTCTTCTGATAATTAAAATCCTTATGTGGAGCCATTTTTATGCTGTTGAACTTTTTTCCTCTCTAAAAGCAATTTTTTCATATCAGCAAATGCTTTTTCTATTTGGTATGCAAATCTAGCAGCATCCTGTAAAAAATAGATAATAATGACAATAAATTTAGAAAATAATTTTTTAACTAGTTTATCCATATTTGATTATTAATATAATCTTTTCTTATTATATATTACCGTTACTAGTGAGCTACGTTTACTAGAGATATGGAAGAATATAACATCTTCTCCAGCAATAATGTAAGAAACCCCATAACCATCATCAGCAACAGGACCAAATCCACCACCAGCAGAAATACAATCAGGGTATTTTTTCAAGTCCAATTTTGATGTTTGCCCATGCGGAGTTTGAGATGTAGATAATCGCCAAGGTTCGCTTAAGACTTCCTAAATAATTTTCTTTTCTTTAAAACTACTTTCTTTTTTGGATTTAAATTGTTTTTGAAATATTTTACCAAGTACCTTCAAAAATGGAGAATCCACTTCAAGATATTTAGACACTACATATAAACAGAAAAGATGTCTATCTATACCCTTGCCACACATAGCATCCTGACAATTCTTTTGGTGCTGTTGTCCTGCTGCTAGTAGTAATCTATACTTGTTATCTAACTATAATGGAAAAAACAGTTCTTTAATATTTTCTTTTTAGTAAATATTATTATAAGTATTACATTTATGTTACCGTTGCATTCTTATCTTCCATGGCCTTTACCCATGCAGCAGATTCAATAGTGCATGGTCTAACAGTTTCTGTTCTGCCTTCACGAAATAGTCTTGTCATAGAAGCTTCGTAAGTGAGATTAAATTTTCCAGCATCACGATAATAAGCTAGTTGTAAAGCCATTTGTATATATGCATCTGGTGACATTGCACTAGCTTTCATAAAACCTTTACCGTATTCATTGTGTACATAGATACGTAATTCAATGTCATTTATTAATTTTTGTACAATCTAATAATTTAAAAAGTAATCAATAATCTTTACACAAATGACTGTGTTTGCACATGATTATTATAGATGTAAAAGTAGTACCTCATTAGAACGATTTATACATTCGATACATTCTGAAGACAAATCCCATTGAAGTCGAGTAGGGATTGGTGGTATAAATTCTGGAGTACCTTTGTTACGTCCGTCTTCTTTATATCTGATAGATAAATAGTGGTTTAAACTAAAGAGTATTATTGAGATAATTATAATTTAATTATTTTATAATAGGAGATAAAGCAATGCTGAATTTTTTATGAAAGCATTAAGTTGTAAGCATGTTAATTACAAGTTTACTTTTTATTGGGGAAGTGCAATGAAAGATATGAATTGCTTAAGGTGTTATTAAATATTTATCATTTTGCATAGAATACAAACATAGAAAGAGAATTACCCTGTCTCCATAGTACTAGCAATAACATATTCCCAGAGAGATCCCATAACAGGAGCATCAGCCCTAAGAAGCAGAAAACAAAATATGGACAAACAATTAACATATATTTTTTGGATTGCTCTTTTACTGTCAAGTACTCATCAGTGATATCTTATAGACTGAAACAAAGAAATAAAAATGTATATAAAGTTCTTCTAAACTTTCATGCTAGGAAATTATACAGGTTGTTTTATATAATTTGAGCACTTGAAATATCTCTACTGCTTTGGATAGTATTAAAAAATGTCCAGTACAAAATTGTTTAATTCAAAGGCAACAATATTGTGTTACTAAAATTTGTTTTAATATAATGTTTTAAGATTTTCAGGTCATTAATGTTTTTTTTAAATGGATTGACATATGTTTTACGAGAATATTGTAATTTATTAAAAGACGAATTTAACGATATGAATTTGTTGACCTTGAATAAGAAAGAGTAATGTTTGAAAAAAATGAAATAGTTCAAAATTTGGGCGTTTTGGTGCAAAATAATCATTCTAGAAGACTACTTTAGGAGTTCAAAATAATTCTTATTAATTTGGATACGTTTTCAGATACGGATAATCGTTTCAATAATTTCTGGAGCAATATTAATATATACACAAACAAATGCATGAAAGTACGAAGAAATCATTCAATAAATATGTTCAAACATGTACAGATGTGAAGGTCAATAAATGTATATACATAGATAAATTCGTATTTTTATAAGTTATAATAATACTGTAGTAAAAAAAAAGAGCATCAACGATTTTGAAATTTCGAATAAAATTTTTTGTTTCTCAAAATATTGTTTCTTTTAGATTCGATAATTTCTTCTTTTAATATTATGTAGTATCATAACAAGCAATAGAGATGCACAAGTTAGGTGAAATACTCTTCATAATTGTATGTACAGTAACAAATTATATTTTGCTGGTTATCACTGTAAAATTTTATGTCAAATATAACGTTCCATCATTTTGTTTGAATGAAAATTAACACTTAGATGGTTTTCTTAGTTTATATAAAGCAAAATATTACCAACACCGATAATCTACATAAACATATCATGCTAAGCTTTCAGCGATAAAAGAGAAGATGAAAAAGAAATTCAATGACTTATAAACCATTCAGTTTGAATTAAGGTTCTTACTCTCGGTTGCAGGCTTCTTCATATATTAAGAATTCCCACAAATGTGACATCACCGCAGCATCTGCCCTGCATTACTTATTGTTTACTTATTGTTTACATATTTCAAAATAAGAATTACTAATATATAAATAATTTTATAAATATTCATGCAACTGCACGAAAATAATATATTATTTCTGTGTTTCAACAATTCTTAAATTAAATTATTATCACCTTAATCGGTGAAACTCATTAGACAATAACTCTTATATACGAAATAAATCAGGCATTGAATAAAGAAACATTAAATAGGAAATAAATAATAACAAAAAAATAGAAATTCAAAAAATTAATCAACTAATATTGATAATGTTTTGATTTCCTTATATCATCTGGGTATGATGAGTTTATTACTCGTGCCTAATGCATTTTTCTATATGAAAGAAAAACTTACCAAGAATGTTCTGCATTAAAACCGATCTGTAAAATATGTAATTCAGCAGTTAAGATAGCTACATTTACTATTTTGTAAGTAATACTTTTGTTTGTGACTTTTTATTTCTTACCCTTCCATTACTCCCAATACACAAAGTAAAAGATTTATCGAACCATCTATCATAGCCTTTACCATGTAATAAAATTTGGCCATAATTATCTAATTTTTCAGGATGTTCCTAGAAATAAAAATCACTGTATAAGCATTTAATTGAATATATTTGAAATGTTTTATATTAATGTATCAATTTATATGTTTATCTTCGACAAAATTATAATCACTTACAGGATCATATTCATATGGAAAATCATCCAAAACGACAATGAATGCTGATTTTTCTATTATATCTAAGGAAGCTTTATTTATTCCTTTTGCAAAATATTCATTTCTGACTTCTGCCCAAGGTTTTCTCTCTCCAGCTGTCAACGCAGCTAATTTTTCTTCACTTTCTGCTGGTTCAGACATGTCATCCAAAATTTGTTGAATTTGTCTATATGTAATGAACATTCATAGACTATAATAAATTTCGAATAGAATATTTGTTCTTATAAAAAAAGGAATAACAAAAAATAAAGAATTATAAAATATATGTAATATAAGACTGTTATTTGAATATAAAACGCCCTTACATTTCTATTTCACAGGGTAAAAGAATCCTATTTTTGTAATAAATAAGAACTTTGAAATATTTTCCTTTATGATGTACAACTATATGCTTAGAATCTTGATAGTGAACTATTTTGTCTGTTTCAATACCAGGAAGTCTTGTAGTATTAAATAATCTTTCGTATTGCCAGGAGCACAAAGGAATTATACCTTGCAATAAAATCTGAAAATCAGAAAAAATATAATTCTCTCGGATATATAGATTAATATACTAATTTTTTTATAATATCGTACTAACTGGTTCGAGTTGTTGACGCTCAATGAGCCGTCTGTATTGTAAACAAAAATGAATAGTGCTGGCGGCACGTGCAGCTTGATTTGTAGTTGGATGCATAAGTATAGCATCTATTCCGTAGAAATTTGAATTTATAACAAGCGGCGATCTACCTCGCAGGTAAACGTATTCCTCCCACCAATCAGATACGTAATTAGTAGACCACCAAGATTTAAGTATTAAGTATCGTTGAAGTTTCACGCCTATACCATTTTGAAACTCCTTCGCTAATCTCTCCATACGAGTATAATTTTCATCGTCCAGTAGAGGTCTAACACTTCGGAGGTACTGTTTAAAAATACATAATAAATTATTTTACTGTACAATAATAATTGTAAACTATTACTTATAATCGACTAAGTAGATTTTTTGAAGATGTCTTAATAGGAATTTTTTTCTTTTCACTTTACTTTTTTCCTCACTCATACCATCAACAAGACCACTTCTTTTGTCTTTTATTATTTTGTGTTTTTTTTATGGATAATACGAAAGCAAAAAAACAACATTATCTAACCCGTTTCATTGTATCTTCTACCGAAGGAAGTGGTAGGCGAGGCAGCGAACCTTGGAAGCTGTAAAGCATGGGTTTGCGCCAACCAGACAAGAGTTTTACGAAAAGAAGCCATATCTGTGTCATTCTCGATAATTTTTTATGTTTGCCTCTTAATTCGTACATCCAGCCTTTGTAGATCAGCAGTAGCTTTAGTACGTATCGTAACATATATATAACGACCAACCACAAGAGAAGTCCGATCATGAAAGAACCAGCTAGATGTGCAAGTATTGAAGACCTGCAGAAGATTAAAAATAGAAAAGTTGTACCTTGTTTGTACTTGTAAACGAACTAATTGTTATTGTTTTTATTACTTTGCTAGAAAATAAAAAATTTGAATTGAAGTTATTAAACTTACCCAGAAAGATATGGTGTAACTTTTCCAACGAGATCGTAAGGAACTTTGTAGCCCGCAAAATGAATTGCAGTGACAATACCTATGGTAAGCCAGAGGCTTCCTAAAGATGCAGGATACACACCGCTTTTCAAGTTATTCTAAAATACGAACAAGTAAATTAGTTGCTATCTATTAGTTACATTCTCTTATGCTCACCATAAATCTAAAAAATCTCTTCTTCCAGGAACGTACACCTGATAACCACACAAGATTGAGCACTTCTCGGTCGAAGTTCACGTCCCATCCTTCGTGGGTGATGGAAAAACTGAAGGCGACAGCTGAATGAGCTTCCGCCATTTTTGTACCACTTTTCTATATATCTGAAAGGAAAAAATAATTTATAAATGGATCGGAAAATTTCGTCGACATCATGGTGTCGACGAAAACTACTACCGAGGAAAGCTCGCATCTTTGCATGGCAAATGCCCATTGCGAAATTGCAGCATCGAGGACGAAGATGCAGAGTGGATGGAAACGAAGCAGTTGACCTTAGTTAAAGTCGTAATTATCATGCGGACACGATTGCGCGTATACATATCGCGTGCGAATACGTGCGCGTGTGTCTGTGAAAATTCCACAATAAGCTAGTAAACAAGAATGCCACGCATAAATAAAGTTTGCTATACTGTTACGCGTTACGTTTAATAATTTTATCGCATTTTGTTATTGTCTGAAAGATGGAAGAATATAGATGAAAGCGAATTCGATGTTTCAAATGAACACAATGATATTCCAATGGTTGCGTTGAAACAAAGATGTTACTTTCTAAGTATGAAAGTATTTAATAACAGGCACGTAAATGATACCTCCTTATATTAGAGGAAACGGAACTCGTATCTCCGCAATAACACCTGTATTATCAAGGCCGTATTCGATGATTAAAGACAGAATTTCGTGATCGAGACAACGCAGCTTGAACTTTGATCGAGACTTCATCGTCCAACCAACGCGCCTTCTCCCTCTCTTCTACGTTATAAATTGAGGCACATGCGCGTTACGCGCATGCGTACACGCGCAAGTGTTGAGAAAAAAGGGCGCGTTCGGCGTGATCAAAATAAAAAACAACTATAGAATGTTATTAATGCGACTTGGCGTTTATTTTCCGATAGTTATATTGTACAAAAAAGATAAGAATTATAATTGAGACATAATTTAGCATATTTAAATGAATAAACAATAGTATTATATATTGCAAAGCATTACAAAAAGTGCTAGGAAAAGTGAAGTTTGCCAATGAAAAATGATCGAAATTCTAAACTATTGAGAAAGAAAGAGCACGGTTGAAAGATACGTAATGCGCATCACCGATCGTAACAAATTGTTACGTAATACCGGGTGTACACCAAATACGATGCTCGCACGTCACTCTACGCGGCGAATGTCTATACATATATACGTCTATACGCATTGTATGACATTGCATATAGTACTTACATTTTGTTCTCGTTGGAGCGAAATATGATCAAAATTAGGACACTGACTGCTTTTCTTCGTCAAATATTCCAATCTCAATGGTAGTTCAAAGTTTTTAACGTTTAAAGAACAAATGTTAATATCATATAAGAGATAAACATTTAAATTGCGTAAAAAAAAAGAGTTTCGATTCGAATAACTGCGCATGATTTGAATTCATATCTCAACCTCGGCTGAAAGTATCTATACGCGGGATAACCTTACGACTTTCCACGAGAAACAAGTGAAAGTTCGTTCGAAACTAATCCCTAACCTCGAGCAAGTTTACACTACGGTAACAACGTTCTCGAATGGCCAAGCGAAACGATGTATATTGACGACAAACGAAAATATGCTTATGATTTGTAGTCCATATAATATTTATTGACATGCATCAAATAGACAACGCTCACTCAATGGTCAATGTTATCTCGCCAGAATCTCTCTCTCTCTCTCTCTCTCTCTCTCTCTCTCTCTCTCTCTCTCTCTCTCTCTCTTTCTTTCGTAAAGAACGTAACAATATGGTGTCTTACGTGAATTAAAATAGCCAAAAAACGGATCTTAATATTTGCTTCTTATTCGATCTTTTAAAGATTACGACAAAGAGAATATATTTTATGTTCAATTTTTTAAATAATAGAATCAAATGATTTCACTTGTTCAACTCATTATACGTAATCCGATTATGTATGTATGCATGTGTAAATATAATCGTTGTAATATTCAGTATTATTTTTATTCTTATCAATATATGACATATGTATAATATGACACGAAAATTACACTACTTGTCTAAATTGTTGAATCGGAAAACTCCAGATAACAAAAAGGCTAACATAGAAAAACTATACTTTATTTCATACTAGCAAAATATGATTGAGACATGTGTCTCACTGGAAAAGAACCAATGCCGTATCATAATACTATTTCGCAATAGATAACGACCGATCTATACAAAGAAAAGAGTTAAAGTGGGTCAAGCACGTGTTTCATATTTTTTGTTTATATATATATATCGTTATCGATATAATATCGTGTATAGCTTGTGTGATAATTACTAATCTTTTCGACGAAGTCTTTTGTATTCTTTGTCGAGATTTGATTCATTTTGTATCCTCTTTTAAAAATAGAGCAAAAAGATACGGAAAAAAGAAAACAATGATGACTAATGAATCGTTAAATGTGTTAAATATATAACGAAATGATTAAAAAATAAAAATATAATTGATCGATATTAGTATTAAAATTAGTATAAAGTAGGGGCTATCAGCTTTGAAATACTGAAAAGAAAGTTCCCGGAACTGTAGTGTTTATAAGATCTTATTTATAAGAGTTATCGATGAGAAGGCGGTGTAATCGAAGAGCTTATAGTTCTTTGGATTGGAGACCCATTGGAGTAATAACTCAACGTCTCATATTAATCGTTGATAAAATAACGAACGAGTTCGCGCCATGCCTTCATGACGAAAAATGTCAAGCGATGCGCCATTATTTTTATTGAATACCTGGTCCGATACAATGATATTTTTCGACGTAGTACAATCGTGTCACACTTTTACGGTTAAATTACATAAACCATTTAGGCCTGCAGTTCGTTCAACTATGAAGACAAAAAAATGAATTGAAATAAAATAGCGCTTCTTCCGGAGTCACGAGAGCATTCGTCATTCCACGATTTGCAATGGTAAGTCTAGGATTTGCCAACTGGCCTATTAACCAACCTATCGGCAGGATGGGTAATATTTAACGCAATTAGGTCAATTTCGCGAACGTGTGAGCGATCAATTAATTAATGTTTATTTACGATTCTTGTCATCGACAAAGCGAACGTTCGATATTGAGCGATTGTTTTGTGTACAATATATAGAATAAATAAATAAATCCTATGCATACTTATGTATGCATACCAGTATTATGATGTGTCGAATGTCTGACCAACGTAGCAAAGTCCAAGACGAGAGAAATTTAGATGGCATTGCTTCAGCTTTCACATTACTTTCGACCTTAATGATAATGTTAATACGTTGAGCAATTTTCATAGATAGTAAGGTTTTCATTACTATAAGTTCATAATTATAAATTATTACATCTTATAATTAAATAAGAGTGTTCATTTTACTGTTTATACAATAGATCCGAGTAACAACCCGATAGTCGGCTAATATTTATAATTCGTTGAGTGTTGAACTCACGTATGTTTTTCGATCACTGAGTTGAGCGATTTGATTATCAATATGTGAATCAAAGATAGATCTACCGATTTTAGAGCATATTTCGGGAAAACGAGGTTCCGCGGACGTGATCAGAGATTAACACATATAATTTAGTACCATCTAGACTGTTTCGATGTGGCAAGGAATTTGCGATTGTTAATAACATTTTCATTCGTAAGTACTATATGGGATAAATAATAACTCAGAGATGTTGAAAAATATACGTCACAATTATCGGATTAATATTAAAGATACGGATAGTGTTGGGTTTTGGTACTAGGTCAATAGATAATCACTATCGGCAGATAATCCTATGAAAATCTTTGACTTAATTACGATATGTCGTTGGCTATTCAAATAACAACAAATAGGCAAAATACACAAATGATAAATTTTAAATAAAAACTTGATGTCCGATATGCTGAAGAAATTCTGATTGAGATCAAATCTTTCAAATTAAATCGTAAAAAGGAAAGAAAATATTTCAACTAAAAAGATTATTATTTCTTGTACAGCGGTTGCGAATTACGAGCAAAGACTATTTATTTATCTATTTTTGAAGATATCACATTCGATCCTATTCACCGATTTAGCGACATTATTGATTATAATTAGAATCTTATTTTTCTAAATTAATATTCGGTTCCCAATTCGATAACGATTATTATTCTCGTTTTTAGGTACGAACCTTATATTAGATAAATTATCTTGAAATTTATACCAAAAATGAAATTATTTGCAACTAAGGTCCACATATAATTCGGTTCAATTTGACTTTTAGTTCCAGAATTATGGTATTTTCGATAATTAAAAAATTCATATAAATACGCATATGTAACGGAATTAAATTATAATAAGTATAATCTCTACAGAAATATTTAAGATAGTATTAGGCATTATCGTGAACTACACTGATCATGCTTATTCCGTAAAAGAATACCTGGTTTATTTTATGTTCTCTCACTGAATACGTAGGCGCGTCTTTTTGCAAGATATTGTACGTTCCAAAGGAAGTGATTCCTTACTTGTCACATGCATTAACTTCTATTCAATATGGCGGCCGGGTCAACGTTCGAATAAATTAGTGTCTATATAACTGTAACGTAAAATTTCCAACCTTTTATCACATTTTTACTGTTGTCATTATGACGAGTTCGTAATCAAATTTACGCAGATATTTCGTTACGATATTCGTCCTTGAGGAATATTAACGATTAATAAAAATGAACGTTGTCTTATTTCTGTAACTTGACTTAAATCGTAAGAGATTGGGAAAACTGCGAAAAGTGTTACGCAAAAGCTTTGTGTTATTGTTTGACTAAGGATTGTGAAAGAAAATTGATTAATTGATCGACGAATGACTGTTTCTTTTCTTTAGCAACGCCTAAAAAAGTAGTTTATCGACGAAAAAAGTGAATGATGTGGCAGTGGCAGCAGCAGCAGCAACAGTAACAAGTAAAGAAAAAACAAAAAGATGTTATTTCGTCGAAACGAAAAATACATTTAATAAATATTTAATATTTAGCTGATAAGTAAAAAATATGATTGTACCATGCCACAATGAAGAGCCATTTTCGTCTCGTACAGTCATCATTGTATCAATCCTAAAGAAATTCAGGTATAACTTTTACGAACCTTTTCTAGCTTGAAAAGATTAAATGAACAGAAGAACAGAAATGGAACGTGAAGGGAGAAATAACGGCGCGAAGGAAGACCGCTTTCTATTGGTTACCGCTTTGCTCTCGTCGAGAAAAAACGACACGATAGCAACAAGCACATCGTACATCGTCATTTTTGTTCAGATGAGCATGTTTCAAAAAAATTAATACGGTTTTTCTAATATTAGATACGTTGTTCTATGTCTTCCCCGTTCTTGTTCTCTCTCTCACTCACCCATTCACTCTTTCTCTCTCTCTCTCTCCTTTCCCTTTGCCCCCTTTTTCTGTGACGATCTCCAAACTCGGAAGTTATACTTACCGAACGAATGAACGCAAAGATAAGTGCAACGATGATCTCTGTTTTTCTTCATATAAAGATGATTGATACGTTTCGCTGATTAAATCACGAAAAATTCACCACTTTTAATAAATTCGAAATTTGGTAATAAAAATTATCCAAAAAATGTTTTATTATACAAAATGTAAATTTCTCGATTGCTTTGTTTTTTTTTTAAATACACGTTGGAAAGCTGACTGTACACGATACTGTACAGTCACCAGAGATGCTACGCATAACCATACGCTGTGCAGTACTGAATGCCACTGAACGCCACTATACGCGATGTGAGCAAGCACCTAAAAGAACGCTGAACAAGTGCCGAACAGTTACGAAAATGCACGATTTACACCTGGTGACTATACGCCTACACTTCCGTATATATGCGTGTACGTATCTATGCCTAGCCACACACTTACAAAGTTATTTCAGTACCTTTCCGTCGTCACGAATGCTCTGCGTTACATTTCAAGATATACATATGTATATGGTTGTGTGATCCTAAACGCAGGACCGTATTTTACGGGTTCTAGAGTACTTGTGTAATAATTATCAAGTCAAGATGTTTCGTTTTTATTATATAGTCGTTAAGTGTGCGTACAGCGTAGAATGAATGTAGGTAAGGAAGATTTTTACAGTTGCTACATATATGTACGAATATCTACGAATACTAGTCATGTTTATTGTATTATTATTATTATTAATACTAATATTGAAAATAAAAAAAATTTAGCAGGAATGAGGTACTTGTCATATATTGTTCTCAGTCATTAGATTTTAACTTTTGACGAGCACGTCACTTAAGATATAAACCTGCGTTTCTACAGTATTATGAAGGTTACGTGCAGGTTTTTGTTATGCTATTCTGAAGTTGATCTAGCGACTACATTTCTTTTCGTAATAATAAAATCTTCCAATGCATATATATATGTATATATATATATATATTATTGTCATTATCGTTGTCGTTGTCGTTGTTGTTGTTGTTGCTATTCTTATTGTTATTATTATGTAATATTTGTTGTTTTTTTTAGACGATAGCTGATATGGAACAGATTAAAATTTAGTTCATCTTACATTATTATACATCTTTCTTTTACATACGTTGTTACACAGTTATGGTACGGATTTGTTATAATTATACGATAAACAGCTATGAAATTATGTGTGTATTAAAAAGATTAAAAATTTACTTTTAAATATTTTCATAGTTTCAAATTAATTGTAATTTTTTTTAAATTCTTATAGTTTGTTTGCAATTGTAGCGATAGCATCCAGCCTGCCGTTAGGCACAGATTCCAACCACATCGTTATATATCAGGCAGGGTCTTTTTAGCTTTAATGATGAACATTCGAGCAGTTAAGACGATGAGTTTTGATAAATTCCAAACACGACTCTTCAAATTTATGTATAGTACTGCCATCTTGATATTTTCTAATAAGTTTTAATTTACTTGTAACTGGGGAACGACGATAATTAATCCGGATACCGATAATGTTGTTACCTGTCTTTAAGGTAACACCAATAATGCAGTGTGTATTTCTTCAAAATTGTCGCTAGATGGCAAATTGTGACTGATTCTTTCATGCACGCTATGTCCATACACGCACGTAACTTGTGTGGTATTTTTCCATATAAGTTACGAATTTAAAGAGAACTCGGACGCAAATAAATAATTGGGAAAAATTGTATGATAGTGCAACCAATTAGGTAGTTACGTTTAAATAAGGTAGGATATAATCTTTAAAAGAAACAGTACGTATAAACTTACTATGACTCGATAATATTAAAATTGATAAGTAAATCGGTATTTTCTATCGTTTAACAAGCGATCACAGTATCAATAACAAGATGTCGATTATGATGTGCACCATCACTGCAATTTATTATCATTTTTTCGTATACGGTGTGACACACATTTCTTTGATTATATGGCCAGCATATCTTTTCGGCAAATAATTCTTGTTATGAACTATAGAAGCATTGTTCAAGTGTTATCTTTTACCGATCGAATCAAAATGAGTGGATATAAGGTGTAGTGTCGAATTAATCCTTTATCGGAATATAACTTAAATTTGTTATATTCTTTTATCATTTTTTTTTTACAGCAAGAAGATGTACACTTTCCGTTTTCAGCAATTTGAGGATTATTAAAGAAAAAACAAAAGATTAGTATCAATCAAGTAGTGACAAATACTGTTCTTTAAGTTTTTTTCTCTTAATTGTTCCGTTAGACGTTATCGATACAATTTCCGCTTTCGCTTTCACCATCTGAACGATGAGGCTTACAAGATATCATCGAGGAGCTTTGTGTGAAGGTAAACTAGGCGAATCCAGAAATGATTTCCGCTTTTCTGGTTTATTTCGACTATGTTATTATTAATGGAATCGCGATAATGGAAATTTTCAGTCTTAACATAAGATACTAATAGCAAGCTAAATAAATACGATTGATTTGATATGCATTGTTGGATTTAGTCGTCAGGGGATCTGAGGCGTTACAAATTTTTTGGATCCCATTGAAATAAATCAATTATACGTAATAAAATATTTTTCACTCCAATTGTTCGTGTAAATGATAACATGATAAATACACTACTCAAATTCGATTATAGTAGTAAATATTGAAATAGAAATCATATACCGGCCACCGGATATTAAATTAAATTTATTATATAATATAAATTTATATAGTCCTGCGGGCGCCCCTGATTTATGAAGTGACTGCCTGCACGGCCTATGCATAAATCCGGCATTGTTGATATATAATATTTGTGACTATATATAACTATTTTAAGCATTCTAGCGTACCAAGAATCATTAATCGTAAGTCAGAGAAGCCATCAAAGTTGGAATTTACAGAATCGTGAAGAATTCTTTTTTTTTTCTTTTATCTATCTGTCTCTCTCTCTCTCTCTCTCTCTCTCTCTCTCTCTCTCTTTCTTTCTCTCTTTCTCTTTTTTCTACTACCCACCGTCTTCAGTATATCTACGAGATGTTGGAAAACTTTCACGACGTGCTACATTCTGTAGACCGATTACTGTTTCGTGTTATTTCCCTCCTTAATCGTATCTTACTTAAATATATTTGTAACTAATTTCGTGCCTTACAATTGTCTACATTATTTGACAATGAACATGGCTATTTCGATTAGTTAGGTATCGTAGATGTACGTTAATATCTGAAATATACGTGAGAAACGAAGCCATCGGCCTCGTACGATCGTGAGATTAAAATGTGTGATATAAATCGATATAAGAAATGATTTCCATCTAATTATAAAAGGCGACAATTCTAAACAGCCGGGGCCTTGTAGGAACGTGGGAAGTCTTGGTTAAGAAAGAGGTCGAACAAGATCGAGTAGCGAAGGTCTCATCGATAAGGTCTCTTTGCGATTTTTATCTCATCTTTGCGTTCCTTGAACGCGGAGAAAGCTGATTCAACATGTTGCTGCTAAGCAAATCCCATTGGATGACTCACGTGACACTTTTTGTCTCCGTTTCGTCTTAGCCTCTACATTTTTTCGCAGTATTCTCGTTTTGTACGCTCGCTGATTCGGTGCGATTCGAAATGTTTTCGAAATGTTACTTTTTCTCTTTCTTTCTCGTTGGTTAGATCAGTTAAAACCGTATCCGGGTCGCCTCATTTTTCGTAGAAATGAGCAACTATTATTTTTTTTTCAGGATCGAAAAACTAGGATCGACAAATTTTCGATTCGGAACGACAAAGATTCCTTTACGATTTACGTTATGGTTTATGCTTCGGTAGGATCGAAATGGTGGTACGGCGAACCAAGTAGTTAATGAGAATTTCCAGCGATCAACTCGAGTACACGCTCATTGTTCTAATTCCAAGAGAAAGCGCTCGCGATAACGGAGCCCTCATACTTTTCACATCATGACGAAAAGAACGGAATGTTTATTTTTCTTAAATAACATGTATGACAAACTCGATTTCCTATCTTGAGAAGACATTTTTTTGACGAAACGACGAGTTGGTTTTACGTTATGAAATAACGACATTAATTAAACTAGGTAAGTAGGCATCGCCAAATTTAAGTGGTCTCTTTATGAATATGAGTTGAAAAGAAAAAAGTAAGTGTATCTGTGATGAAGTACGATCATTGGAATGGGTTTCCTTTTCTTCGTATTAAAATAAACTACTAAACTGTTAACATCTATAATATTTTGAAGAGGTTTCTAAGACTCGGCACGTATTTTTACTCACTTGGTTCGATCTACATACATACGTAAATCCTGATGATAGATATAGTTAACATTGTTTTTAACCTTAGCGAAAATGATTTAAGGGTCCCTTTCTCTCTTTTCGACCATGTTGTGTTCAAGTTATTTCGAAATTAGGTCAAAAAGTTCATTTTTGATTTATCTACGTTCAATGCCTACGTTTGAACGACGACTTGATAATAGTTTCTTATAAAAAGGAAAAGAACCCACAGTTTATCCGTTTCTTCATTTTTTAGTTTAAATATCCTAACATTCTGGCTATTGATCAACAAGTTAAATTAAATTCGACATGTATAACGAGAACGAGTTTCTTCGATAGCTGTATTATATACGGTTGTGTCAAACATAAGTATGTTTTTTCTCCATTAGATAAGTTCGTGAGAAAATAAATTTTTGGAAACTCCATTCTGATAACGATCAATATAATTTTTCACAGGCTTGACTGTAAAACCCTCTTTCCCAGGTATCGTTCAGAAACCGTTCTTTCTATATTCCTACATATACGCGAATTTTCCAAGACTTTTGTTGGTGTTTAGATTATGGGTTACAGAAAACACACGTGAGAGGCATATAGCCGAGTCTAAAGAAAAACGATTATAATCGACGCGAGTATTACATACTATGAAATTTAAATATTGCTCAAATCTTTTTCGCTCTTTTGTTTCTGAGAAGTAAAATACTTATAAGATACTATCCGAGTGATTGAGATCGAGATAAAGGGAAAAAGCGAGTTGGTTTCCGTGCCATCACGAAGCCGTGCAGAGAAGATCAGTGTACACGAACTCGGAACAATTGTTTGATCTTATCTTAAATCTATGAGCTCCCAGTTTATCACTAAAAAGGTCCGGCATATTAACGTTCACCTTTACGGCTGCTTTTTTAATCGGGGTCGCTATGAGCTATTACCAGACGATATACTTGTATACACATGACGGTTTCTAGTTGAATACATTACGATACTACGATGACGTAGGAGATATTTTATGCTATATTTCTTCTTTAGTATACATTATTACGTAAGTTTACTTTACTATTACATGTTAACTTTTTTCAAGCACAAATTAATTTATTATAAGTATTTTCATAACATAGTGTTAAAAGAAACAATTTCAAGAAATCATTACCTAAATCGTATCTATCAGTTTCCTATATCGTATTTCCTTTTAAAAGTATTTATAAATAGAAATAACAAAAAATATGATTAAAAAGGGGATTATATACGGCTATATTTATTATTAATAACAAAAAGAAAATATTTCAAATATTTAATTCGATTGGTTAATATATTTGTGGTAACGTTAACATATTTTATAAACAACAAAAAGATAAAAATATTTAATATAGCAAATGTTAAATTAATGTTTTTTTTTTTATTAATATTAATAGGTTAAATTGGGACAATTTACTGTTGGAATAATAATAGATTTTAATTTTTTATTGTATTCCTCTAAATATTTCATAGGTTTTGCTTTTTATGCATTAGGGAGAGTATCTTATTTTTTCCATGCTGTGGTAGCAACAAATAATTTTTAAATTAAGAAGAAGTAATATTTATTTTTAAATAAAAATTGATTTTTAATTTGTATAATGATTATAATATACACCGGGTGTCTCCTTTGAAACGATATGGCCAAATATCTCCGATCCTAGAAACTGTTTAATATCAATAATGCGATCAAAATTTTTGTGAACATCTGAAAACTAATGAATTCATCAATCAATTTTTTTCATATGTTTCTCTATATTTATTTTTTATACATTTTTGAAGTTCAACAGTCATAAAGAATATTATTATTATTACACAGTTTGTTAAAATTTACAGTGCCATAACTTGATGAAATATCGATGAGAATGTACTTATATTGTAAGTGCTTGTTGGATTCATATTGATATTCTTCACTGATATTCTGTACTTTTATTGAGCTTAAAATATCAATCACTATTTAAAAATGTTTATGATTATCGTATCTTGACAATGGCGTTCTTTATAAAATAGCTGCAATAAATATTACATTTCCTCCTTAAAACTTAACGTCTTTTATTTGAAATATTTGTTTCTAAAATTAATAGGATCATAGATATCTGGTCATATCGTGTAAAATGAGACACTCGGTATATATGAACATAAATATATGTCAAACAATTTACTATAAATTTATTATTATAAAAATATAAAAATGTAGAATAAAACCGTTAAATTATTATTAACAATATAAATTAATCAAAAGATTACCTGATTTTTCTAAATATTTATAGTTTGCGCGAAATAAGATGTAATCTATACATGTTTGATTCCTATAATTCATATATAATTATTGTTAGACATCATTTATATTCAGTAATAAGAAAAAAAATTCATGAGAAACGATTTAGCCAACGGATACGTATTCGGCAACCCTCCTCTACTTATATTGTGATTGCGTTGGAAAGAAAAAAAGAAAAGAAGAGATTAGTTGATTTCAACATAAACAAATTAGTAAATTCCATCGATGAATTTGTAATTGCTTTTCAAGATCTCCAGGGAATTTCCATATTTTTCTTATCCTCAAAGTTTTAAGTGATACATTTTTTTTAAATAATTTGTTGTTGAAGTTTGAAATATTGGAAATCCACTAGTTCCTATGTTCAGTAATAATGCATTACGAGTAAAGAGAGTGTGGGAAAGATTGAATTGGAACAGAACGAGCTGATATTGCTGAAAACAACGGGGCTCGAAAATTAATAACGTAACGAATGCGACAGGTTTAGAAGATGGTTTAGGAGGCATCATGTAATTATCCGAAAGATAGTAGTTTTCTTTCTCTTCTTCTTCGACAGAGCGCGACATGAGTAACAAATCTTGCGACGGTTCGAGACTTCGCGCGGGATTCTTCATGTTAACGAAGGTCGCCGTACGGCCGACGACGATGTCTTAACGGGGTTACCAGTGAGAACTTTCATTGAGAATCAATGACACGGAGAATGTTCAATTTGGGTCGCGGATTACCTATTACTAGAATTTGTTTGAAAAACGACTAACATGATATTCGTCGATTGTCTATAAACGTTAAAAATGTCCTTATCGATTCTACGATAAAACTTCGTAGAGATATATCATATTTAGATGAATTGTATATGACTGCTCGAGTAAATATATCATGTATCATTTCAACGTGGTTGATATTCTTCGCGTTCGTTTTTTAGTATCTTTGTGTTAGCAGAATATCGATTACGACTCGGTATAATAATTCGAAAAGGATCGATTGTTATGCGCAGAAGGAAGGCAATGTCACCGATATGGCCATGCTCGAAGACGATACCAAGGCGTAACGGAGAAACTCGATTCGGCGACGGTACTAGATTAAACGTCGCATGACATCGGTCAATGACCCCGATAACAATTTAGCTGTTCCGATCATTTCGAAAATGTTTCTGAAGAGATTAACAGAATTATTATTCGGAAGCAGGTAAATGCGACGGCACATTCTTCCTATTCCGATAAGTTGCGGTTGGCTCGCAGCTGCCTTGTGGCTGGAGGAACGTACAAAGTATGTTACATTTGTACGGCGCTCCTGGTATGTGGGTCAGGAAGTCGACGCTGCTAACAAGTGACTCGACTTCCAACTCTTTAGACGCACGTTACCGCACACCGCTAACTTTCGTCTCGACAAATTTCCGTTTATATCAAATCGAAATATAGTCTTTCTTGCTCCGTTCGCCTAAGAAGATACAATAATTGATAACGTCTTACTATTTTTCATGCATAGATATGTTTTCTTTCGTATCTATAAATCAAGAGACCGTTATACGCCTTTTCTATCTAAGGATCGTACGCGATCGAAATACAAATTATCGATAAATAAGCAATGATAGTTAAATAGTCAAGTAATCGCCCGCGTAATTTAAGCTATTAGTCGCGAATACCTAAGTCAGTTGCTGTCTGCAGATATTTTCTACGACGTATTGTTAAACGGAATAGTTGTGCCATAGGTGAGCGATTTTTTAACAAATAAGTCTTTTTCTTCTTGTTCAAATAAAACGGAAAAATTTTATTGTACTTTCATGGAGGAAGATTAAGAAAGTGAAGAAAAAGAGGAAAAGTTTAAATATTATATCAACGATTGACCATTTACAGCTCCTCGATTAAAATGGAGGTCATGTAATAGAAATAGAGAAGACGTTAAAAAGGAATAAAAAAGCACAGGAAATGACACATTGTAAGGATATTCGAGGACGACCACGTACAGTGTGATGGATCATTAATCTAGCTGAACAAAATTCGAAATGGGGGATTTTGACATTTATCAGTTGATGTACTTAGAGTCATATTAAATATGGATAATCATCACATTTTTATAAAAATTAATCTATTTTTATTAATTAAATGATATATTTTAAGCTGTATATAATTAAATATAAAATGCAACTAATTGTGTGTCTTATGCTGTAATATGTGTATGCAAAAGATGATATTTTTAATTATGTACTTACAAATTATTAATTTATGATGTAAGTACTGTCCGAGGCATCAGAAAATTCATCTATTTCTAAATCGCTATTGGCTTCAGGTGTAAATTCTTTTTAAAAATATAATATGTCTAACGTATACATCTCAATATAAGATATCGTAGTCCCAATCCATAAATAATTGGTTAAAGAAAGTAAAGTATCAACTGGCGAGCCCATTGGCCATGCTTTCGTGTCCTGTGCTCCGTACGAAGCAGTCAATTGTCGCTTGATAAAAATTGAAATATTTTCGCCTATAGCACATTTCAGTAGCTAAATTATGACATATTTTGTAGAAAATGAATTACTCAATACAATGCTACAAGAAACACCAACGGTCACTAACAGCATTCAGGCCTACATAAAGGTCTACAGAACATACATCGATAATTCATAAATTTTTCTATGAAATTAAGGCGTTAAAAGCATATTTATATTATAAAATAATGAAGTATTATTTTATTATATCTTAAAATGAAGAAGAATAGAATATAAACCATAACAATATATTATCAATAGGTTTTGGAACACAGAATTCTTTATGATAAACAAATTATAGCTATAATATATTGTAAAACGATCAATTGTAAATAGGTACAAAGGTTATTAATGATTTTTATACTTTATAAAATTAATTTATAAATATATTTTTGATCGATATAGATCTTTTTCAGTAACTTACAATAAAAATTAAAAGATTTTATGATGGTTACTAAAATGACTTTTGTCCAGCTAGATTGGTGGTCTATCACACTGTACATCATTGTCTTCGAATATTCATCCATTTTCCCAATCATTAGTCATCCGTTCAAGAATTGGTCCGAATACCTTCAGAAGTGAGACCAAATAGAAGAGAAGAAACACCCAGTCGGTCGATCGTATAAGGCAGTCTCTCGTTTTTGGTAGCAACCAGTATAAAATTCGTTATTCGCTTCAAGGTGGTGGTAAAGAAAAGCAGAAGCAGCACCAGCACCAGCAGCAGGTGGTGGTGGTGGGATGGGTGGGAGGGAGTGGAACACTGGACGACTTCCTGCTACAGTGCAGACTGAACGAGCAGCTCAGTCTTCGGAAGAGATCGCAGTCTATCGCTCGTAGAAGACCTACTTTATGTCGTAGAAAATCAACGAAAGTTGCCCAGAAAGAAAGAGAACGAAATAGAAAGAGAAGAGAAAATATCGTACGGTTCTATCAACCCAGTTAGCCATTTTTTAACAATTTTATATTTTCTTTTCTTTCTACTTTTATTTCCATCATTGTTCTTCATTTGAAAAATTCGTGTGGAGTATCGAAGGACAAATCTACGAGCAAACGCGCGCGAGATGACGAGTTCAACTCAAAGGTGTATTTGGTGAAGTATCGCAAGTACCATCACAGTGTTTTTGTCATTTTCTTGTAAATTTTCTTATCTCAAAAACGACTATTAATTTGTCGGGCTGTTCGAGCTCGAAGATTGGTAAGAAGAAATGGAAGAAAAAGGATTTACGTGTTTCCTGCTTATCCTGGGAGTTGCTGTACAAGGTGCATCGTTATTTTCATTGTTTTTTTTTTTTTTGATTTTCCATTAAATAAGCAAATTTGTATCGTTTTACAAAAGATTTAAACTTAATATCTTTTGCAATTATTCTTGTTACATTACTATGTTACAGTACTACATGTACTTGTTACATCCACAACAGTAATAGTGGTTTCTCTCATTTGTTTCTATCGTAGATATTTGCTTATATTTATTCGGTATTCGATTGATCATATTTATATCCAATTTACTTTATTTAATTTTACTTCATTTCGGATCTTTCTCTATTTCGTATAGCTTCGTTTCTCTTTATCAGACTACTTTGTTCTCTTTTTTCTTCAAATTGTACGGACATGACGAATTACCCGACGACGTTAAGAAAGTAATCTCTCTTTGTACATCTTTCTTCTCTCTCGTTGAAATCTTCGACCAATCGTTTCGTTTCTTTACGAAAAAAGACAAAGACTGTGGTTGTATTCTTTTCTCTATTCTTTCAAAAATTCTTGTCGAAGGGAAAAACAAGATGAATTCTTGTCCAATTTTTACTGTTGGAGATTTAAAATCTATGAATCGGTCGACTTGCCTTCGTCGAAAGAAAGTTGTATAACTGCAGTCTTATTGGTCATAATTAAATATTCAGCCATTATAAATTCTCCACGAAAGAGTTAACGAATTTTTTTAAGAAAACAGTCATGGAATGTTTCAACCTTTTGTAAAAGATCTAGTTAAGCTGATATTGCTTGGAAGATATATACATACTTATATATTAGATATATGTCACTCATATGTATATAATGGTTCATTATCGCAATGCGAAACACGATATATTTACTTCGTAAAACTTTTAATTTCTTAAACTTTTAAATTTTAATGGAAGACATTTAATTCGTATAAAAATAGCTGACGCGTATTTGTTTGCTTTATAAACACATGAACACCAAGTGAATCTTTTAGAAAAGCAAGGTAAGATGCATTCGTAATCTTGTCATAGCGCTATTGCATACTAATTTGTTACATTTTTGTTTCTTTTTGTTTTCTATTTTTCGTCGTAACTTGATTTGTCGTGAAAAATAAAAGTAAAATGAACCATTAAATATTATACCGATTCTACAGAAATCATTTTTTTCTATGCGAAAGTAAAGCAGTGTGTATGCGTAAATGAATGCTTTTGTGAACGACGAGTTAACATTCACAATTGTATCGCTAATTTCGAATATTATTCTAACAGATTATTATTCCAAAATATTTGTCACATGTTTTGCTTACTGGTTAAACATTCTTTTTTCGTTCACTTCGTTACGTTATACTCTTTCTGGACATATACGAGCAAGATACAGTCATAAAGATGAGCATATCATCGCGTAATCACAAAAACTATAGTGTATAAGAATATCGTATTGTATGATAATCTTCGCCGAATGTAACGGTAGAAATAGCGGTGACCTGATATTTACACCAGAATAACTTTTACCCTTTCCACGCGATCGTAGTTCATTATGTCCACTCTACTGGCCCACATAAGCTTATTTGCTCTGACCACGTTTGTCGGCTGTAACTGCACGTACCTGATTGTGGTATAATCTTGCGTCAACTGAAACGTAGGCGAGGGCGTATGAAATCTATACGTGTGACTCTTTAAAAAAAGTACGATTTGCATTCTTTTTGTATCTTCTTTCTGTTGAGCGACTTGGTTGCCAACATAACGTATACTTAATAAAAATATGTTAATCGTATAGTCGCGAACCGTTACGTGAGAGCGACGCACGATCATACGAGATCAACGCGAAACGGCCGAGCAGAGCCGATCGTGTGTACGACTCAAGGATAAAACCGTTTTCTCGTATCGTCCCACAGGAATGTCACCTGTCTGCCTGATACAAATCGTGGTAGACTTGTCGTTCATCTCGTCCGCAGTTTTATCGTATAACCTTGTCAAGCAATTGATCCTACTTTTCTCGCATATTACGCTCATAATGTTATTTCTATTCAAATTCTCGACATCTTATTTTGCATTTCATCTAAATATTCAAAATATTCTTCGTTATAATAGGTACTTACGTGTTATTTAAAGTTGTTTGATAATTTGGCACGCATTAACAGAACGTTTCACTGCGATGACTTCCTAAAGCTAGAATTTAAAACAGCTAGATGATTGCGCGATCGCTGCAGGATGCGAGTCGCTTGCATTATTGTTTTTGCTGCAAGAACTCAAAGCGATTTCCGTTTGTCTTAAATCTTTAACGAAACCCTCGAGTACCGGACATTTCGTATTTTCTTTTGTCATGTTATATCCTTTATAAAATAATATGTATTATTAATAAAATAATATGCGTATATATATAGTTACGGTGAATATACATATATATCTATGCATAGGTATATTAATTTGCTAATAAATCACGAAAGGACAATCGTTCTTTTCGTGAACAAGAATGAAATAAGAATAGATGGTTGACGATATGTAGGTACAACGATTTTTGCGGAAACGATTTCAAATTGTACTATGTAATAGGGAACACCTCCGGAAAACAAGGGAAAACATTAAAACCTTCGTTGCATCTTCAGCAACACACTTCGTAATGCGCGTATGAATAGTTCATAGGTAAGTTGTTTGTGTTAGAGCCACGGTTACGAGCCTCACTGCGCATCGAAGTCATCAAGTTAAAAAAAGAGACTTCGATGCTTGATGAGGCAACGTCCCGTACGTTGCAACGACGTTAAACGCATTTTGTGCCTTTCAAGCAATTCTCTTTTCTAAACCTATACAGCTAGTACTCGTATATATACTATCTACATAATATACTACTACACGAGTACAATTGCCATTTTTCTATGCTATTTCTCGCTTTTCTCAAGAGTCACGCTATGATCACCTCCAATTCTGACATGCAATCACGAAAGGCAATAAAATTAGTTTAAAAAGAAATGTCTTTAAAATTTTGGACACGTTATTTATGCTTGTTAAAAGTACTCGTATGACAACGAGTTTTTCGCAATAGTGTACAGCGGAAGAAAATAGTAACATTCAGAATACTGATTTGATTTCTTTTATCGATGGGTACAAACTGCTTTCTTTGTGGTAAAATACCTTGGAAACGTAAAAGCAGTATTTAATTTTTCTCGATAACGTTTTATAGAATTTTGTCCTACTGTTTTTTTCTTTTTCTTTTTTTTTTTTTTAACATATGACAGCATATTTCAGGACGAAACCTACAAGTCACATGTAGATACTGCCATTTTTAATTGCAAAGCAGAATTGTAAAAAACGATGGGAAAACATTGTGATACTTGAAACAGCATACATGTTATTGATTTCCGATTCTAATTCCTATATACAGGGTCTGTCTTAAATACGAACGTTCAAAACATAATAGATGTACTTACTTAGATATGCATATTGAATTGCAGGCAGCATCAGCGCCGGATGCGGTTATCCAGGTGCACCGGCTCACAGCAGCGTACGCTTCACGAGCAGCGGCATAGACGATGTCGTAGACGAAGAGGAGGCTCTTCTCAAAGAAACAGAATTGCCGGAAGGAACTGTAGCTACGTATTCGTGCGAGCGAGGTTTCGAATTGCTCGGACCAGCGAGAAGACAATGTCAGACAGAGGGTACATGGACACCAGAAGGTGTTCCTTTTTGCGGTAAGTTCTTTTCCATATTTTCATTTTCCTTATATCTCTTTCCAATTCAATAAAACTCTTTAAATCTTAGGTACGTACAAATTGGGCATACGTAAATACTTATCTATTTATCAAACGGTAGGAAGTTTCGATTAATCGCTCGACCTAATTCCGAGTGTCCTTGACCGAGGGACTCGTTGATAGATAGCGAGGAAATACTGAAGACGGTGGGGGCATTGCACCGTTAACTCTGAACCTGTTGCTCGTGCGTGGTCTTCCCAACCTTCCTTCCTTGTGCACATTCCTAACGTGAAACAGCCGCTATCCGTTGTCCTTGGACCGATTCGATTTTTCTCCCCCTCTTTCTGACTCTTTTTTTCTTAATAATAATCGTATGAATAGGTAAAGTAGAGGGTATATTAAGATGACATTTTGTTGATGCGTCAAATAAAGCGAAATCAAAAACATCAAATAGAGGAGGTCGTATTCGAAATCGGTCCCAGCAGAAAGGCTCGACGTACTACTTCCTGCTTTTCTCTCGCCTCTGGTGAGAACATCACGGAACACAGAACTTTCTTTTCGACTCCGTTTACACATCTACCACGATTTTATTCTCAAAGGCATAACTTCCTAGATCGTTCAAGATCGTGTTTACGATCATCTTGATTTCTATCGTAGACGTAAATTTTGGTTTAAAACAGTAGTATACTTTCACTTATTTTTTTAATTGATTTTACAGAAACGCGTACGTTCCATTTGATCAAATAAAATCAAAAACAATCAACAAAGAGTCATGAAACGGTCTTTCTTTCGTTTTGCTTCGACGAATCGAATATTCCATACCGTTTAACACTTTCACATTGATTCTTTCTACTATGTTCATGTTATCGTAAATTTCTGTAATAGAGCCTAACCATAAACAGAAAATCGTGAAAGTAACGCGACAAGATTTTACGCATCACTTGTTTGGCTTTCATGATAGAATTTGTAGTTGAAAATCTAACTACTTTCGAAAGGATGCACGAAATTTAACACTAACACTTTTGATATTTTCCTCATTGGTTCCGCTGTGACGTATAATCCCGCCTTATTGATCCATGTGTAAATCGCAGATAATCTCAAAACCTAATCACGGAAGACTTCCGTTATGAACGTTACTTTTACAGAACTGACAAACTGATAGCAGACAACTCGCGAATCTTTTCTTACTCGCGTATTCACGCGAGAAATAACTGTAAATAATGAGGTACGCGAATGTATCAAGTTTGTGGGAACGCAATAGTAGAGTGTAGTTGAATATGTATAGAGCTGTAGAATTGAATGTCGACAAGTAATCCAAAATGTAAGTATCAATTATAAGCTTATTAGTGTCGTAAATATGGTCATACCTTGGATTGTTTGTACGCCGACGTCGATTTATCAAGCTTACCACGCACGGTTCTCAAGAAATAATGATTAAACGAGATGGAAAACCATCTCGTGCATCGCCATTCGAATCATCCGACATATTAAAGCGTTTGTTACGTAAAATTCGTTTGTTACAAATAAATTTACGTATCAGAATCGAGTATCTTCGAGATGATAGAAAGATGTGAATGATCAAAAGCAAAATCAATTTTCCTTATCTCCTCCCAGTTTAAGATATTGGGTCATATGGATTTCTAATTTATTTTCTTGTTCAATATCTAAAAATAAATTAATTAGTCTCGTCATTATTATCGATAGCTACACGATAGCAGCAGCAGCAAAAGTAGCATCGGCATTACGAGTTAGCGCCGGTAAAATTCTCACATTACGGTACAGTAAAACTACCGCAAGGCCAACGACTTCTTCGTGAATGCATTTGCCGACACTCGCTGTACAAAACTTTTTCTTCTCCTTTTCTATTTCTGTTTGTTATTTTTTATTTTCTTCGAGGCCGGCTGTTCTATCTACGTACTGACTGAGCTTACATATGTTGATTCGAAACATATACACTGCATACACAGTACTCATACTTAAATATGTACCTATATACGTACTATTCGCCCATTCACGTACATACATGTATCGCGGTCACACTCCGACCTGCTTTCATGTACGTACATACATATAACGAATATGGCAATGAGTCGCGACGGTCTTTTTCTCATTCAACGCAATTCAACGATTGCAATCGAATAGTTAGTGCTAGATCCGCGACGTTGTGATATCACCAAACACAAATAGTATCCTACCTTATACTTATTGACTTAAAACGACTTTGATTTAAAATCAAACAGAAAGCCAAAAGAAATGACAAGTTACAATTTTTCAATTCAAAATAAATAGGTCTTATACGATATAGATCTTAATACTTAAGCTTCAATGATTATTCTCTTTACATTTCAGTATTGAACGTCGCCGGTGGGAAAGCACCGATGCAATCTAGCAGCCTGGATGGCGGAATTCCGCAACGTGCCGTTGACGGAAGCAGCGCTCAGATTTACACCGCGCAAACTTGCACGTTAACGAGACCTGAACATAAACCATGGTGGTACGTGAACCTTTTGGAACCGTACATGGTACAACTGGTTCGGCTAGATTTTGGGAAACCTTGCTGTGGTAAGTAGCTCGTTAGCATTGGCTAGCAAATCCACGACATATTCGGCGGTCTGTACAAATTGTAACTTTTGTCTATCAGTAAATGATCAGCTAATAAGTAGAAGTGCCTATGAGTCGAATTCAATTAAGAGGAGATCTCTGTTTGATTAGTGTTTCGATGCACGCGCTTCGCTAAATCTCAAATCGTTTGGTTCTTTTACTGTCAGTTTTCAAGCGCGCTTTACACTGACCAATGCTAATCAAAATGTCTAATCGAAATAGACCAAAAGAGAGCAGAATTATCATTCAAGCTTCGCCTCGAACCATCCATAAAATTGTACGATGAATTCACAAACGCCATATTATCTCCACCCTCTTTTTTATACTTCCAACAATCTATCTGTTTACTTATACCTATATCTTTTGATCTTCAATCAGATCCTTCCCTTTTACTTTTTCCTTTTACAAAGCATTAATTTTAATTATTCGTACAATTCATTAAAATATTTAAATCAGCTGGTTTGGAGTTGAACGTATTAAACGAACGATCATCCTCGATGATCATTGCTTTCTGGCGTGTAAAATTGATTTGATATAGGTACCCGCACAACTATCAAATGAGATTATCTCGTAGAAGAAGTCGACCGTGTGTGGCAAAATCCATGATGTATGCGGTCTTCTAGCAACCTCTTGGACACGGCCCAGCGCCGTAGAGATAGGTACCCTAAGATCATTTCCACGTTATGCCTTCCGACTCTTGTCCACACAGTACTTGCAATTAAATCAATCGCATTTCACAATAACGCACATCATAATTGGCCTTCACGGAAAGAAAAGATGAAAACTTTCACGTCGAGCAGCAACCATGACGATCTTAACGTTCGTATACAATGCAGATATATATGTAGTTATTTATGTATTTCGTTTGTAGATTGCAATAGATAGTGAGATGAAACGATTTATAGAATTGTTTGCAATGTTCTTTCATTCTCTTATTTGAAAAGAAGAAAATCAGAAGCAGAAACACTTTGTCGAGATGTATATCAAATATTAACTGAAATGGATGCAAATGTTTTGTGCTTGATTGCCAAAAAAGGAAAAGAAAAGTGCACATATCGAGAAAATCAGGGCAACGTAATTTTATCGTCCATAAAATGACAATCAAATGAAGAGGACGAGATGATCCGTGACAGTGTAGTTTCTCTCGTATTAAGAGAAAAGTAAGAAAATGACAAGGAGGCACGTATCGATCTTCGGCTTCGTTCCGATCTCGCGCTTCCTTTTCGCGCTTTCAAACAGTGAAATTCATAGAGTTTGCCAATGCAAGAAAGTTCTGCATTCAATTTCGTTTTTTTCTTTCACCCCTTTTTCTTTATTTTTCTTCTGTCGAAGAGAAACGAAATGTAATAACTATCTACGTCATGGCTCTGCGTTTACTGCGGCAGCTGAGACGTTATTTAAGTCGAAAAATGTTGGCTTTTTGTTTCTTCTCAATTCCTCCTTCTCCAATTCGCTCTTAAATTAATTATACATAATAAATTAAAACGAAAAAGAGAAAGAAAGGGAAAAAGAGAGGAGAAAAAGAAAGGCATGGTAACGGAGCGAAGAAAAGATAAAAGGGTGCTTCTTTCTTTCAATTAGAAACTGGTATTCCTGGCACGATCGTTGTTCGCGTTGGTAACAATCGGCCGGATTTGGGAACAAATCCAATTTGCAACCGTTTCACTGGTCCGCTAGAAGAGGGTCAACCTCTTTTCCTTCCCTGCAATCCACCGATGCCTGGTGCGTTCGTTTCGGTACATTTAGAGGCTTCCACCCAAGCGCTAATTCCGGTGCAGCTTTCCTTATGCGAAGCTTTCGTTTATACAGATCAGGTATGTGTCCTACGATTTACGCATCACTTGTGTCTCTCATAGTCACACTTAGCTAAACTTTCCATCTCTCGTTTTGATATTCCAATGCGCAGGCATTGCCCATTGAAAGGTGTCCACAATTCAGAGACCAACCGCCAGGATCAACTGCCACTTATAATGGAAAGTGTTATATATTTTATAATCGACAACCATTGGTCTTCAGAGAAGCTCTAGCCTTTTGCCGAGCACGAGGTGGCACTCTAATCGATGAAAGTAATCCTGCCCTTCAAGGATTTATTTCGTGGGAATTATGGAGACGGCACAGGTACTATACCATCTAAACGTTCTCTATTTCGTCATCATCTCTTCGTCGTCCGAAATCACAATAAACTGCATTGACATTATTTATCTTTCAAGAAGGAGTGACACAACTAGCCAGTACTGGATGGGTGCCGTGAGAGATCTAAACGATCGAACTGTTTGGAGGTGGACAGGTAGTGGAGAGGAAGTCTCTGTATCTTTTTGGAGTCTTCCACAAAGTACAGAAGAGGATTGTGCTCGATACGATGGTAGTAGGGGTTGGCTCTGGTCCGACACACCTTGCAACGCTCGACTAAATTTTATTTGTCAACACCGTAAGTGTTTTCCTTCATCTTTATGTCTTTAAGTCTTTTCCCACTTTGATGATCCATTTTTAACGCAAGTGTACTCAATTTTTAGAACCACGAGCTTGCGGTAGACCTGAACAGCCACCAAATTCGACTATGATCGTGACAGCCGCAGTAAATAGAAACGTTGGTAGTCAATACGAAGTTGGCGCTACCGTAGAATATACTTGCAATTCTGGAAGTCTCCTCATCGGACCTTCAACTCGTACGTGTCTTGATACAGGCTTCTACAATGAATTCCCACCGGTTTGCAAAAGTAAGAATAATAGTTGGTATTTATCCACTATTAGCAAATAGATCTGAGTAGATCTGAGCAAATTACAAATGGATCCTAATTACCTTCGCAATGTGTTTCCTTAGATATCGAATGCGGTTATCCTGCGAACATAAAACACGGTGGTTACACGTTGATTAACAACACTGTAACATATCTAAGCCAAGTACTCTACTCTTGTGACGAGGGATACGAAATGACAGGTAATCAATAAAGATCAATAATCGTATGATCTTACTTGAAATTAACCTATCGTATCTCCTTTCGTAGGTCGTGCGAGACTAACGTGCGATATAGATGAGAGATGGAACGGACCACCGCCGCATTGCGAACCGATACATTGCGATCCACCTGTAATGGTTCCTCACAGTTTCATCCAAATCGATGAAATTGACGATACCGAAATGGCGGGCAAAAGCAGCGTTAACAAGAGCCTGCTCGTTGGTAGTATCGTCACTTATACATGCGAAAAGGGATATCGGTTGATCGGTTCACGACAGATTCTCTGTTTACAAACTGGACTTTACGATCACGCTGCTCCCTCTTGCACAGGTAATTTATATTATTTATATTCGTCTTATATTTTTTCTTTTTGTTTTTCATTTATCTTACATTAAGAAGAAAAATGAGTGCTTTTCCGAAATGTTTTTCTAATCGTTACGTGGATAATTGGACTTCAACTCCAATCGAATTATAATCGAACAATAATCCGAACAGCCAGCTTCCTGATCTAATAACATATAAATTAGCGAATATTTGATTCTATAATTACAGATGATTACACATTTCTATGATTACTACTATATGTCTGCATATTGTATGTTGTATGTTGATCATAACTAACCACAGCTATTCGCCCTATTCTTTTAGATATTTCACTATTCATTTATGTTCATATAGAGGAGTCTCGTACGAGTACGGTAACTATGCCTCCACGAGCTACTTTACGACCAGCAACAAGTAGCAGACCACGACCGTTCATTACAACGAAGATTAGATCGACTACGCCACCAGCAAACACGCCAATGAAAGTAACGACAATGATTACAACGACGAAGGCAGCGACGATCGTCCCGCCAAATGGCAAGATACCACCGATTACTAGTGAACATATGGCGACGGTTAAGGAAACCGGATCGAAAAAGTCCAACGTTAACGTACAAAGTACAGCTTCTTCATCATCAATTTTAAATGATCATAGCAGAGATCATCCACAAGATAACGAGATCGCTGGTAGTGGTGCTGATCATGTGCAAGCCGGTACTGGCACAGGTGTACCCGAACCCTCAGGACCTTTGCAAGTGGACACATTCAACCAATCGACTAGCGCCCATCAAGCGAAACTGAATCTTGGTGCTGTCATAGCGCTTGGAGTCTTCGGTGGTTTTGTCTTCCTTGCTGCGGTCATCACAACGGTAGTCATACTGATACGCAGGTAGGGATACATTATCTTTATATTTAACTATGACGCATATAAACATACAAATATCACCGGCGGGTAGTCTATGTCTTATTCTGCCACGATTACATTATTAACGCTCTTTTATACATAAAATGTCCGCTCTTTATCTACTTCTGCCTACTGTATCGCTTGAACAGTATATTTTGATGTCTATTTACTTCTCTTTCTATCTCTCCTCTTTCTTATCTTAAATTTAAAGCAAAAATGCCATTCTTCAATATTTATTAGTCATTACGATCGAATCAAATCTTTGGTAGAGAATTGCGATTTCATGTAAAGATTTCGCGTTTTCTTCTATTTCTCTATTAACGAATCGCTTTTCCGACGCTCGTCTCCCTTCCCGAAAGTCATACTTAACAACGATCAAATAGTTCATACAATTCTTTCTACGGAGAACAGTAACTAGCAGTATATATTGATCTTCCTGATGTAATCGATAGAATAGTCGAAAGATTTAGCTCCAAATTAACTTACATTCGAACTTCAAACTTAGCAAATTGTCTTCGTTCATTCATCTTGAAAGTAGAAAGAGGTTCATTTGGAGCTAACTCAGGGACGGACCTGGCGCGAGTAAGTTCGAATAAAGCGTTGATCCGAAACGTGTCTACGGAGGACGAAAGTTGAGATTCATCGTTGAAATGTTTGCGTTGACGCTGGTTAGCGGCAGTGGCAGCGTAAGAGGAAGGCGCCGCAGGGGGCTTGGTGGGGTTGGAGCGTTGAGGGGTGGCGGTAGCGGTGCCTTTGGAAGGGGCGAGGCCGGAATGCCCTCGCGTTGGTATACGCTACTGGCGCTGCCCTTCCCCGACCAGCACCTGGGGCGCCGCGACCTCATGGCTCGCCGCGGTAGCGATCATCCTTACTCCTTCACCATCTCGGCAGCGCATCGTGCCGGTTACTTCTCGAACCCCTCCATTTGAATTCTAAACGAGTACAACGATGAAAAATAAAATCAAACGAACGAAAAAGAAAAAAAGAAGGAAAGAAAAAACAAAGATGACAGCAACAACAATTAAGACAAATAGGAAAAAGAAAGAAAAAAGGAAAGAAAAAAGAAACTTACACGTAAAAAAAAAGCAGCAGGACAAAGTTTACTTCTTTCCCACCCCTCCACGCAACCACCGCCCCACCACATCAACCATCATCATGTACCATCACCACACCACTGTGCGCCACCCCCGCAAGTGATACTAGTCAAGGTAAACGAGCAAAGTTTCTACTGCGCACTACGTATAGTGGTAGCTCGTTTCACCGGCAGGTCACGGTGTCCTTTCTACAAAAGAAACTTCGTACACGTGTTTCTTGCACGCGTTCGACGTTCGCGAGTGATAATTTTTGCACCCTTCTCCTGATTAACTTTCCCTTCATTTTTTCCAAGAATATTACTATGCAAAACTTTTCGTAGATGCTTATAGGACAAAATTAAATGTGTTATGCTCCTTTTTTCTTCTGCTTTGCCCTTCTTTATGCACGAACGAATACTATTTGTCGCTTTAGATGAATTTATAGCGAGATCGATGATTGTTTCCTTATTAAAAAGATTGATTGCTTTTAATTGTATTTTACGGCCAAGTTGACCTAGCGATTTTTCATTGCAACATGCTTATCCTTCTTGTCCATTG
This sequence comes from Dolichovespula sylvestris, assembly GCA_918808275.2. Taxonomy (NCBI): domain Eukaryota; kingdom Metazoa; phylum Arthropoda; class Insecta; order Hymenoptera; family Vespidae; genus Dolichovespula; species Dolichovespula sylvestris. The sequence continues at coordinate 824,092 of OU964964.1, read as the reverse complement.
CATCGTCTACGTGTTTCTTATAAAACTTACAAAAAATTATCCTCTAACTACATCTTTTATGTATTTTGATACGGTAATGGTTCTACGAAGAATGTTTTTTAACAACATCTCATTGTTTACGCAGGAATCGTGGTAGAAGCAGTAAACACTATCGTCACCGAGCATCTCCAGATTGTAATACCGTTGCTAGTTTTGACAGCAGTTCCTCAGAAAGTCGAGGTGGCTTGAATCGATATTATAGACAAGCATGGGAGAATCTTCATGAAACTACTGGGCATAAGATGAATCATCCTGCGTTACAGCGCAAGGAGACCCTGGATGAACCAGGATATCGGGAAAATTATCGTAGTAACAACACTGAACGTGATGGCTCAGAACTAGTTGTCAGCGATGTTGCAGCCTACCCATCCAGCAAACATGCTAGTGTTTCGGATAAGAAACGTCATCATCACCACCATCATCATCATCATAATTCACCCGAATGGAAGCAATCGCAATCTCACCATAGATATTGAATGTTTTAAGGGTGAGTCTGTTAAAATCAATTTAAACTTTAAATTGAAGAAATTCATACAGCACGATGTGTTTTGTTACGATGACTCAAGAATCACGTAACAGAAATGTGCGAACGCATATCGAATTTTTTATTGTTTGCACTTTGTTTTAGAAAATAATATCTAATTAATGCTAGATACGTGACGGTAGCTATGAAGGATTTTACGTTATTGGTCTATTATCGAATAAATAATTTATAATCACTCGATCTGTTACGCGTTATGCTGTATATACATATATAAGTATTTTAATGCGATTACTGTAAAATAAGAATTATGGTCACCTTGATCTCGATGAGAGATCACAGTTTTATTTAGCAGAATGCCAAAAACAAAATAAAGAAAGTAATATATTAATTATGATCAAAAGAATCTTACATACATATCTATAGCAAAGTGTACCTTTAGCTTTCTTATAGACTTTTATAGTATGTCTTTGTATATTATCTCGAATAAGTTCTTTTTAGTCCCTATGGCAAAAATTCAAATCTGTCATGGGTACCTTGGCCTCGCCTTGAAGTTGCTGATTATTTATAAAAAAGAAAAAAATAAGGGAAGGCCGATGTTATCCATTTCGGAATCAAACGTTCGTTTAGTGACGAAAACTACTTTGATAAGTAAATTGGTTAGACAGAATACAGTTTGTACAGAACACGAACACATCATAAAGTGACTATAACGATGAAACGATCAGGATACATCAACGACAAAATTTTTTGCTTTAATCTAAAATAGGCGCTGACAATCATTTTAATTAATCGACTAAAATAAGATTCATAATAATTTTGTATACATATGTATTTATTTTGTCAAGTAATATTGAGTAAATTATAATAGTGCCATTTTGGGCAAATTACTTTAATTTACCTAAAAGCGATATATTTCGAAAAAATTATCTTGTACCATTAACTTTAATTGCTATATTGTATTGATTACATAAAATAAACATATTTATGCATCCAGTTTGAGATTCTTTTCCACTGGCATTTTATTATTTAATAATATATGTAAATATATGGAAAAAAATATATTTTAGTATGTATTTTCTAGTACATAATATTTTCGAGTAATATTCCAATAAAAAAAAAATTATCATATTTCGTAACAAGCGGAAACAAATAAAAAATTACATTTTTTTATTTTAAAATATTTTGTTTAAACTTATTTCCTAATATCACGTACAAAATTACAGAAAGTAAACTTAGCTCTTTAACCACTGATAGATTATTTGTCCAATTCGTGCTTTAGCTGCTTTTAACTGAGGCGGGTCATGTTCAGAAGGTGGATACATGTTAGCACAATGTGCAGTGCCTTTAAATAATGTTAGTTAAAATATTTACAAATTAGAAGAACGAGTAACGTTACACGTACCATTGATGTAAATAGCGGTAGCTTCAGGAGTTAACGATGTTGTAATACCTAGTGTATGCCATGGATCAATAGATCCATGTACGAACACTACATTATTTACTTCTAACTTAAGTGCTCCGTATAGAGTATTGGTTCGCTTCACAGCATTATTAAGTAAGTCTATATTATACCTAAAAAAGAACATCAAAAAGCATTTGTGTAATAAATAATACTTATTATTATTAATATACAAACCTAGGTCCAAAAATATCAATGCATTGCTGAATAAAGAATTCTACTGGAAACATTTCACTAAATAAATTTGGACGTGCCGTCGATGTTTGAAAAAATCCAAATTCTGTGCAGGTTTGATATATCCATTGTCGACCTAATGAAATTTTATTATAGTATTGCAATGTACATAATAATTTTTATAAAATTACCTCCTTCTGCTCCTTCAGAATCCCATGTTACATTCCTTAACTCATGAATCATCTTATCGTATCTAAAGTCCAAACATTTTTCTTTGCTCGCATTTAGTATCATATTACTTATATGAGCGAGTCTATCGATGGGTATACCTATATTTTCGTTCATTAGAATGTTACATGCATCATCGATAGTCAAATTAGCCATTCTTGAATTGTTACGATTATCTTTATTGTACTGGACAATACCCGCAAAATTACTTACTATCGTTTCATATAAATTTGAAATATCGACACGTTTTGTGTATCCAATATCTATTGGATCACACAGGCTGTAAAAAGCAAATTAGAAATGAATAAATATTTTGGAATACCTTTTGTAATTAAATTCATACTCACTTAAATTTTTTAACAATGCCTTGTTGACCTATTGGATGATGTAACATCATATGAAATTGTTTGTTTGCAGCTGCTATCACATCTACACATGCTTCAGAATATTCTTTAAGAGAGTTTTCAACAACAACATAATATTCTGTAATACATGTTTCTTAATTTTAGACATAATAATATAGTATACATTCGGTAATAACATTCGTTTATAATGTAAATCTATTAATAGATGTATATATTGGGTTAGTCAATAAGTAATATCAAAATGTAACATCTAAATATACTACTAATATTTTTCACTAAATATTCTGATATTATTTTCGGCTAACCCAATACATGCAAAAGATATGAAATAGTTAATGCTCTACAAAATCATATATATGAATCAATGTTAAATCTGTTACATATTATATTATACTAACGTTGAAAATCAATTTTGGCAAGGACTGGACCACTACTAGATACAGCTCCATGTACAAGATGAGGGTACTTTATACGCATCCATGCAGCTAATGATCCAGGATAAGAACCTCCAAAAACAATCCATTTTATATTATCTAATACTTTATAAATTTCATTTATACTTTCTATAAAATATGCTATATCTGCAAGTGCTTGTTCTGAATTTAAATAAATTAAGTTCTTCACACTCATATCTCTGAAAAATATTCCTTATAAAATAACATTATATTAAATGCTATGCTATTAAAACTACATATCGTAGGATATTAACTCACGCAGTTGGATGACTTTTCCCATAAAAGCGATGTTCAATTTGAAAGCACATTGCTCCAAATTGTTTAGCATATTCGATCCATTGTCCTTCCACCATCCACTTAGCAGTAGCTGCTCCTTCACCACCAATTAAAAGGAACATAGGACCACCAGGTTTATAATATTCCGTATTCTGAAAATATCTCTAGAAAAAAGATAAAACTAATGAAAAAATTGTCTAAAATTTTAATTACTACATCTATACCTGCTTCCAAACACGTGCATCTATTGGGTTAAAGTGATCGAGCATTTGGATAAACCATTGTTCTTTAGGAAGCCATTTGTGTTCTTTGGATAAAAGCAATATACCCAGATTTCCATCTTTACTTCTGCCTCTTAAAAAATTACGTAGTGCTGCACTAATATTTATAAAAACTACTGTTAACAACAGCAATAATAATACAAATCGCATTTTTCTGGAAGGAAAAAAATAATTGTCATCAAGATTTAAATACAAAAATATAATGTGTATAGATATACAATAACATCTTCTTTATGATGGCAGTAATCATTTTTTATGATAATTATCATAAAAATAAAATATTATATTTAGATAAAAAAAGAATGTTATAAATATGATTAAAATAATTTCAAATTGAAAAATAATTTCGAATGTACAAATCACAAAATAACAATTTTTCTTTTACATTTATGTTAAAATTTTTCAATTGATTATCGAAATTACTAATTTTTAACTTAATACATATCTGTTATCATAAGAGTGTTTCAGATCTCAAAGTTAGGAAATATCAAGATTGTGATATGAATTTTACAAAAGCTGACAAAGAAAAAAAAATTAATATTTAAACATCAATGACAATAGAAAATTTATTTTGTAGTTTGTATCACATTGTTTGCATATGGTAACTAAAGTTGCATATGTGAGATATACAGCAATGTTTATAAAATGTTTAGATGTAAAAGATTACGGAAAAAACATTGTATTGTACAATATGAGTGTAGCTACATTTATCATAGAAATATCGGCGCCATGATCGTGACTTAAGTAGGGATTTTCACTAAACGAATTCATAATTTCGTTTATATATAAATAACAGATGTAATTTCATAAAAAATATATAAACTTAATAATGAGAATTGTAGAAATGGTGATACCCAACGTGATCAGCTTTTTAGATGTCGTACATCGAAATTTATTTTTTGTTTTTTTCCGGCGACTCGATTGCCCACGGTAGCCTTCGTTGCTGCGTTAGTAAAGTAGAAATGGTAGAAATTACCGATTCATTACGGAAGTGTTGTAATCATCTTCATCATATTGCTGCTAGACGTCGCAAAATCAGCAACATTTTTTGCAATCGTCCAAACAAAAAATATATATGAATTTCAAAATATGACATACGGTATCTAGAGCAAGATCTCCTTGTTAGTAAGCTACCTAATTAGTAACCATTAGTAACATCGCAGTTAGGCGTCATGTTTTCTTAAAAGTACTCAAATGCCAGGTGAAAACAATAAAGAGTTACTTTGATCAACCTTGATTACCTTAATCAACAGTTAGCAGTGTAGCCAACAGTAAAGCCTTTTAAAAATAAAAATTCGTTACATAATTTAGCACAGACTATTAATATAAGAATATTAGTTAAAATGAGCTAAGAAAATATATATATATATATATTTTTCTATATTAAGTATAAAATCGTAAGTGGTTAATGATATTACGAGAATGTATATAGGTTAAAAACAATATATAGTTCTGCTGTCGAAAAAAGACAGAAAAATCGATTCTCGATTTTTGAAATAAAAAGTTGATCGGGAGAAAAATCGAATAATAGAGAATCGATTTAAAAGATCGATCTTTTAATCAAAAGAATCGAATCGGAATCGAACATTCCTGATGCAACAAGTATACGTCATTGTAATAAATATGGATGTATGCGTAAGATGAAAAATGATTTCTAAATATCTAAATTAACAATAAAATTAAAAGAAACGATTCAATTAATTGTGAGAACCGTAAAATCACGTATAATTAAATATACTTTATGCGACAGATCGGTACAATTAGGAAGTTCATTGTTTATGAATATTATAGGCAACATTCATTCTTAATCTTTTTCATCTTTTTTTATTTTTCTAAATTACTTTTAGTTACTTATTTCACTAATTTGGTATTTCTCAAAAACATTTTGTTTTACTAAAAATTAGGATAAGTATTGTTAAAAAGAAAAATTATTATAATGTTCGAGTAACGAGCATTAAATGTCGAACAACATAAATTTCTTAAGCTATTTCTTTAATTCGTTTGTTAGTGATTCTTATACGGACATAGAATGTCAGAACGCGGTTTATTCCTTTGTTTCGGTGTCCAATTTAATGTCGTTTTATCTTAAGAACAACAAATATTGTAACAATGCGAGAAGATAAAATGTTTAATTAGCACTACCGACAAAGCCGATTGGATCGTTATAAATATCACTTATAACCTCGTCTCCAGTTTAATCTGTAATAGGCGAACGTCAGGACAGTAATACAGGAGAACTTAGTAAAATACTAATGTTTATAATTCTCACGCTAAAATATTAACGAGTTAATACATTATTAAAATTAAAAGTGCCAATGAAACCTTGTAAGTATTGGCATTAATTACTATCCTCATTTTGTTTTTTATTAATTCTTTGAATTGTTTCTTTCTAAATTTCTGAAATCTGAAAACTAGTGGCATTAGTAATAAGTTTAAAATACCAAAGTAATAAATTTATTAAAGCGTTATAAGAAATTAATGTCTTATGTAAGATTTTAATATAATTCAATATGCAAAATTTCTTTTTTATCAAATGATAAACTTTAATTGAATTATATAAAGAAAACTTCTTTGATTTTAGATATACATTAAAGTATATAACCAAAAATGAAGTTTGCAGAACATCTATCTGCACATATTACGCCTGAGTGGCGTAAGCAGTATATCAGTTATGAGGTAAATAATACAATCAAGGCTATATATCACTTGTAAAATGTTTCTATTTGTTATTTGACTGATATGTTGAATATTATATGAGTTCTATGATTTTAGGAAATGAAAGCAATGCTTTATACTGCAGTGGAGGAGGCACCTTCTTCTGAAAGTGTAGAACCAGAAGTTATACAAAGGCACTTTGCTTCCTTCGATGAAGTATTTTTCACATTTTGTGATCGTGAATTGAAAAAAATTAATACTTTTTATTCTGGTAAATAGACTTTATTATTTATATATAATTATTTATATGCGATACGAAAATATTATTACTGATATAAGTAATTATGTTTTGTAGAAAAATTAGCAGAAGCAACACGTAAATATGCAGCATTACAAAATGAATTGAAGACTGCTTTAGAATTGCAACATGGCAGTGGCAAAAACAAAGGAAAACCTAATACCAAATCTCATCTACCTACAAGAAAATTAAGAGAATTGAAACTTGCATTTTCAGAGTTCTATCTTTCTCTCATACTTTTACAAAACTACCAAAATCTTAATTATACTGGATTTCGTAAAATTCTTAAAAAGCATGATAAGGTATATAATAGAGTCATATTATAATATATTTGAAATATTCACTAAAAAAGTTTCCCAAACATATAAATATATCAAGATAAAAAGAAGTCAGGCAACAGCTATTTCATGTTCCCTTGTGTTTCCAAATATATATCGAAGTAATAATCAAAATACTATTTGTATTGTTTAAGCATAATATTGTAAAGAAATATTTATACGCTTTATAATATTACAGTTATTGTCTGTAGATAGTGGTTCAAAATGGAGAGTAGAATGTGTAGAAATAGCTCATTTCTATACTTCAAAAGATATAGATAAACTTATACAAGAGACAGAGGCAACTGTAACAAATGATCTTGAAGGTGGAGATAGGCAACGTGCTATGAAAAGACTTCGTGTACCACCTTTAGGGGAACATCAGAGCCCGTGGACTACTTTTAAAGTGGGATTATTTTCTGGAAGCTTTATAATCCTGTTTATAGCAGTTGTTCTCTCAGGTATTGTACATATAACGCAAGTATTTATTATAATAACGCAGACCATAATTTCAATGCATTACCTTTACTGTTCACAGCAATATTCCATGAGAGTGGAGAAAATTTGAAAGTAGCATTTCGTTTGTACAGGGGACCATTACTTATCATTCAGTTTTTATTTCTCATTGGTGTTAATGTTTATGGTTGGAGATCCTCAGGGGTTAATCATGTCTTAATATTTGAATTGGATCCACGAAATCATCTCTCCGAACAACATCTTATGGAATTGTCTGCAGTACTTGGAGTAGTATGGACATTAAGTCTATTAAGTTTCCTTTATAGTGCTAGTCTCAGTATTCCACCATATGTAAATCCTTTAGCTCTTGTCTGTCTTATGCTGGCATTTTTTCTGAATCCACTCAAGATCTTCCACCATGAAGCACGCTTTTGGTTACTCAAAATCATTGTAAGTAATCATTGTAAATAATGTCATATCGACTTTCTCTTTAAAACTGTTATTCTAATTGATCTATTTTATATTGTAGGGTCGTGTTTTAGTATCTCCATTTGCATATGTTAATTTCGCAGATTTTTGGTTAGCCGATCAATTAAATAGTTTGACCACCGCTCTGTTGGACTTTCATTTTTTAACATGTTTCTATATTACGAATGGTAATTGGCTCGAAGCAGGGAATACAAAGCAATGTACATCAGAATCTTTGATCCTCAGACCTATTGTTAATTGTCTACCGGCTTGGTTTCGTTTTGCACAATGCTTACGAAGGTATCGTGATTCTAAAGAAGCATTTCCGCATTTAGCAAATGCTGGAAAATATTCAACTACCTTTCTAGTTGTTATAGCTAATACGTTACATAATTATCATCAAGGTGGGTTTAAACATTTTACTTATATAAATTAATTATGTGAAAATAATAAACTATCATTCAGCACATACATTGTATCTATATTAGATGAATATAGTAATCAATGGGAGAATCCATGGTTATGGTCTTGGGTGGCAAGTTGCGTCATTAATTCAGTATATTCTTATACATGGGATCTTAAGATGGATTGGGGTCTTCTGGATAATAATGCTGGTGAAAACCGATTTTTGAGAGAGGAAGTTGTTTATTCTGCAGCAGTAAGTATTGTAATAATTTAATTTATCATTATTAATTGTTAATTTGATGAAAAATTGTAAACCATTTCAGGGTTTCTATTATTTTGCGATAGTAGAGGATTTTGTGTTAAGATTCATATGGGTCGCAAGCTTCATTTTAATACAATGCGGACATATTTCCAATGACTTAATGACGTCTATAGTTGCACCTCTTGAGGTTTTTAGGTAAGGTGTTCAGTTCATATTGTTTTTAATATTTTAATCTATTAATAATATGTAAATATACATCGATGTGTACAACTTTTAAGGCGTTTTATTTGGAATTTCTTTCGATTGGAGAACGAACACTTGAATAATTGTGGTAAATTTCGTGCTGTTCGCGATATTTCCATAGCACCAATCGAAAGTTCTGATCAAACGCAAATTCTTCGTATGATGGATGATGAAAATGGAGTATTAAACAGAGGTAAACGTAAAGGTGGTGGTAAAAAGCAAGGAAATACCAAGGAAGAAAAGAGAGCATTGCTTAAGGAAACTATTGATATCGATATATCGAATGCTAGTTGAAATTGATAAGTTCAAAATGTATAAAAATATAATATGTATATTTGTATAGAATATTGTACATGCATTTAGAATAGGTAGAATCTTGTAAAGTTTTTTGAACTATGGATGATTAGGCAATATTAATTCAATTTTGTATAAAACGTTATATCTGCAGTATACGTACATACATAAATAACACAGTTGAAGACTACAAAGGTAATGTGTGTTATGTGCCTTTTTTATTATTCCTATAAAATACTCTCTATTAACATGTAAATATTTTTTGGGATATGTCTTAATATTTTATGAGTCAAGAGTCTTCCACTATAAGAATTTAAAAGGCACTTGAGAACATGATGCATTTATATTAATTTGTTAATTTTCATCTAGTGAGTACAATCTTCTATATTTATGTACATATACATTCATAAGTTTAATTAATTTCCAATTTTAATTAAATCCAAATCATATTCAAGTTTAAAGTGAAAAAAAGTGAGTTCATTCCAAATGTTTGCGTTCCAATCTCTTTTTCATATTTTATGTATACGTATATGTGTATATATATGTGGTGGTCTTTATATATATATATATATATATATATATATATATATATATATATATATATATATATATAATATGTGTATATATAATAATATTCGCATACATTACACATTTAATATAAAAATATATGTTAATAGTTTAATTTACGATAAGGATATCTTTTATACATTCTGTTTAAAATATACAAATAACAAATATGCTTAGTGAGTAAATAATTAAATTTAAATTCCATAAGAGACATGATATGTAGTATGTAAAAATTATAAATGAATGGCACAATTATAGGTTTAATTACAGTATTTACATTATAATCAGCTAAATAGTACTTTAAATAGTAGGACAGAATTATAGACAATTTTGTTTAATACTATTCTTTACTGTAACAAATTTCGAAAAACATTATTTAAATATTACTTGTTTAAAACATTGAAAAAACCTTGACAACTTTTTAATAACAAGTTTGTGATTAGCCAAATTAAAAATTAAAGTCTATGTAAAAACATTGTTGATCTTTTAAAAATTACTGCATTTGTAATAAAGTGTACTTATTGAATTTGCACATAATTCGTTTTTAAATTTTATCGAACGAATGATTGTATTTTTATCTTGTATTTTTGGATTTATAAAATTATATTAAATTAATGTTAATTTTATTTTTTAGTTAAAAATTTCTAAAAAATAAAAATTTTATTAGTGTATTCAGAGTAGATAAATTGTATGTTATTATATACAGCATAAAATATTGTAATATTATATTTATACATACAAAAGGTAATTTACATATTATAATGATTTCATTCATTTTATCTTTTTTTCAACATGCGATATTAAATGATTTGAATTAAATAATATAAAGAACAAGTTCTGATACAAAAGCAATTCTAGATGTAAAATGGAGTAATGAAAATATTTTTTCTTGTTTTTAAATGTATATAGAATTATACAAAAGATATAAATTGATATATAAATTGTACTTTTGTCTACAATAGTTTTAGTTAAAATGTATTTTAATTATCTCTTATGAATTGGGTATTATAATCTGATTAATGTAATTATTTTATATCTATTTCTGTAGATCAACAATTAACTTACGTTGTATTAAATAAAAGTCTCACATATTTCCATGAGCCCGTGTGTCTAATCGATGAACAAATATTCTATTAAATTTTGATATATGAAATCTTTTACAATAGAAATATGTGAACTTTTCGTCAAAGAAGAAATGATTTTCCTTTTACCGCTATCTAATTGCCCGGTCACAATTACTGGGTACCCTCACGAGTGAATACATAACGTCACTTTACCTCTCTTTACCATTCAATATATACGTCACTTTTATCACGTGACATGAGTTATCCGTATGATATGTCGTCGCAGCTCTAACCTAACTTAACTTTACGCTATTATTAATACTTTCCCCCACTACAACACGTTTTTCCACTTTTTCCTCTATGGCAACGAGCATAAGCATAATTCATGTCACGTGATGTAAGTGACGTAGAGTGGCAGTGGAGCTAATATGACGTCATGTATTTCCTTGGAAGGAACTCTTCCAGCAACTATGGTTCTGACTCAAGTATTCTTAGGTATACGATACGATTTTTTAACCATATCAATAATTTTGCCGAATATGTGTTAATAAATTGTAATGTTTACACAGTTTGGCTTTTTGACTCTACATCCACATCTTCTTGCATGATTGATTTTTTTCAATTAATAATACAAGTCCGAAATTGAATATCGTTTGGCCAGAATCAATGCTACAACTATTGATTCTACTGATAAAACAATTGAATCTTCTAAATGTCATTACGATATATTTACCACTGGGAATCAATTCGATTTTTTTTTATAGGTAAATGCGATGTATCCGTTCATGTCAATTCAAAAATTACCGATACGATGAAAAAACCGAACGTGTAAACTTACTCTTACTGCTCTAGCGTTTTCAAGCGAGTAATACACATACAAAAAATCTTTGTTTATATGGACATAGTAATACAGTAATATCACTGATAGTAATATTGTGATATCACTGATATTGTGATAAATGTAATGTTTACATGAACGATTTGAAATAAAAAATAAAATTATAATTATAATGCAAATTTTATTTTCTATAATTTCATTCAATGTATTTCAATGAAAAAGAAATTTCAAAGTAAAATATACGATTTAATAATCTATATGCTTTTAATCATCATTGCTATGCGACTTCATGAATCGGTGATGCTGAATCGTAACAATGACGATAACGATACGATGAAAAATGTGTATGACAATGATAAAATAAAAATAATATTAATAATATTAATATTAATAATAAAAATAATAATAATAACATAACATAATATATAATATAATATAGTGTAACACGTTAATAATATTTGCGATGATAATCAAACGGTACACCGTTTAAATCTTAGGACTACAATCAGTGAAAGAGAAATATTTGTAATACATCTAATACTACTACTAATAATATAATAATAGTAATAATAATAATAATGATGATGATGATGATGATGATGATGATGATGATGATGATGATAGTAGTAATCACACGCGCAGGTGTGCATATATATATATATATATATATTTTTTTTTTCTGTACAACAAATTGGTTGCATTCTTAACAAGTGTGTCAAAATATTGCATGCAGCAAAGAATTAGTATTAATTGAAATATGTTTCTTTTTGCAATGTTTTTCCTTTATTTTAACTTAAAAATAAGATAGTTACCCACGATTAAACGCATTGCGGAAGCCTCGTAACTTTGGCAAGAAGGCACGAGGGTAAGAAAACTCAACGATAGGTGTATATGTAACGCATATACCTATTTATATATATATGCATATAAATATGTATATATAAGTGTATAGATATATTTATGTAGATATAGCAAAATCGGAACGCTTTTCACAATGGCGGTAAACAAAATACTTTTTGTGATATAATAAGAAAAAGCAAAGAAACAACATTAAAGATTCGGTCAATATGATCGATAACAAATTGGAATTGTTTTTTTCCATCATGATATTAAAATATATGTACATAAATTCATAAAATGTCAATTATATCATATTAAATATCTTGTTCTTAGGTTTTCATTTATGGAATATTGATTTGAGCAATGTCACGTTGAAGATATCTTCATTATTCATTTGTTTTTATTTTTCATTTTCATATTGTATTTTCCAAAGCGTGTATATAACTACGTGCTAGCAGCTCGTAAAACGAATTACTCATGTAATTGTAATATCTCACGAAATTGATATCAATGACTACGTCATTGTCCGTGTTTTAAAATATTTGTTTCTAATTTTTTAATCCATAAAATATTCAGAATCGATATCTTTAAATGTTATACATACTTATAATACGTATGTGAAATTGATGTGCGCGCGAGTATACCTAGAACGTTTATATATATACACGATATGTATATAGCGATATGTATATATAAAGTTTTTATCGATAAATGGTTGATTAAATCATACATTTATTTTTAACTTATACAAAATATTTGAGACTTTTATGAAATACAAAGAAACGAGGCTTTTTTGTTGCAGATCTAGTTTTCATTTTTCCACCTAAATAAACTACACCATTTTTTATGCGATACGTGATCGCGAATCGACCAGTAATCGCCGGCAAGTAACAAAGGCTTATTTATCCGCTGTCGTATTAACTTCGTCTTACATTTGTCATTAAAACACACTTACGATTATTATTCTTAATAATATTATATTTATCTACACGTTTTTTATCAAGCGAACTTGCGCTCTTAAGAACTAGTTTTTGTGGTCTAGTTTTTTATCAAATGTATATAAAGAGAATAGAAAAAAAAAAGATAAATAATAGATGAAGTCAGAGAGAAGAAGAAGAGAACGGTAATGTGCGTATTTTTAGTGGAATTTTCAATGTTACATTCTACCAGTAACGGCCTTGTTTTCATTGTCTATCATCGCGCACGGCAAATTTTAAGTGATTCGATATCTCGGTTTGAAGACGAGAAACACATAATACTTCGAATTAAATTTGTATTGCCCCAATTGTTCTTTACTTTTCTTTCGAAATGGTAATTCATTATCTTCCATGAAGGAGAAAATACTTTATTGTCATTCTTTTTTATTCTTTCGCTAATAAGCACAAGTGGAATTTGAAAAGAGCATGAAGGAACTGTTCGGAGAAACTTAGCATTCGATTTTTTTCTTAGGAATCGCAAGGTCGATTACGACACTCACTTTTCTCTTCCGTCGAGAAGGTGTTATCTCTTTGTCTTTCTTTTATCAATATCTCACAACTCTAATAATGTATATCTACTATATAATATGCAAGGTATAATAGTAAGATAGAGATCCGAAAGAACAATAAGTCGCATTAAATCCGCGAGATTCATGTAAAGCTTCAGACTTTGATTCGGAGGAAGTTGGTTTGAAGGAAAGATTCGTGATTAATGTTTTTGTGAAGATGGACAAACAACGACGGAGAATGGCGGGAAGCATGCTAACGAGAGAAATGAGAGGTTGTACTTTGAAACCTTTCCTACCTTGGAATATGCCCAGAAGGTTCCTGACCTCCGAGACGAGAAACTATGGCGATCGGATACGGACGAAGATAAACGATTGCCTTCCTTCGTTGAATAACGAACGATAGCGTGATTCGTGCCGCCGGTACACAACCGGATTCTAAAAATAATCCTTGTCTCGCACCAGACGTTTAAAAAAAGAGCTAAGATCCCTTTAGAAGGATGCACCGAAGAGGAGTTTCCCCCTTTGCTTGGAGCTTGCGGAATTTAAACTCTGACGATCGTCGGTAAGAAAATTGTATATTCTCTCTTTCTTTCTCTCTTATACTCGATGGAACGGGTTTAGGCGAGTCTGAGTATCCATCAGTCGGTGAAAGAAGAGCGAGGAAGAGGGAGAAAAAGAAGGACGAAGAAGGCATTCGTTCGGAGATCAGAGTCGGTTCTCCGTACATCGGACGGATAAGTAGTTAGCGATACCTATAAATAGGTACGATGGTAGCTTAGGTAGGGATGCATCGTCGCCAGAAGACAGGATTGTCGCGAGTTTTTCTATGGGTTTCTCGTTCTGGCGAGAAAAAGCAGCAGAGCGTAAAGGGTTTCTTTGTAAAAGTCATCTTCGCCAAAGAAAAATCTTGATGCGAATATATCTATCCGTCTAAATAGGTAGGCACGTACATCGGCTATTCTTTCCGTTTAATCAAGATCTCGAAAAGAATATGTTTTTCCTTTTGTTGCCGCAACAAGGACGTCTTGGAATTCGATAGATTTTCTTTGCTTTCTTTCTGCCTACCATTGAAGAAACGAAATAGGATTCCGTCGATAAGTTGATTACGGTGTTAATATTTGTTCAAGAAATAAAATGCGTCTTTGCCTTATTAATTAAAACGAGGTGATTTGATGGGAAGAAAAAATGTCTCCGATGGACGACAAATGGATGGCGAATGAACAGCAAATAGACGGCAAATAAACAGTAACGTTCCTTTCCCGTACTCTTCTTTGCGACAGGAGGAATCGCGAAAAGTGGTGCTTTCGTTTCATCGCGAAAGACCATCTTATATCATTTTGCATGCACATACTTTTTCATTCTATTATATATAATTTCATCAATAAAATCAGGAGAAAGGATTAGTATTCGAGTCGAAAGAAGAATAAAGAAAATTGAATTAGATCTAAAACGAAAAGTAGCATAGGAAAGAAGAAAAGAGGGAAGGAGAAAAGTGGGTCGCCCGAGGTCATTCAAGATCTTCCACAAATTGTTCGAAATATTCTATTGTCCTCGGCCTCGGCGAGAACGCGACAAAAGACAGAAGTGCCTTTTTCCTTTTTTCGCGTCATCTAAACTTGGCGAGTCGATGTGTCGATTCAAAGATGCGTGATGATGATGTCGTCGTCGAGATCGTCCTTCTCATCGTCTGTTTCTTCTGGCTGATTAGCCTCTGCTTGCGCGGCTTTCGGGTCCTCAGCGATAGCCTTCAATCTCCTTTGTTTACGTCTATGTAGAAGTTCGACGATTATGTAGCCCATCGTGCCGATCATCAGGACGGTCAATAGAACGTAAAGCTTCATGCGAGCGCATAGATGTGTACTGTACGCATATGCAATCACGAATCCTGCGCTTTCCCACAGTCTGTAATTCGAAAACGCGGCTTCCTTGTTGCGCCTGAAGAGAGTACCGTAGAGACCTACGATAAGGATCGTTATTTTTCTTCTTTAATGTAAAAATCTAATGAACTTTTCTATCTATTAATGTTACTAGATCTCTCTGGGACTTCCAACGATTAAATACGAAAAAAAAAGAAAAAAATATTAGAATCGGAAAAAGAGTGACGACTAACGTACTCGGAGCTACTTTTTCGTCCTAGTTGTTCCATATTCATATGGTCAAAGTTTCAGAATATCCTTGAACAAAAACTTTTTCTCGATCGATGAAAAAATTATAAAGGACAAGTTTTACGACCGACCCGAATGTATCTATACACATGTCAACGTCGTAGCTCGTCTCTATGAACTCTAAACGTGATTATCTCTTTATAAACAAATTTGTAATTAACTTTGTTTTTATTCTTGATGGAGAAAAGAAAAACAAGAAGTAAATTGAAATAAAAATGAAAAGGAAAAAATTAGAAAAATCAAGTTTTACGATACTATTCCTCACTGTATAGGGACTTTAAGATGATCAATGATTCATAGATTACCATTATTTGTGATTTGATGATGATCCTTATCTGTTCAAATCAGATACATATCAACTAATAATACTAACCGTTGACCTGTGTCTGCCAAACTGCGTCACCAACTCCCCAAAGGCCGGAGACTGAGTAAAAGACATATGGATTATCTGGATGTGGTTTCCAAAGAAGTAACACGACTATCAGACAGGCGTGGACTATGGCACCAAGTGCCATCAACGGTTGCCTGCCTACAAATTTCATGAGAGAGCCAAAGAGCAAGGAGCATCCCGCATTTACCACTCCAAAGCAGATCATCACGTATCCCACTTTGTGAACGCCTAGGGCACAAGAGATGTATGCCTGAAATTGAAAGCGAAAAAGATTAATTCTTTCTTCGAGCCTCCAATTAATGATCAATCAAATTTCGACTTGAAATTTAAATAATTTGTTTGAAAAACAAAACCACATTCGAGCCTTTTTTCATGATCTGGTATTATTTTGAAATAGATAGACAAAGAAAAAAGATAGTTTCCGTTCGTTCATTTAATTGTTCAACAATATCTGTACCTGTGGTTGTAAACAACGTCGATTGAACAGTGACGTTAGCACTCGGTGCGCAAACCGGTATTTTGAAATCAAAGGTGCACATGACCCTGGATTTGTTGGAATGGTAAGGACGATACCTCTCAAATTGATACAAAAACGACATTGAAATGACGTATTACAGCTCCACATCGCAATAATCTCTTGAATAGAATTGCCTTTTCTTAACACGTTACCAATTAGAGAATTTCATAAAAGTATGGTAAGATGGTTAGGATGGTTACATTGGAGTTTGATAAGTTCTAATGTCCATTATTCGAAGAATCCTCATGGTCGGATTACTAATTTATAACTCTTTGCACTGTTTTCAACTAACAATCCCTGGATAATCTTTGTAAGATCCACGTACAAATGTATGCATTATATCTACATAGGTATGTCCTACACATATACTATACATATACATATACATATACATATACATATACATATACATATATATATATATATATATATATATATATATATATATATATATACATATATATATACACATGGTGAGACAGTAACTATTGCCACGTAGAATAACTGCGAAAGTATGATAGTAGTAGAAAATTTTTCGAAACAAAAGTTTTATGAGACAACGGGGTCTATCATATGACGTTAGTTTTTTTGCTAGGTGCAGTCGCATCAGAGATTTGAAGGTCAACTTTGTTTTTTTAGATATAATGATATATTTTGGTACTTATTTTCTGATAGCAGCTCTCGAGAAGAATCCAATGATGTGCAACGTTAAGGCCTTTGAAGGTCAACACAGGTCATTTTTTCTTGTGGGGATTCTTGGAAAAAATTGTTTATAAAGAAGTTCCAACTACGCCTGAAGATATGCAAGAGAGAATTATTAGAGCATGTGATTCGATAAGTGTCGAAGTGATAAGAAATACTACACAATCCATGATAAGGAGATTGCAGCACTGCATTGATACCAATGCTAAACACTTTGAATAAATGAAGTTCATTTCACATAAAAATAAAGTTCATTTCACCTTGTTTGCCTCAAATGACCTTTGTTGACCTTCAAAGACCTCACGTCATTGGATTCGTCTCGATAGCAGCTATCAGAAAATAAGTACCAAACCATAGCATTATATCTAAAAAAAACAAATTTGACCTTCAAATCTCTGATGCCACTCCACCTAGCAACAAAAACCTAACGTCATATGATAGTCCCCGTTGTCCCATAAAACTTTTGTTTCGAAAACTTTTCTACTACTATCATACTTTCGGAGTTATTTTACGTGGCAATAGTTACTGCCTGACCATGTATATTAAAGGAATAATTATTTGACGTTCGATTAGTGCATCTGCCAGTACAACTCAAAATAAATAAAAAAAAATTTTCTTCAAATTTCAATCCTTTATTTTAATATTTAAAGTATACCGAAGACCATGTATCTTTCTACATTTAAATAACATGGAGATGTTAATTACATTTAATGTCATATTCTATAACAGACAACGAATTTACGAAACAATATTTCATATGAATCTCAAGAAATATTTTTTGTCATTTTTGGGGTTTTATCCATAAAATATTGTTAATGAAACTAGGAATATTCGGTAAACGAAGTATCCCGAATACACGTGATTGTTGTATTGAAGTTAAATTTTTATATTTTCTTTGTTTATTTTGATAAATGATATCTAAAAATATTTAAAATCTGTTATTTAAATATAAAAAAGTCCTTCAGTACACTTTAATATTAAGATAAAGAGCTGAAATTTAAAGATAATTTCTTTTTATTAATTTCGAGCTAAAATAAGGGTATATTCATCAAAATTCCTCCAAAGGTTAAATAACAACGAATAGGTATATATATTATTACCCGTGTATGCAGTATGTAAACGCGATAGGCGGGTAAGTTTTACGAGCAAACCTTGGTGTTTGACGTATATCGCGAAATGCTTTCGATAAAGTTTAAATTCCTTCGTCGGTCGAGGAACTCAAATTATCGAGAATACAAGAACGAGCCTTCGCACTTAAAATGATCTCCTACCTACCGATATTGCTCTTCTCAAGAAATACACTGGTTTTGTTTGCTCAGCAAAGTGACGTAGCTTCGATTTTTGCATCGCGCGTCATACGTTTTTGATAATATAAAAGAAAATATCAAGATAAAAAAATACTTATTCCTTGGAACGACTAAAAATCATCCTTTAAAAAATGGCATTTTTTCATGGATGTTTTTTCAAGAGAAAACAGGAAAATCTGAATCATCCTGTATAGCTCCAAGCGCTCACGAGATCGAACTTGGGTAAATGGAGATGCACGTGAATTGGTGTGCGTGCATGCTGATGTTGCAGGTGAAGAAGAGATACAGGTACATAACATTTCAGGTTTGGAAGCGGTATCGCGAGAATAAGATCGCAAGCTATTTATATCGAGCCAGCTGACTCAATGGAGTCAGTGTATGGGCGCACGCCTGATAGAGAGAAAGAGTGAAGAGAGGAGAGTCGTTATCTTTCTCCCTCTTTCTCTTTCACCATTTAATTGCCCAATTACCCGGCTGCATCGGCGAATACACTCCTCTCGTCGGACCAGTTTTGAGACGAGCTCGCTCGATCGCACCAGTCGTTGCACTTTTCGCATCAACTAACGCAGATGAGTACCTTCGTTAAAAAAAGAAGCAAAAGTTCTATCGTACTTGCGATTCTTCTTCTTCGAATCGACGAATCAAACGACTACGACTCTTAAGATGGCTGAAAAGTATAGGCTGTACTGAAAATACGATAACTTACGTGATTTAAAAATGGAATACTCTTTTTTACGTATATATATATATATATATATATATATATATATATATATATATATATATGTATATATTTGATAACGATTGCTTAAAAATTATAATTTCATAATTTATCGGTCGATTATTTTACATAAAAGCCAATGAAAATGTTAAAAATAGGCAAGTGTATGTCGTCTATATATTATTGCTCATAAGTTGGTTCTCTTTCAAAAAGCATCTATATAATTATAAGGAACCATTTTATTCATTACACAAGAGCTTTATTTGTTAATAAAGATTTATGTATTAATGAAATATATAGGTCGGTATATGAACAATATAAATGAAATAATTATAGTAATAAATATAGTAATAGCTGAATGTAAATTAATAAAAGGAAATATAATTATATATATATATATATATATATATATATATATATAAATATAATTATATATATTTATATATATATATGTATTATATATATATTATAATAAATATATATATTAATTATATATATTTATATATATATATATATACATGTGAAACATAATATATTAAATTTTCGTAAGTTATATATAATATTTAAAGTGTACCGTGACTTATGGACGGTAGCGTATATTAAAACTAATTGACAAGGATCTAAGAAATGAGAAAAAGTTGATTTGCAAGAAAATGACATGGAGTTAGACAAAGGCAGTGGTTGGCCGTGATGAATCCTTTCTAACGCAAGGACCGACCTCGCCTTGGTCGGTTCGTAGATAAATTTCATACAACTTTAATTTGATTGGTATGGAAAGTGCAATGACGTCAGGAAGAGCCTCGAAGGGTCGGAAAAATCGGCGATTATTTTCTTAATCTTCTCTCACTTCTCTTTTTTTATTTTTTCCAGTTTACCTTCGAAACTCACATCGTCACTGCGTAAGAAATTTGGAACGTATCAACAAATTTTTCGTTCTCCTTTAAAGTCAAATGTACGTCGTGCTAATAAATTAATAAATTTCTTTTTTGTTCTTCGAAAAAATATATAGTTAAGATCATTGATAAACTTTTACAGTGATCCATATTTCCTTTAATACAATTTACAGATTGTTTTAATCGTTTCCACCGGTATCTTAATACTTTATATAACGTATAAGGTTATTTCTAGCTGGTGAAATTTTCAAAAGGTGAAAACTCGTGTAACATATACGGGAGTAGTTATAGATCTCCAAGATAATTGCATAAAAATTTTGTAAGAAAGTCATAATTGACGATTATTATTTCGCAGTTCTTATATTAAATTAATGAATGATTGTTCCATGGAACGATCAGTTGGAAAAATTCAATCGTTGGACGTCGACCGGTCGACGCTCCTCAATGTTTTTGCTAATGGGTGTTATACCATAACTCTCTAGAGGAAAAGATAATCACTTCTCGACGGTATTGGCATCGCAATCATATCTTCGATAATCGAAAGGTTAAAAGCAGAGAAGGTGATTATGCTAACAAAATGAGAAAAAAAAGAAATGGATAAGAATAACTATATAATAGTCCGGTGACGATTCTTCGACATCATTCGACCGGATCGCCAAAGATAATCTTTGGCGCCAACGAGAGGAGTGTAAAAAGAGCAAAAACAGGAGAGAGAGAGAGAGAGAGAGAGAGAGAGAGAGAGAGAGAGAGAGAGAGAGAAACCGACCAAACGATCGACCGTTCACACGGCTCAATGACCGACGAGAAGCTTCAATTACGACTCAGCCTTCGAGTTTCATTGGAAGTAGGTTACTCGCGACTTCGTTGGACTTAGTCGAACGACGCTAACGAGCAAAACATATGCGGATTGGAGCAAAATATGTACTCGTTATTAGTATACTATTATGTTTTTATAAAGAAATTTTACCTGAGTAAAATCGGCGCCGATGAAGGCCTGCTCCATACCGATCCATACCGTGATGGGTATTAGTAACTGTTGATAAGGTTTCTTTAACTGATAAGCAGTCGCGGAAAGCAACTGAATACCACTGAGCTCCTGACTATCAGCACGCCGTTGTTTCTCACCATACCTGCAAATAAAAAAAACAAGTCTATCATAAGAAATTCGTTATAGTATTTATATATGTACTGAATTTTGATAAACGATGTAGAAAAATGTGAGAACAATCTATCCTACTATCTCGATAGGCAGAAAAAATGATAGAACAAACTATCTCACTATCTCGATAGGGAGTTTACGATTAACAACAGTTCGAGGTCTTACGAGAAATTTAACGACGTCGTTTACATCACAAAAGCACTTTAATGACGACTATGTTTAAAATGGATGTTGATAAGTTAAATACGTTGCAAAAATGGAAGCAGAAAAAAAAATTAAATATACAAAGGAACGCGATACCGATAAAACCCTTAGAGTATGCCCCACTATCCAAGCGGTAATTATTTAGCGCTAAATTTAGCTGTTCAATATGCGCAGGCATACGCTGATTCCTATAACCTGAGAATCAAAGGATGAGGAAGAAACACCTACATACTTCTGTATCTATGTTTTTGTACGTAGCTATTTGACGATGAACCTGATTTGACCGAAGACTACGACAGTGAATTTGCAAGATAAATCTCACTTGGCGCTATTAAATAGCGCCTTAACGCACTCTCCCAACGACGGTGTACGTTCTCCACTCTTGGCAAATGTTCCAACCCAGACGGCATTCCAGAGAACACGTTCTGCCGTTTGACTTTCTTGGACCAGCCGAAGCTATGGATACTTTCGAGGTGGACGAGAGCGTGCTGTACGCGGTAACTCGAGGTCTCGGCTCTCGCCTATCTTCTCAAAAAATACACCCGAGATTTACGTCCATTCACGTCGAATCATTCTTATGTAATAGCTTTATTCTAATCAGCATTTGGGTTGCTTTTCTTTCCTTTTCTTTTTTCTCCTAAGAATTAAGCCGTGTGGCTAAGAACAGAGAGTGGACATCTTATGTCTTTGAAAGCGCGTATCTATATAAGTGTATGTATGTATATATTATATAATACTACTACATATTATTTATCATTATTATGGAAAAAAGACAGCACATTCGATATTGTAAGCATTCGATGCATTCCTAAGCAATCTAGATACATAATTCAACGAAGCACTGACTCATTGATCAGCATCGCTCGAAACAAACGACTTCCTTGCAATCGGAAAAACTACTTTATGATCCATGATCGTGCGACTGTATAACGGGAAATTTCAACTACAATCATAAATTGTTTTTTTTTTTTCAAATATATCTTTACACGTATCATAGATACGTAAGGTACATAATGAGGATATTGAAAACTGTTAATTATTGCTGGTATTATTTCTCACGGTATCACATATATGATCGGCTACTCAGCCTTGCAAGGTCATCAAGAGTTGTTTTATCTTCTTTCGGAAGAATAAAGACAATCGATATTTATTTCTACTTTGGTTAGCAAATCAAACACGAGAGCACCCAACACATATATTCTCGAAGACAGAAATAATTTTTGTCCATTTTGTCTTCAGGTAATATTTAAATTAGAATCATCGTACAATGTTAGGCACGAGCTTGTACGTGCGCACACGAACAAGTTCTTGTTTCTTAACCAGAGAAAACTAGTGATGGTCTAATGATGTTTATGATCATTTACGCGTAAGTGCTCTATTCGAGCGAAGAGACTCGCTTGAACCGTTACGACTCGTAGCCTTGAAAACGCCACGATGTGGAAAAGATACCGTCAACGCGTCGTCGATGCGACATCTAACGCACGTCTAATAACTTTACGTAATATTGCTTGTAGTATCTAGAGATATTATAGAATTTGTTTTTTTTTTCTTTTTTTACTTGCGGAAAATAAGAAAAGAAAAAAGAACGCGGTGCGGACAGTTCTACTTCAACGGTTGGCCCGTCTCTTTGACGTTCCAACTATGTAAGAACTTTGGAGGGACATAAATCAACAATTTTTATAGAACAATCCTTTCATTACTAAAGATGACTATAGTCATCAAACGTCCAGCGTTCACTGTTTACTAAAAGTGACTATATTTTGTCGTTGAAATCAAATATTCTGGCATGTATTTGTTCACAAATTATTGTTCCTAAAATGTTGTAATTTGAAAATAGTAATAAAAATCAAATAATTTCCATGATATGATAAAGAAGCAAATATTATATTCCGCAGTTCAAATGCTCCGTACAGTGGCCGTATACTGATGATTACCTCTATTGTAGTGAAAGTATTAAATCGATCTCCAAATGGTCCGCAAAGAATCAGTTTAAGAAATTATTATACTTAATTTAAAGAATGATAGCGGTTAAATTAACAAAGAGCTGCATTTGAAAAAAAAAACATCATACCATCCAATTTTAAGTACCGATCGATACAAACTCAATTGCTCGAATTCATTTATCAAAGATCACGATTGTAAATTTAGATTTGATTGAACGTTGTCACGTTAAAAGCGTGGTTAACATAGTGACAGAAAATAAAGAAATACATAAATTGGTACACGTGCATTGATCGAAAAATGCAAATTTTGTAATTCCGGTTCGATTATGCAATCTCAAAGCCGTCTAGCGGCACGATGCTTCTTCATTCATACGATCGTCTAGATATCCCCGCCACTCTTTGCAGAAAATGGTTCAAATTATTAGAGGTAGCCAGTTACAATTCGTAAGAGACATTTTCTAACCTAGGATGTATATCCGTTTCCGGTTTTAAAATCGTATGAATGTGGTGTGTTTCATTTTTCGAACCATATAAGAATGACACGATGTATGCAACCGTTTCTTTTTTTATCAATTCTTTTCAATTTTCAACAAATCCATTTAACCCTTTCACTACAGCGGAGTACATACTTTAGCGTAAAGCACAACATTTGATACTTCGTTTTATAACGCAAATTATTGATTTCTTATTAAAGTTAAATGAAAATAATTAGAATGAATTATAAATGGATATATAGTACATCAGAAGAGCGTAGGTTACCACGACGATATCAAGATATTTTACGTTCACCTAGAGTTATTAATTGAAGCAGAATTTTGTCAAATGACTATGGTTACAATCGGTATATAGCAATTGTTCAACATTGGGTGACTTCGGTCACCCTTAATAAAGAAAGGGTTAACCTTGTTCGAATTCGTGTTTTTTTCGATTATAACAATCGGTATTACATAGTCGTTGTACCGTAACGACGGTACCGGTTTTTGCTAACGACGTCTTTTCATAACATAATGAGAGAGCTCGTATGCATTAATTACGAATAAAAAATTCCTAAGTATGCGCGCGCACTCACTCACTAACGTCTAACCAACACGAGAAAATGAGATTTTCTAAAACTTCGTAATATCAAACCTACTTCTGCTCAATAATTTGATTGACGGCCTGCCATTAAATGTTGCATACATCCGGCATAAATGAAATTACGTTGTTGGTGTTGCCGAGCGACATTTCGGGCAAAATTTTACAAGATCTTTTTGATCATAAAAATAAAAATAAAAAAGACCAATCAATTTTCATAATATCCTTTTTACGCTAAACTTATACTATTACATCTTTTTATCATAATATACAAAGACGTGCATTCTTACTCACCGAGCGTTCTGCCGCAACAATGATTGTGATTAACAAGCGATTTTATCGATAATTTTCAATAAAGCACTTGTTAGTATTTGCGCTCGGAAGATGGTTCGTGTACGCTATTAAGACTTCTTTTTTCATTATCTTTTTGCTGTCACGATTCATCGTTCCAACAATTGCTTTTCTCGATTTTTTGCCGTGGTTGTAAATCGAATTTTTGCACGGTTTTGATGAATTGTTTTTATATTCCATATTAGAGAAAGAAGGAGAAAATGAATAAATTTGTATGTGAACGAACGGATTATTTTTCGCAGGATTATATCTGTTTGTTCAAGTGCAACATTATCCTCGGCTTCTGCATCGACCTAAGAAGCGAAGTAATTCGGATTAGCCGTCGTAGCGTTTTTAATAAGTACAAATAGCGATCGTTATGATTGTAGTTACGCAACGATGTGGTCGGTGGCTTTGCATCTGTGCATCCTGTCAGGATGTACGCTATTTTGCAATCATGAACAGAGCAATGTTTATGTCGATATAGCGTCGAGAGAGTGAGAGAGAGAGAGAGAGAGAGAGAGAGAGAGAGAGAGAGAGAGAGAGAGAAAGAGAGGGAGGAAGGGAATACCCACGGATCTCGCGATACTCGCTCGTTAAGGCGAGTTTCGTAATACTTCTGTGGAAAAAAACGACGCTTCGTCTCATCCTCGCTACTCTTTTGCAGACCGATTATACGGACGAATCTCCGAGAAATGGTTCGATGTACATTAACTTAATCTATCTTTTCACATTTATAAAATTGTAACTATAAACGATACCTAGAATCGATCTTAGAACTTATATATACTCGAAATTATTTTTCTATAAATTAGTTCTCAAAATTTTATGACCCAAATAAAATAAGGTAGATAAAAATGGACGATGGGATAGTTCATTAAAGACTCACCTTGATAGAGGATCGACGAAAAGAGCGACGATGATCACCGCGACGATGACGCATGTCAAATAGATTGAGGAGATTTCATAAATCTCCGATTCAGGGGGTCTCTCTAAGTTTTCGTGTGCTCCATTGCCAAGAACGCAAAATTCGGCACCACAGAGCTTTATTTTGTTCCAGCTAGTTGTACTGTTGCCACCACCGTTACCGAATTCTCCCTCGCTCAAGACTGAAAATAGATAATTTTATTTCTCGTTGAGAAATATTGAAACTATGCATAAAGTTCATGGGATAAATAATGGGACATAGAAATATAAATGTAAAGAGAAATCGTAAGGCTATATCCGAAGAAACGAATGCTTTTCATATTACACTTGCATTAATCTATACGTAGATACGCGTCGTACGCGCTTAATTGATAATTCCGTTGTCAAGGTAATGTGCGGACCGAGAGAAAAGATCAAAAAAGTTGATTACAGGATTACACCGGAAATCACGGCTATCTTGATCGTATCCTATCGAGGTGTTGAGTGGATACGATCTCAAGTATAGCTTAAAACATGGCTATATCAACTATAGCGACACTCTATAAATCGATAACTCAACGGTTAAGTTTCATCCAGCGAAGTTATGATATTACCACGATAACAGAGAAAGAAAGAGAGAACAAGAGAGAGAGAGAGAGAGAGAGAGAGAGAGAGAGAGAGAGAGAGAGAGAGATCTTATACGAGGTTGCATCATCAAGTACTGCTGCGATCCTCGAGGATATGCGATATCGTGTCTCGTTATGCACGCCTTCATACGTGTTAGCCGATCGTAAATCGATTGTACTTGCTGGCTCTCTCCATATTTCAGGTGATCGCGAGATATCGATGTCACGGTTAGACCGATGTCTCGTCGTTCATGGTAATCAACAGTATTACGCCCATAGTAATTTATATTATACACGACACAATCGAAGATCGTTCCGTCTCTCCAGCAACTACCAACCTCTCTTTTTCTCCTTTTAGTACCTTTAATACCTTTTTTCTCTCGAATTAATACCTATAGAAATTATAGTTTAAGTTTCTTTGTTCGAATAGAGATCACGACTATTTTCCATGTTAATTTCATAAAAAAATATAAAATATAAACCTTGGGCAATCGATGGCAAACTCGCAAATCTCTCGACTTATCGTATAGGTATATGGTATAGTGGCGTACTTATAACGATAACGAGACAGCGTTTCATTCGCAGCTGTATAAACGCTTGCGCGTACATACACGACTATGCAAAGAAGGAAACGATCAACGTGCGCTCTCATCCGTCGTATAATTTCCTGGCATTTACCTCGAGTTTTCTAGAAGGATCTTTTCGTTTGAGGCTTGATAACGTGAAAAAAAAAACGAAAAACGATGAACAACGAACTTGTTCATGTACGACAAAAGCCACGTGCTGGATGGGAAAAACGAGATGATTCTGTCTTCCGTTCAACTTTCGTCGTTTCTATTCTTACGAACGCTTCAATAATCTAAGGAAATTGAACCAAGTTGTTTCTAACACTTTTTCATCATGAAAAATTTGTTACAAGTTATTATGAGTGCCAAGCAAAAACACTGCTTTGATCAAATAGTCCGACTCCACGACAAATTGTTTTATTTCCTGAAATACTAAATTTATTTAATGAAATAAAACTTCATTCTCTTATAAAAGACTATTATAATATAAAAATCTAAATCCAAACAATTATAAGCCTAATTTCCTTGTAACACTGATAACAATTGTACAAATATATGATGATTTCTTAAAAAATGTGTTATTTAAGTCAACCATGATAAAAGAAACCACATGCTAACGAATTGAAGTGTAATGCCAGCTCATTACATTATAAAATAAAGAAATAAAGTTATCATAACCACAGTTAAAAATCATTCATCGAATAAGGTAATTTTATTCGTTCGCGAAACGCAGTAAAAATACGATGAAATATGGTACAAGTGGCATACAGCTATTAATTAATTTCTACATATGCTATAACTTGATACGAAACTATACATTTAAATCATAAAAACAATTTCAAAATTGAACTTTTGATTCGAGCTCATATCGAAGAGACTGCCAAGCCACCTCGATTCTTTCCTCGTTATATGTAAGAATTATTTTACACGACAATTGAAACGTGTTAAACTTTTATTTTTCTTCGAGACGAACGTGCCTCGAATTGAATTCTTCTCGGACATTAGGATCGTATTTTTTTAACTTTGAAGAAGTCTTTTTACAACGTATTTATTGAAAAAATACATAACATTTATAATTATAAATCGTGTGTCTTCGTAAAGAGAAAGAAGCAAAGAAACGATAAAACGTAGTGATGGAAATAATATTCTACGACGAAAAAGATGACATTCATTTCTTTCAATTTTCATCATCTCATTTATATAAAAATAACCTGATTATCATTTAATAACAGGGATCATAAGCAGTAAATTTTTTTTTAATAAGTAATTTAGCTTCAGTTTGACTTAAGTCTCTGATATGTGAAGACGTATTTTGTTGCTATATATTGTAAAGTGAATTGCTAATCTTCAGAAGAGCATGTACGTTATTGCATGTTATTTCATTTTTGATCAGGATTAAACGTAACAACTGTAGTAACAACAACTTGTGATATCTACAGGGACTTTTTGAAAATCGATAAGTGCTAACGTTAACTTCGTGTTAGTGGTGATTTCGACTTATCGTAGAATGTTCGAAGTGAACGACCTGCTGAATTCGATAATCATATTTTAAATTTACTGGTTGAGTCGGATTCAAGATTGACTGTACAAAAAATATTTAACACATTCGGGACCATTTGGTTGAGAGTGTTAAGACACGTTCATGAAATCGAATTATATTTTTCATCTCAGCCAGTAATTTTTTATAAGAGAGGAAATGAAAATTTACAGAAGAAATGGCTAATGATGACGAATATTTAATTGATTAGAAAATAATTTTAAAAAATTGTATATTATATTTGTGCTTAACTTCGAAATAATTGATTACTTATAAATACTCCTAATAATGATTTTAGTTCTTTTATATCGAGCTCTGTCACACGACCGAATTTTCACAAAATATTTAAATTAGTATATCGGGAACTGATCATATTCCGTGCGTGTGAAGCTTAAATGCCGTTCTGGAATTCGCATTGGCTAATAGACGTACACCCGTGAGCACGATAAATACGAGAACTCGACACTTGAAGAGGAAAGAACTTTCACCGTGGTGGCGATGCTAATAATATTATGCCATTTTTAAAGATTTTTTTTCGTTCGACCCGTCTGAGTATTCGCTTTGAATTCTACACTTTGTTAACGGTAATGATTAATGGCATGTCACAACGTGGAAAATTTATATCGATCGAGGAATTTACTTAACTAGAAAATTAAAAGTACACTTTGGCTAGAACATTTTTATTTTAAAAATCTATCTATCCTTTGTTTCACTTTATTAGACGACAGAGAGATCGTCTAACAAAGAAAAGAAATCGAAAAAAAGAAAGGATAGGATTATTGGTAGCCGACGGTATTGGAGAATGTGTACGAAGTGGTACGGAAACCGACTATCGTAAGTTTATACCGGATAAATCTTGTTTCTTCTCGCGTTCCTTATCGCTCTCACTCTCTCTTCCCCCCCCCCCTCTCTATCTCTCTTTCACAACCACAGACACACATCGCGTCGTTTGTGAGATGTATACGTGAGTACATGTGTATAACGTCCTCGTGCGTGAGCATGGCCTTAGCAGGGAAAAAGTTCGCGCTTGATCGGTCATCGTCTGACTTCCTTGAATCAGTGATGAACTACTTTAATACTAATCGACGCGCCGGCGCTCAGCTAGATACGACCTTCTTTATCCATTCATTGAAATCTCTGAATAACCAGAGAAGTGAGTAGAGTAAAAAGAAAGCACGTAGACATATACAGTTAAACTATAATAAACAGTATCGAAAGATGGAAAGAAGTGAAACAATAAAAGAACTTACCCAGCGAAGATATGAGATTTCCCCAGAGTTCTGCGGTTTGCCA
Source organism: Dolichovespula sylvestris (assembly GCA_918808275.2). NCBI lineage: Eukaryota > Metazoa > Arthropoda > Insecta > Hymenoptera > Vespidae > Dolichovespula > Dolichovespula sylvestris. The sequence goes on along the minus strand of OU964964.1, from coordinate 793,804 downwards.
AGCAAGAAAGAAAAAGCCAAAGAACCTGACGACAATTGCATCGACCGGTTGGTCCGTGAGTTTTGCGTAAACACCACCGACCTGCGTGAGATAGGTAGCCTTCGCTGCCCACATAGGTGCGGCACCAAGACCGAGCAAAACGCCAGCCGGCACAAGGGTGTAAAACCTTGGATAAAACTGAGAACCGATGTAAGGTGCATAACAAAGCATCGAAAGGCAGAGCGTCCATTTAACAGTTAATCTCTTGATGAGAAAAGTCGGTACGAAAATGCAAGAGAGCACAAGGGCCGCGTAAATTGCCGAAAGAGAGACGGTACCGAGGCCGTCGCTTGCATTTATTGACGACTGAAGGTTCGCTGTGCCTTGGAACGCCGTAAACTGCACCATGAACGCTATCGAGACAGTCCCAATGTTCTTCAAAATTCGCCACTTCTCGCCACGGGAAAGTTTGAATTTCCTCGATTGAGTGTCATCCTCCGTTTGAGGTAACTGTGGTGGTTTTTGAGGCTCCGGTGGTATACAATCGGTACCATCATCTTTGTAACCTTCGTTCCTGTAACCTACACCGCTTACCGTCACCGTATAAACGGTATCGCTTCCACCCCCGCCCATACTTCTACCGCCATCGTTTTGCGAAGCCACCATTTTACGTCTCGGCTACCTGCGAAAAAGTAACAAATACTTTTTTAATATTTATTTTTTCCCTATGTAATAAAGTTACGTATAGTATAGTTGAATGAACTTATGTTGTAAAAATTATAAAAGTACAAAAATTGTTGTACGTAAAGAACTTTTGTATCGACAAGTCGTCATTAGACGACCGAAACATCCAAGTTTTTAACATCGAAGCGCGTCGACCATTATTTCCGACTCGTACTAATGATGAAAATTCATGTGTGACTCATTTATGAATTGTGTATAACTTCCAAGGTGATTATCCGATAATGAAAAATGATGTATGTATGACACGTTATACTAACCGAAAAAGTAAGTTTGCACTCGTTTCAGACGTTGTTTACTATTTTCTTTAACGTTCGAAAGAACAACTATCCTTTCTACCGATAATACTTGATGAAAACGATACGCAAGAATGCGTACAATTATTAGCGTAGTACCACGTAAAAGAGAGTCGGTAGCTACCTCGGCAATTCATCCTCGTTTAAATATTTATGCAATTCTCTTATACCTTCCATAGAACAGAATACAGCGATGCATGCAGATTATGGCAATACGTCTCCGTCGCCACTATCGCTGTGTCGTTCGCACGTACGCGTCATTCGTTATAATACATGAGAGAGAATACTATCCGGCTATATACTGACGTATAGGATTTCCTGTGCCAACTTGATTGCCAGATCACTGGCTGTCGCTATTATTCGCTTTAAGTCTCCACACTAAAGCAACGAGGAATTTTTTGTTGATGTTCCATGTATCTTGAAAAACTCGCTGCTTGTTATCAATGTTTTTTTCCATGTTTCTGTTTCCAGCAACAAATATCGCCGCATATTGCCTTTTCCCACTCAGAGCAGTAAAGATCAAAGAAAAATATGAAATACGAAACCTCACGTGGTAATATAATAGAAACAAATGCTCCTCCAATGTGTAAATGTAATCTTGAAACCGAAAAAAAACCGAAACAAAACACAAATGTTCCTCATATTATGTTACTACGGTGTGGAAAAAAATATTTCTATAAGTTATTCTTTTTAAAAATGTTTTGGTAATAATTTTAGCAACAATAAGACGTTACAACAAATTCCTCGTTGTTACCTCAGTGAGGATAAGACTTTACATTTATCTTTTGTCTGTTATTTGCTAATGATAGGAACCTACCTGTTACGTACTCATCTACATATTACGTACTTATGTGCACCTCGTAATTGGGATTTCTTGTAAAAATCATAATGATCGAAGCCGATCGAATGTGCTTTATTTTATATTCTTCGTGAGTATTCCAAGCCAATATCTTGTGTGTGATGTCAAAACCGTCAGATTCATTTTTAAACAGAGCCTAATGTCATTAAAGTTCAACTTCAACACCTAACCTTGATAAGTTTCCACTACTGTAATTCAGAATATTATCTTTTAAGGTAAACAATCGCGTTGTTCCTTTTAGAGTAGCGAAATGCGATCAATATTTATTTTTTACCAATATGCACAAGTGGAACGTGTATTTCTACGATTTCATAATTTGTACGAATCATTATAGATCAGCTTGTTCCAACGGATTGTCCTAAAGTAATAAATTGAAAAAAGTTAAATTCGAATAGATCGTTTTTTATTTTTACCTATCGCGTTTTTCGTCGAGCAGATTTCCTTTTTTTCCGAAAACAAAAGAAATGCGAAAGAACATATAAGTACGTGCAAGATAAATGATAGTTTTATTGGAGCGATGACTAAAGGAATCTTACAGTGTTTTTTCTATCCAATGGCAAGTTTTTATTTATTCGTTTTTATTTATTCGTTTTTATTTATTCGTTAAATCATGTATTTTCTAATATTCATAAAAATTAGTCATTTCAGCTCAAGATAATGGCTCCTAATAAGTAGGAATGAAGCGTCGTTAAATAACAATTAGTTGTCTTGTATATACCGTATTTCCCCTCGTATATTCTTTTATATTTACTTTTTCAAATGTTTATCAAGATGGAGAATCTTCAATATTAGAGAAGTAGAATTTTCAATATTAATAAAAATCAGAAGTAAATTTTGCAAAAAATGGATTCGTCTTCATCACATTAACAGTTCAAAAAGTGAAGCTCTTTGGGTGGTTTAGGTTTAACGAAATTGCGAGGGCGAGGGAATCGAGAGATGAAACGATCCATCTTGTACTTTCGAATTAACGCAAGTCAATCGACTTGAGTTAATACTGAGCACGAGTTATGTGAACGTCCTTTAGGGATAATCTCAAAGACGAGTTGTACCAGGCAGCTATCATTGTGCATTGTCGTTAATAGACTTTTATATCAAATGGAACGCACATACAAATACAAGTACGATGCATACATAAGTTAATGAAGACGATTGTTAATCTATGTACGGATATTCATGGTCTTTTGAAAGACATGTTAACAAATTTATGTTAAATTTGCAAATGAATTATATTAAAAATACAGAAACGATTGCCGCATGGATCAACGATTAGTCACTTACTAATCACGGTTAAAAAACGATGTTACTTAACCTTTAAGGCTTAACCGTTAAATTTGTCAGGATTTAATTGTTAGGAACTGATGACGAAATCAATATTCGTTAGGTAGTTGGATTTAAAAGTCATAAATTTCAAATTACTAATTCGTATCACCGTATGATAACCGTATGTTATGTATTTATGTACTGTACTCTTTTCCATCTCTCTCTCTCTCTCTCTCTCTCTCTCTCTCTCTCTCTCTCTCTCTCTCTTTTTGTTAGCCTTATAAGAGTGCCAACAAACACGTAGAAGAGCACGCTCGTAGATTCATTTGTCGTCGATGTAATCGACTCGAGTACGTGACCGGTCGGTGCCGCGCCGTGACACATGCCGTGTCGCGCATTGCAATTAAGTGCTACTGATTGTGAGAGATCGTCGATCCTTGGCCACTCCCTCTTATCTTCTTTGCCCCGACCACCCGCACACCAATTTATGTCTATTTTTGAATACTACATTCGAATGCCTATTTTTGCACGTCGATAACGAACGACTATTCATTTCAATTGGCCACTTCGGGAATTAAAAAATCGGTACGATATGATCTAGTCTCTTATTTTTTCTCAAACCTATGCGTATATCAGAAAAGAACTAATACGTATCATCGTTGCCATAGATATACGAGAATAAGGAAGACAAAAAACGGAAAAAACAGAAAGGAAATAAGGAAGAAAGGAAGAAGATAAATTCACAATTCAATTCAATTTACTCGTTCAATTATAAGCTAGAAACATAAGAAATGACGATTATAATAACGGTAGTAAGTGACTGTCAGGTTACATATGCACTATCGAACATTAGATTCAAAGGAATATATGAGCGCATACGCACTTGATCGCGGAGACCAGTTGGTTAACGCCAACTAAAAAACGCATGCAACTCGGTGGTCGCAACTATCTCCGTTCAATAAGTCGAGTCATAGAGATAAACAAAACATTCGCGTTCTAGGCACGTGATAGATGTGATGAACATCAGCTATTGGCTGTTAAACGATAGTCAATTGTAAAATTCAGGAGCGAAAATACATGGGTAATTATTAGCTAGTTTCGATTTCCCGAGCTTCTAAGACGGATTACGAATTATTGGCAGATTGTTGGAGTAAGATTATTATAAATAATTATCAAAAATTATCACACGTTGTACAAGACATAACTAATTAGCATATTTTCTACAAGTTCTGTGATTGAAGACAAGAATAGAGAAACATCGCCTCTTCAAAAACGCATCGAGCGATCGTACTTGGTCGTAATGGCAGTTTTCAGGGTCTGAAAATTGTAAATACGCTCCTGTCCCGATCACGCGTTTGTTTATTTTTGCTGACTCGACTCGTTGAACGGTATATAGTGAAATACATTGAATCGAATTCATGCGTTCCCACTACAAAAAAACTTTCTTGGAGAGCAGACACTGGTGAATGTAGTCTTCAAGAGACCCGAGGCATTAAAGTAATTTTAGCTAGAGACTACAATTCTGGAAAATTTCTTTTTCTTTATTCACAAATTCTAAAATATTAGATTGCTCTAACGGCAAATTGGGAGTGAAGAACTACCCCTAATGACAGTGGCAAGGGGAGGTTTATACTTCTGATGTCTTCAAGAAATTACTTGAATATTCCCTTTTGTATGGTATTCTTATAATAAGGAAAGCACCCAATATCCTTTTTTTTTGAAAGTAGCTTCATTATTATAACAATCTTCTCTATATCTATTCTGTACCACGATTGCTACAATACTGACAAATTCGAGTTACCGAGTTGGTCACCAAGTTTGGTCGGCTGATTTTTTAATCGTTCGTCCACCTGGTCGCTGACGGTTGGTCGACAGTGCGCATGTAGCCTTAAAGGTGGCGCATAGACACGAAGGTGACGAGGCTAAAGAGCAGAACGAGGCAAAATATAATCTCTTCATTGCATAACTGCCGAGGATCCAGTCGTGCTAGGTAGGAGCGATAACAATAGAATTCGTGTCGTATAAAATAACACGAATGCGCGCTACACTTTCTTTTCTGGCAATTTTTTATTTTTATTAATTTCTATTTATTATCTATTTGCTGAAAATAAGATAAATTTGCGAAAAATTCTGTCAAATATACCTAAAATAATCAATTAAATCGTCTACGATTAGTGTTCGATTAATAAAATAAGACAGATTCGTATGGAAAAAGAGAATTAAATGATGACAGCTATTTAAACAACAATAGCACTAATAATGAGAAAGATATTTTACGTATGTTTTCTCATAATAATTACTTCCGTTTACGGAACGTGCTGAAGTATTCTTTCCTTTTCTAAAATTCAACGTGTCGATGAAAATTCACGCCAATTCAGCAGATGCTTAAAATTTACGTGCGAGTTAATCAGTACCGCATTAAAATGAAACGTGTTTCTCCGACAAAACATATCACCATTGTTATTCTTGACCTTAACGAGTCAAAAGATTTAAAAAGATACAATGAAAAAGCAAAAAAGGACAAAGGAAGTCTGTAAATTGTGCTTTGCAATCGGAAGATTTTTTCAATCAAAGAGAATATTTAGTCAGCCTAAAATTAAATATTTCATTAAGACTTCGAACGTATGTGTGTACGTATATATTTATGTATCTAATTGTAAGAAAAAACACTGGATGAAGCTATGATAATGAGTCAAGACGCTACTAGGATCAGTTTTATCAAGAGGTAAGCTAAAACGGTAATTGTCCATCGTTAGTCTTGATATTTCAAAACGAATCTGATTCCTTCGTTTGAGTGCGTTTGTCTAATGCACATACAAACACATATACGTATACATATATAGATAATCAGTACCATTAGCCACGTGCGTACTACGCTGACTCACCTCTTACTTATCGATCGCAATTATTAACGATCGCGTGCGACGCGAATTGCGATTGACAGAGCCGATGTGTCATTGTTTTCAAGAAATGAATCTATGCGTGCATCTGAAAAAAAAATATATATATATATATATATATATATATATATATATATATATATATATACGAACATACCGATAGATCGTTGGCTATGCCTTCGACGTCTAAATTACAATTTGAGATGTATCAAACAGTGTTTTCTCTTTAACTTTATTGCTACATCGATTATTCGAAAACCTTTTAAAGAAAATAATTTATTGATATACAAATGATGATTTGTTGAAAATTGGAATAAAAGAGAATGCAAGTAAACAAAAATGATTCTGTTTTTATTGATGTTGAAAAAAAGAATAATTGTCAACCCATATCTCCTAAGAAGAAAAATCGAGATACTAAGTAATTCGTTTGAAAAAATAAATTTGAAGTTGTTTAAAAGACAGCTCGTTAAGCTAAAGATAAATTATGCAAGGCGTCTTTTGGTGCTTCTTGCTGCTCCTGTTGTTGTTTACTCGCGAGAATAATGTCGGTTTTCATGATGAAAATGTAGAAATTTGATTCGCAGAATCTTGGCTTTCGGGTGAAATTCACCACATGAAGCAGCGACTAAACCGTAGAATTGTCAAATGAGGCATACCAGTTATCCTCCTGTCAAGCAGAAACGGACTTAGAAACCGACTTTTATAATTAGTCGATCGAGATATTCTGATTAGCCTGATCAGTTCTTTCCTGCACGAATGAAATCCATCGTGGTAATTTCCATGCACGCACGTTACAATAAATATTTCAATTTAAAAATAAAAAACAGTCAAATATTTTTTTAAAAGGCATAATACAAAACGTTTTTTCTACTGTTGTATCATCCTACAAAAATTTTACGTTCTACTTTCAAAAATAAAGCAGTTATTCGACTCGTTTTATTCCCTCTGCGTTCTCTTTCATTCTCTCTCTCTCTCTCTCTCTCTCTCTCTCTCTCTCTCTCTCTCTCTCTCTCTCTCTCTCTCTCTCTCTCTCTCTTCCTCTCCCTCTCTCCTTTCAACATTGTTTGTAAATCGATCGTGAAAAAAGAAAACGAAGAACGATCACGGAAATTCTATGCCGCTTCGACGAGCCTCAATTGCGAATATTAAATGTACGGAAACATCACGAACATCCTGAACAATAATAATGATAATGATGATGATGATGATGATGATGATGATGATGATATACATATATTAATTTACGCTGCAGCTACTACTTCATAATACGCAGAATAAATAAAATATACCGAACCAGTTCATTCAAAAAAATAAATCAAATGAAATCTAGATAAAGCAGAAAAGTCAAGATATGTAGACAAAACAAGAAAAGACATTGGTAGAATGACATAATATATATAATCAGAGTAACTATTCAAAGAAAATCATGAATATACAGCACACCATGCATAATAAACAAAAAACACTGATAAAAATATTAGATACATTGATACAAAATTTAGCAGTTTAAATCACAAGATTAAGCACATACAAAGATTCAAATGAGAGCTAAACACAATGCGAAATTCAATAAAAATGAAAAAAGAAATGTTATCACAATCTAGAAGCAAGAAAGAAACCAAATCATCACCAAGTTTACAAGAAATCACAAAATACTGAAAGTAAATGAAAACAACAAAAACAATAAAAGCATAAAATCACTTAGATAAACACAAAAAGAAACGTTAAGAAAAGGATACATAGTATCCTCGATCAACTCAACAATCGAAAAACTCACGAAAACAACCTAAAAAAACCCTCAATTAGGAAGATCCTGGAATAAAGTACATACAAAAGCTCTGGTACAAGAAATTCACTAGACTATATAAATATTTAACAAAGCAAAAAAACAAAATCATACTATACTACGTTTAACGAGTCGAGTCAGTAGAAATAAACAAAACATTCGCGTTCTAGGCACGTGATAGATGCGATGGACACTAGCTATTGGCTGTCAAACGATAGTCAATTGTAAAATTCAGGAGCGAAAATACATGGGTAATTATTAGCTACTTTCGATTTCCCGAGCTTCTAAGACGGATTACGAATTATTGGCAGATTGTTGGAGTAAGATTATTATAAATAATTATCAAAAATTATCACACGTTGTACAAGACATAATTAAGTAGCATATTTTCTACAAGTTCTGCGATTGAAGACAAGAATAGAGAAACATCGCCTCTTCAAAAACTCATCGAACGATCGTACTTGAGTCATAACGACAGTTTTCAGGGTTTGAAAATTGTAAATACGCTCCTGTCCCGATCACGCGTGTTTGTTTTTATTTTTGCTGACTCGACTCGTTGAATGGTGTATAATACCACATACCGATTGTTATCACAAGGGAAAACATACAATAAACCAAAAACCTAGAAATATTAAACTCAGTCAACTACAGACAAATCACATTCCTACCGACGTTACACAAAATAATCATAGCTATTTTAAGACCACGTCTTCGTAGAATGTTATGATGACAAAATCGTGTGGCTGACCAATACGATAAAAAAAGAAATGAAGCACATTTTATGATTGTTTCCTAATTCGATACGATAATGTCGTATTTGTCAACCACAATATTTGATATTCGATACGTCGATGTGACAAAGAAAATATTGCAGAGATCTGCACCGAAGTCTTTCTGACCCACACTGATATTTCACTAATTCATATTAACGAAAATTCGAATTTCTCATAAATATCATACAAACACAATGTGGTCGCTCGAACTCAAGCACACGTCTTTGTTTCTCAAAGCGAAGGAACTAAATTGTGTCGTTTGTTTTTATACTTATTTCTGTGGATTTATAATAGTGTCATGCGAAGTAGATCGTCATTTTATCGTTTACGTCTTACATAGGTAGTTCCGTCACTGTGTGCTGCTTTATCAACAAAAAATTTTGCCGAGAGCAGTGATTTCGGCACAGTGTATGGACAATTAATCTGTCATAAATAGTATCGGCCGTATATAAACACACTCCCCATTCTCGTTCGATCGATGTCTTGTTGCGACAGCAGCAAAAACAAAGCGTTATACAAAAAATAGACAAACTTCTCACGCAATACAGTATACTAACAAAAGAACAGAAAGGATGCCGAAAAACCAGTAGAGGATGCAAAGAGCAGGTTATAATAGACAGCATAATCATGAATGAAGCAGAAAAACAACAGCGAAATCTAATTACATGTTACATAGATTATAAAATATATCATAGCTGACTACTTAAAATATTAAAAATATATAAAATAAATAAACATATACATAATTTCTTGTTCAAAGTCATGCAAATATGGAGAATAACAATACATTTATTTGAAATTATACCTATATAATCTAGAGAGTCATACCTCCATCCAATGTTAATAATATGTCGGTAAATGTTCTATAATATACTTATTATAATTAATAAAGTATTTCATGGCAAATGTTCAAATACTTTCGTGAGTCACTGTATATACCATCTTCAAAGCGAATAAGTATACTTCAATGTCCTAAGGTGAAAGTAATCAAAACATGCTCATCATTTGGCTCGTAGCAATCATTGAAAGTACCGTATCAATTTTAACGAAATATTGTTTGATGTTGAAAAGTATCTGCTAGGCTTTTTCTTCTCTGTTGTTCTCTTTCTATTTCAACGTAGTAGGTCAAAATGGTAGGACCAACAAGATTAACAGAAACTTTATTAAAAACGAATCAAGTACGATAAACTTCAGGAATTAAATTATGTATATATATTCACACACATATAGAACAAACAGGAAAGATCGAGCAATGTCAACATATAATATGAGGCAAAATAACGAGATAAAACGCATTCCTAACAAGCAATTACATCGCACGAACGATATATATTCATATAGAAAAATATTAGTGGTACATGAACTTATTCTTGAAAAATTATTTCCTATTCAAAAGCTAAACTGGCAGTCCAATGAGGTATTACATAAATTAACAACATTCTGCTTCAGTTAATTAAGAACAATATAAGTTAGAGGTAGACAACTTTTTTTCCACCGCGGGTCACACGATACTATCCACCAAAAAAAAACAAAAGACAGAAATAAAAGCTACGTAACTTACAAGACACAACTTTGTCAAATAATGAGGTTCCATTTCTCCCATTTTACTGGAGCAGGCAAGTAATGGCGCGAGCCTATGCCTGTGTATAGCCCGCTATCCGCCAGTTGCTCTAGAATATACTATTTCATTTATATCATTCCAAGATTATTATTATGTTTTTTAAGCTCTTATGTCAATAAGAAGAACAAAATTTGTTCACAAATGAAAAAAAATTAGATTCTATATACAATAGACAAAAATAAGATATCGAAGAATATTATCTTTTACATCGTGACTTATGATTTAATTCGTAAAGTCGTGTCCTCACTGAAATAATGACGACGAACTTCTTGTCGGCTCTTATTATAACATGTTCCAAAACATTTTTAACAAGCATACTAACTTACAGAAATATTCCGTCAATACTGAAACAACATAATCAAGAATATTTGGATTTTATTTCAATTTCAAGATTACATTTGTTGCTAATCAGATGTTCATACACAAGTCAGTTCCTTTCGAACTGCTGGCAATGACTGAAAAATACTTGCTCATTATAGCTGCAGAATTTATTGTTATCATTGATAAAAAAATGGAAGAACGAAAAGTACGGATTCGATCAAGTCTAAAGCAACAGAAATTATATAGAACTTATAAATGCATTGAAGCTTGATGGCTTATTAACAGATGGAAAACACCTTCTTTTCATGCATCATCTTTTGCATTTTTGCATTTATAGCTTCTATCCGAAGAAAACCGCAAACATTCATATCTTCTGTTCTCTTCAATTAACTTAATAAATAAATCATTATTTCATATCACTATTCCGGACATTCCACACGTATATCTATAAATCGCATCGTCATCGCCAACGTGTTATAAATTGGATTATAAAATGTACAGATTGAAGAAGCATTTGTTTCTGTTGCTGCGGGTGTCTTATTTATCTTTGATCTATACTACTCTGAATTGAAACAGGCAACAAATGGGGGCATTTGATGCCAGTAGCAGAAAAATAAAAAAACCTGGAGAAACATTTTGCAACAACCAAGATACATAGAAGATTAACAAAAAGTTTCTTGTTGTTTCTTTCGTGAAGATAAAACTTAACGATGCATGCATACTCGATGACAAAATCACACACACGTTGAAACTTTAACTACCACAAGACTAACTTCTGTTTCTTCTTTTTGGCACATACACCGTTTCACAAGTCAACGATATCATAAGACGAGGGATTAAATTGATCGACTAATTTAAATATTCACAAAGATTATACTTACTATACATTCATAATAAGTGTAATTACAACAATGGCAACGGTAAAACTAACAAAATAGCGGTATTATAGTCGAATAGTTTACGTATTAGGATTATATATTACGAAGTAATAATTTAAGCATAATTATCAAATGAAAATCAGCTAAGTGTAATTTTTGCGAAATAACCAATGTCGTTATAGTCTTTCTCACTGTTGTCATAAACCTAAAATATGCCGAGAATGAACGTAATAAATCACATTATCCTTTGTTAGAAATACCGAAACCTTTCCTGCCTTTTCAGGGTCGAAGACAACCTTGTTATGTTTGTTTTGTACCAAGATATCGAAATGTTTTTGTATAAATAAAGTTTCGATTATTTTTATATAGCTATTTATTTATATATCTCTGGGACATATATATGTATATAGGTGTATATACATATATATGCGATATTGTTTCTATTAGAAATATCACTCACTCTGTTATCTTATTTCACTGACTAACAAAAACGATCAAGTCATTGCTTTTACTCTTTCGGTAATTGTATTATTAATTGGTAAATTCCTTTTTTTAGAACAGTAAAAGATTCACTATATTGTTACTATTTCCGCCATCGAACCCGAATTCGAAGTTACCATTGATTGATGTAGTTAGGTGAAACATTTGTATATTAATTACACCAATTTTTTTTATAAACCCGAACAAATAACATGATCGAGTAATAATTGAAGAGTTTATTAAAATAATTGTCGAAATAGTCAGTTTTTCGCGACAGGAGGCTTGTTTACTAGTCTTTCAGTGAAACAAAGCCACGTGGCCAGAGCGTGCGCGTTGTATTCGCCGCAGTTTAGAAAGTCCTCGTCAGGGATCAGCTAGTGAACGCTCGTCCGTTTCACAACGAATCGTCGAGTGAAAAATGTGTCCATATTTATTATTGCACTACGTGTACCTTCTACGTATATGTCTAGGTCAATTTAAAAAATTGGTAGTAAAACTTGTTTATGCACTTTGATATAATGAATTTGATATAATGAATTGATTGAATTAAATAAAGAGAACTGTCTTTCTTCATCCTTTCCTTTCTTCATCGAATCGTCCTTTAAGGCAAAATTTACAGTTAAATACTTTCAATGTATTCTTATATTTTTTGTTTTGTTATCTCGGTCGTATATACATGTCATCGTCTACGATTAGCCAAAAAGAATATTAATAAAAATCTTAACGACCTTCCATAATCTCGAATTAAACAAGATCGAAATTTGTTTGCGCGATTTTTCTTTAAAAATAAATTTGTAATTTACCTTCTTCGTTTTTCTCTTCCTTAAGCCCATGTTTGTGGCTCTTAAGCCTTATCCACACTGAAGCAACAACAAAGGAATTTTTATTAGTACTCCATGTATCTTGAAAAAATCGCCGTTTATTATCGAATGTTTCTCCAAGTTTTTGTATCTATTAACAAATGTCGCCACTTATTGTCTATTTTCATCCAGCGGTGAAAATCAAAGAAAAACACGAGGCCAACCGTGGCAACAGAAACAAATGCTTCTCCAGTTTCTACATAAATGTAGTCTTGAAACCGAAACAAAACACAAATGTTCCTTAAATTATGTTGTTTAGTGTGGATAAGATGTTTCTATAAGTTGCTGTTTGTTGAAAATATTTTGAAACATGTAGCAACAAGAGGTGATACAAGTTTCTTGTTGTGACTTTAGTGAAAACAAAACTTTATGAAATCCAAATGCGAATCTATGTTATCTCGCCAAACTCATATTCCTAGATATCGTCTTTTCATGTATCGAAATATGAAACTCTATCCTAAGTGACATGCGCGTTCGTTCTTACGCGCACGAACTAGTCGAATATTTTTATGAATGAAGCACATGTACCCATGCTCGTAGATTGCAAGAATTTTGTATTACTACCTCTTCTCTCGCTTTTCTGTTATGCGTATGGTAATATTTTCGTGTTTAAGGTTTTTAAAAGTTCGTATATTATGCTCGATAAATAGAAAGAGAGAGAGAAAGAAAGAGAGAGGGAGTATATAATACATAGTAGATAATAAAAATATGTACGTCCAATAGAATCTAAATTGCTTAATTTTAGTTTCATTTCGACAACGAAGAAATATCTGTCTTTCGATTGACATATCGAAGTGCGGAGAATATCAACGATTTCGGAAAACGTATGTTAGATTATTCGCGAACACTTTCTACGTTTATGCATCACTTCCGTGATACATCGAATCAGAAGGTTCGATTTTTTGAAAGAGGGAAGAATTTTTAAAATATGTTCTCAAAAGAAACATCATTTTTTCCTGCACCTGCCAGTATCGATTGATACCATAACACAATGCCGCCCATTTGAATTCTTTCGCAATGTGTCATGTTAGAAAAACTATGTACATACGATATATGTATGTAAATACTTACGTATATCTCGCTTAGAAAGGAGCCGCTGAACTTTCCTCTGCTTGCATGCGAGCACGCGCGCACCTCTTTGTAACGTCTGATATCATTGAGATTAACAACTGAAGATCAGAATTACTTGGACTTAAAATGTAACGAAAAATTTAATAGCAATAATATAATACTTGATATATATAGCAATAAAACAAATTCTGTTTCATTTGAAGAACACTAAACCATTAAACCACTAAACTGTGTACATTTTGATACTCTTTATTGCAAAATTTAGTAAAATCGAGAAAATCTCTGAATAATCGTTGTTCTGCTTGACTAATGATAACTTCAATTATCGATACGTTAAATTATCGAGAGAGCCATAAAATAATCATTAAGAATATTTTATCGAAAGAAAAAAGTTACAGAATAATGTGCCCGTCAAATGCGAGATTCCAGTCGTGCTTCTTTTTCCTATTCTTTTTACACAACAATTAAACAATTGGAATTCATGTAAATGTATATGTATAAGCTAAAATCAGAGAATATCGGAAAACGAAGAGCTGCAAAAGACTGATATAGTGTTTTGGGTTTATCTCGAAAAATTGAAATATCTCGTGAACCTATCAAAAAAATTTTTTGGTATAAAGGGAGATCATATAATGTCAATTTTTTTTTAGATATATTGGTGGGGAAAATTTCAGTCAAATTTGTTTTTTTAAATGGAATCATATATGTTTTTTTCACAGTACTATGACGTTTACTAAAACAAATTCATTAACGTGTCATATGAAGTCATTTATTATTGTAAAATATTATAAATTATGTTATAAATTCGTAAGTTTCTAAAAAATGACTGTATAGTTGCCAGCCATTTGGTTGCATGCTGTAAACCAAGACCAGAACTTATTTTATGTATATATATACTTAGTAATATATATTTGGTATATATATTTGGTAACTTGATAAGCATAAAGAACAAAAAATTGGCATATGATAACCCTTTTATATCAAATAAATTAGTAAAAAATTTGTTTTGATAGATTCTGTTCCTCACAAGATATTCCAATTTTTCGAGAGAGATGAAATTCTGACACACACACAAACACACACACACACACACACACACACACACACACACACACACACACAGAGAGAGAGAGGGGGGGGCAGACAGAGAGAGAGAGAGAGAGAGAGAGAGAGAGAGAGAGAGAGAGAGAGAGAGAGAGAGAGAGAGAGAGAGAGAGAGAGAGAGAGAGCATAGAGACGAATGAAAAACGAAAGAGATGAATCGTAGAAAAACGGACGTTACATATATACGGATACATTACATTACATATATACATTATTTACATATATACGTTACATATATACATATATACGGATAGTTCACAATATAAATATATAACAAAGTTATTATGAAAAGTATAAATTAAAAAATAGCAATTTATATATGACAGTTCTAAACATAGCGATGGAAACGTTACGCTTGAAACATAATCTTAACAAAAGTATTATTTTCTCTCGGATATCTAACTTATATATTAAAGTTCACGTCATATTAATATAATTGTATTATAGAGTGAAAAATAAAATTAAATACATTCAATTGAAAACAAAAAAAGGGAACACATGTTAAGGGTATTGGTTTAGGATTTGAAAAATTCTTTGATTTTAATTAAATTGCATTTTTTAGCGATAGAAAGTAAAATATAATCAAGTAATGTCAAAAAGTCGATTAAATTAAAAGTAATCTTCATTGCAATTATCGTTTTCCTGTGTCACAATGAATAGACTAAAGACATTGTACTTATGCGAATGCAAATCTAAATCTGCAATATTTTTAATTCAAATCGAAAATAATGTTTTTCATGCCCAGAACAGAATGTTATAAGTGAAGTCGTGCCGTGTTTTCTCCTCTCGAGAGGGGTGGAGACGATGGAAAATGTCATTTCCGAACGCTCGGAATTTATGTAAAGAGACAAATATACCTTCGAGAAATCTATTATTTTTAACGGCATAGTTCCAAAGAAACTATTGATACTCAAAACAATACATTACATTCGCATCATACAAGTGCATATCTCAAAACATTTCATCGTAAGCGATTTTTTCTTTGGTATGGTAAAAAAAAAAGAAAACAGAAAAATGGCGAAAGTACAGAAGAACGGTTAATACGTCGAGAAAATATAAAAATTTCTCAGATTTCCTTTCACGTTCGAAGAAAGCAACGCGTGCGTCTTATCGAGAGTGAATCCGAAAAGTCTCGAATATGAAAAGTCAACAAAACTAATACTCACGTTTTAAAAGGTATAGCTTCTTTCCTCTCTGCAAGAATTTGCCTACTCCGATTCTTCGTCTTTTTCTCGTCGATCTTCTTCGTCGTAATAAAACCAAGTAAGCCGTTCTCGCAAAAAGATCTTCCAATGGGAAAAAGGAAAGCTTTGTTCGAGGGTTCGACAAAAAAGTCGTGTCAATGATGTTTCAAATCTCGATTTTTTCAGTCTCAAAATTTTTATAGCTTGTATCGCTTTTCTTTCAGGAGACAGAGAAAGTACGATTTTCTCTTGTTTCGCGCACGGGAATACCTTAAGCACCCTATCACGCAATAAACTCAAACTTTCGTAACTATCTAAATCTTGTGCGTTTTGTATCCTAAGGAAATTTGCAAAAACGTAACGCGTGCGCGCGCGCACGCAAAAGAACAAGAAAGAGCAGAAGAAAACGAAAAAAAGGGAGAATATGTATAAAACGTGCAACAGTTTAAAAACGAAAAAATATGAAAAGATCACTCGGCCCAAACTACGTCCGAACTGTTCGGGGATTCGAAGACAACTGAACCTGCCAGCGGACTTTGGAATCGGTGAGCGGATTCGGTTCGCCGACTCGAGTTTGTCGTTCTCCTTCTAACCTCTCTCCCTCTCTCTTTCTAACAATACATGCATACACCACATACGCCACACAACGCACTCACCTTCCTTTTCTTTCCTTCCATTTTCTTGCTATTTCTCTTTTTATACATCGCACGAGCTTGCTGTTCGTCGTTCGTGGACATTCAGTTTTGCTACCAGGTAGTAGCAATCCAACCGTTCACTATGTCACTGGCCGTGCACTCTATTGCGCGCGCGCATACACATATAAACACTTACTGTCGTCCGTAAATTATCGGATACTTACTCCTTTCTGCACATATCTATACATCTTATTTATTTTATATTATTTTACATATTCAAGCATGTTTTTAGAAGGACTATTGAACTCAAAACTTAAAAGGTCTACCGATCACGCAATCACGTATATATACGGATATTTTTTTCTTTTATGGAAATAATGATTTCTTGGGATATTGTAAATATAACAAATTATTATCAATACCGAACTTAAATTACGTTGCAATTAAAGTAATACGTAGCGCCATAATGAACTATTGTATATTTCGTAAAACAGATTGAAAAATAATAACAATATAGAATTTGAAAAAGACGGTGAATATTAAAACAATGTAGGAAAAGATCGATACGTCTTGACGACAAAATCAATCGTAAATATGTAGTATATGTTTTATGTTTTTATTTGATTTTCTTTCGAATATCGAAATTGAAATTTAGAAGTTGAAACATCAAAACTAATTTGAAATTTATTGTAAATAAGATATTTGTGCGAAAGTCTAATCGACGGTTTCATTCTTATACTAACCTTGACAATCATCTGAAAGTCTTGTCACGATGATCCACACCCACGACTAGAGAAATCGTTGTAAATCGTATTGAAAACTTTCCACGATAAATTATCGAACGTGCCAATGATTCGTTAATTATCCTCGAGAACGTCACGAATTTTGAATCATAATGAAAAATGAAAAATTAACGACGATAATAACTAAAAGACTACTCCAATAGTGTGACAAAAGAAAAATTTATAGAATAGAATATCGTTTCTATTGCACGCATAGCGAAAAATAATAAAAAGAAAAGTTGGCCGAAATCCGAACGACCTTGATACATAATTACTACGTAATTCCATATAGTAGTAGAATCTTAATTCCTGAAGTATGTAGATATGAATAAAAACAGGTATTTTCGAGATAAGAGTAAACGAAACCTCACGAAAGATAGACATGCGATGGCCTTCGTTCAAGGTTTCGTAAACGATGGCAAGAATGAAGCTCGTTGTCGATGACTTTACCGTCATTATTATTATATGGAAAACACTTGTTAATTATCGACAGTCCTATAGGGATACATAAATTAATTCAATATAAATTTGATTTCGAGGTTGTAACGTCAACACTTTGTAATGAATTTAACAAAGAAGAATTATTATGAGTATGAGTAACGTTACTTTTTCATCATATTGATGTATCACTTTTTTCAAACGATTATAATTCCACGTATTATACTTTAATAAAAAAAATGTTATGAAAAATTGCGAAGACGAGAGAATGTCTTCGCGTCATTTTTCATCCGACAATAAAACATTTTCATTGTATCATTCAATAGAATACATGAATACATACAAAACTCAAATTCTAAGAGAAAAACATTATTAATAACATTTTATGACAAAAATCATTACAACCTCGATTAAACAAAAAGTTAATTTATTAACAAAAATCGTTAGTTTAAGAAAAATTGTAACAAGAGTTGACCGTAAATTTAAAGACAGTGTTGAATTTTATTAATTTTATCCATGTTACAATATTTCCTACCTTTCGGAAGAAAAAAAATGAAAAAAGTGTTTTGCCTCACATCAATTATACTAAAGATTCGTCATGTGTATTAGAACGATCGGTGAGTATATAAAAAGAATTGTGTATACAGAAGTGTATACGTCAAAACCCAACCGAGTTATCTTCATTTGATGTCAAATGTTTGAACATATTATCTTAATGTATTTTCTTCTGGATTTTGTCTTCTATCTTATTTGTATCAATATGTTTTGCGCAGCAACCGTATCGAGCTAACTACTTTATGTAAAGCTATATTCCTAAAATTTCTTATTTAAATTTGATTACAATTATTAACACATTGTTGATTCATAAAACATTTCTAATCCAGAGGATCTTAATAAACAGAGAATGTTTACAGACTTGATCATGATTTCATTTTAAAGACAGTTTGATTAATTCATGCTAATTTATATTAATTTAGTTTAGTGTAGACATAATACTTATTAATGATTAGTATAATCATTAATATGACAATTTATAAAAGTTGCAAATTTATAAAATTCTTTGTATTAATAAATAATTATCAAATAAATAATCATCAATAATCACTAAAGGATCATATAAAATAATATTTTCCAACTATTTTCTATGCTTTTTGGCAAGATAACAAGATAAAGTAACGATTCGACGAATATTTTAATAAAGTCGACTTGTTAATGGTGTGGCTGCTCGCGCCATTTTGGTGGCAAACACGTGCCCCCAAAGCCAATGAAAAGTTACAATAGCTGTGTGGAAAATATATTATCGTAGAAGGACAGTAGTTGGTTATCCGATTACGCAAGAACACTGTGTATCGGTATTTATACAAAGTGATCGAGAACGCTAGGAGCATCAGCAAAACCAAATCGTTTCGCAAAGATACCGAAGACGTGACATTACGACTTGTCGCGAAAAGCATGTTCTCTTCGAAACTACATATTTCTACTAGCATTTCAATGCTTACAAATGAATATTATGATTTTTCTCATTTATCCTTATTAAAAGAAACGGTAATATATCATATGTACGTAAATATATTAAAGACTTACTGATAAAGTGGTTTATTTTCTATTGTTTAAACAAGGATATATCTTCGATCAAAATATTCGGAAGAGAAAGAATCGTGAACGAAAAAATAACATTTTATTAAGATAATCAATGTATTAATCAATGTAACACATCTGTAGTTGCAAGGAAAAGAGAAAACCTATTCCCGATAAGAAGGAATCTGAAAATTCTGTGAATCTATAAATTTGTAAGCGAACCAATTAACTACTTATAATTCTTATTTTTGTTTGTTTTTTGTTTTTCTGTTAGGTATAATCATTAGCAAGATAACGGATTAACGGCTAATCATACTTTCTTTTTCAAGGCATGATTTAAAAAAAAGAATTTGTCAGGAAATGAAAGATTAATCTTCTAACAGAGGAAAAATTTTCCTAGCAGTAAGACGACCGATATCTTATATTGGGCAAATAGATGTAGCATCCAATATTTAACTGTGTAAGGTATTTGTCACTTTTACAATATTACGTAAGATCATTGGTGTCCTTATAATCTGAGGAACCATGGCCTACTTCGAGGTATTCACACCTTATCCGCGACACGATCCACCGATAATTCGCAATACGATTGACCAAATTTTTTATGTGCATCGTTAATTTATTATTACACATTTCGGCAAGAAAAAACGGGTAATATAAAATAAAAGTTTCATCTTTTTTTAGGCACAACCGTAAAAATTTCTTTATTATTATTTGGAGTTTATTTCAAATTTCATCTGATCATTATACATCCTCAAAAGATTAAAGTAAAGGAATAAGTAAACATTTTTTCTAAATATATAATCCGACAGCCTTTAGAAACTTCGTATAGTTTCTTCTTTTACAATATAGTATTTTCATTATAATATTTATATTTATACATTATATTCATACATTATAGTATTTTCCTAAACATATCATTATAAACATAGCTAAAATTAGCTATTGTTAAATATAAACAAGTACTTAAAGTGGACATTGCCATGACCACTTTTGTTACTTGACCTAAGTTCGACAATAAATGAACGTTCTTCTGTATATTTTTAGTTAAAATTTTTTTTTTAAATATGTACATCTGTCTAGAATTTCAAATAGTTTGTTAATATGCTTTTGATTTTAATATTAAATATAAGCCTTAAAATGTTTACGTAAATTATACCTATGTACCATATTACCTAGCGGAAAAATCAGAAACTATAAAGTCGATAATAAATTATACTATATAGCGATAGATGGCACGATAGACTTTAGAGTAGTGTTACGTGACACCAGTTACCGTTTAGCGTGCAATTTCGTCTAGCCAATCCTGTTCTAACAATTCATGTGGCTATGGTCTTTAGCGACGCGGGAAACGCTTTAGTTTTTGTCTCTTGAGTTGTTGTTCAAGTCTAATTATACATTTCGTTTTATTTAATCCTGTATTAATATGAAATATATTCATCGTTTTGTTAAGAAGAAGTTTAAGTGTTATTCTTCTTAATTAGAATTACTCGATTGATTCAAAACTCAAATGTAAATATAAATAGCATTTTAGTAATAAACAACAAAAAATACAAATTTAATAAAATCTAGTAATAACAATAGATTAATTTCTAAAAAAAAAAGAAAAAAAATTATCAAGTACAAATCACCTCGAGTAAGTATGATTGCCTTTGTTCGGTGTTGTGTCAGTTGCATGGTAAATAAAAACCACCCAATACGTGATAAGCTTCATATACAATTTTACCAACAGAGAGCGCGATGGTAATGTCAACGATACATTTCTTTTGACAATCGTAATATGTATATTATTTCTCATAAATTTGACATGTCCTATAATAATATTCATTCATTTCAAACATAGTGAGCCAATTGAATAGTATAAAAATACTTTATTGAATAATAAAATTAATATTTACAATTTTTAACATTTCCTACACGGCACTTAAATAGCCAATGGTGTAAAAGGAACTATACTAACGACCAATTATAACGTACGATAATAAACTTTTTCTAAAATACTACAGAAATTAAGATACAATTCCATTCAAGGTAACCTTATTCTCGCAAGTTGTGTGAATTTGACCAGGAATTAGATATTTTGAATTAAAAATGGAAATAAAAAAGGGAGCGTAAATTGATTTCGTAAAATGTAGATTATCTAACAATTATTTTTAATTTTCAAAATAAAAACCGAATCTTAGAATCACATTGATTAATGAATTTTTGTTCAATGATTGTATTTACTTTAAATCTTTCCCGTATGATGATTGTACACATATATAGTTAAGTTTTTTGTTAATCGGAATTATTTTCGTTCGTATAAAGGATGACGTACAGTCAATCATTGGAAACCCCAATCCTACAATTGAATCTACAGTTTATCTTTCGTTTATATTGCATATACACCGCGTATAATAATGCAATAAGGAAAGCTGTTTAAAATTCACCTCATAACAACAGTAAAAACGGTAAAAGTGCCCTGCTTGACTTATCCCTAATTTCAACGGAAAAGAATTAACAACTTATTCAAAATTACCCAATATTCTTTATATTGGGAAATAAATTGAGCATACTCTTTTTATGAATCAAAATTTGTTTGCTTAAAGGGAAAACATATTTAAAATAACACAACTCATCATGTATTCATATATAAATAAAGAATATGAAGAAATACATAAACAATGGGAGCGTCAATGAATGCTTAACAGAAGAGGTGAGCACGAGGGAGCTAGTCTCGTAGTTGGAGAGACTAGTTTGTACTTACGTAGGTGTCGGGGAAAGGAGGAGAAGGGAGCAGGTTGCGCATGGTCGCTTGGAGGGATTGCGTTGAAACTTTCGTCATGGTATGTCTCCCTCCGATCGATCGTAGTAGGTGAAAATACTTATTCCGGTAGGTTCGTGAAGAAATTAGCGCGAAACGATATTATGTTCCGCTATACACCAAGGATGTAAGTAGGTCTCGCGGAAAATACATCCGACGAAGCATTAAGGTGTACGTAGTTCATTTTTCGAACGGCAATAAAACTATTCTTTGTCGCGTGTAGAATTATTTTATATCGGCCGAGCAGTCGCCATCTTGTCTTACTTTGGGCGGACAGAAAAAGAGAGAGAGAGAAAGAGAGAAGGAAAGAAAGAAAAAGAAAGAGAGAAACGGGCCGTGGCTGTGGTATAGATCGTCATTGTGACAGCTTGGGAAAAGAAGCGTTCGATAGACGGTTGTTCTTGATGCGGTGCGCGCGTTCATCGCGTCGCTTGTGCTCTCTATGAACGTAGAGAGAACGTATCGTTTATAGAAGAAAGTAACGAGCCCAAAGATTAAAAAACAAGAGGAAGATTCTGGAAAGTGTGAGATCGAAGAAGGTGGTATAGAACGTATTGAAGGTAATGGCAATGGAGACGCCGAGAGAACGAGAGATAGCCGCGGAGGATAGTATTAAGGTAGTCTGCAGGTTTCGACCGTTGAACGACTCTGAGGAAAAGGCTGGCTCAAAGTTTATTGTCAAATTCCCATCCGGTGGAGAGGAGAATTGCATCTCGATTGGGGTATGTTTTTATTTCGTGAAGCTAATGCTATTGTCCTTTTCTTCTATTTCTGCTAAATCTCTTGTTAACGTAATGTTCATCTCTAATGTCGCAACATTACGATAGATAACTGTTTTTGAATTGTTTTATTTTCTCTTTCATGCGTAATTTGCTTGGAAATCGCAAACCGATGCTGATTAAACTGTCGTTGAACTTTTTTTTCTTCCTTCAAACGATTACAGCTTGTTCATTTTACGTTTTCTCCTTGAACTTAAAAACAATTTTCTTCAATATAATTTTTATACTGCATTCCTGTATGAGTATAAGAGGTATATGCGCATGCACGTATTTATTTCTTCTCTTTTTATTGTCTGTACATATAAGTATACAATGTGATAATCTTTACTATTCAATGAGAATATAAATACTATTGTTTAATTACTGTAAAGTAAAGAAAATTATAAACTTACAATACTATACATGAAGTTGCAGTGTACATTATAGGTATCATTGTCTATTATTTATCTTTGACATTATTTTTTTGCTTTTATACAAACATGTACAAATTTGTTTATTTTAGGGAAAAGTATATCTTTTTGACAAAGTATTTAAACCAAATGCTACTCAAGACAAAGTATACAATGAAGCAGCTAAATCTATCGTCACAGATGTATTGGCAGGATATAATGGTACCATTTTTGCTTACGGACAAACATCGTCAGGTAAGACATAGTTTATAAATTAACAATCATTTGATAAGAGTTGATTTATTTGAATTTACTAAATTTTTAACTATCATTTCATAGGAAAAACCCATACAATGGAAGGTGTTATCGGGGATCCTAATAAACAGGGTATTATTCCAAGGATCGTTAATGATATTTTCAATCATATTTATATTATGGAGGAGAATTTAGAGTTCCATATTAAAGTATCTTATTTTGAAATTTACATGGACAAAATTAGAGATCTTCTTGATGGTAAGTACTTATTTTCATAAAGGTTATATATAATATGATGAAGAAGAAATTATATGTTAAATAATATGATATTTAATTGTCCCATTTATTATAACAACCTACATACTGCACGTAATATATATTATTCTGTTTTTTAGTCTCTAAGGTAAACTTAAGTGTGCATGAAGATAAAAATCGAGTTCCGTTTGTAAAAGGAGCAACTGAACGATTTGTGTCTAGTCCAGAAGAAGTTTTTGAAGTAATTGAGGAAGGAAAGTCTAATCGACATATCGCTGTAACCAATATGAATGAACACAGTTCTCGTTCTCATTCAGTTTTCTTAATTAATGTCAAACAGGAAAATCTTGAGAATCAAAAAAAACTTTCAGGAAAATTATATCTCGTTGATTTGGCTGGTTCAGAAAAGGTAAAAACCAAATGAAATTATCCTCAGCATTTAAGAAATCAAGATATTTGATTTTGCATAAATTATAGGTGTCTAAAACTGGAGCTGAAGGTACTGTCCTTGATGAAGCAAAAAATATTAACAAGTCTCTATCTGCTCTTGGTAACGTTATATCTGCGCTTGCTGATGGTAACAAAACGCACATTCCTTATCGTGATTCTAAACTAACAAGAATTTTGCAAGAATCACTTGGTGGCAATGCTCGAACTACAATTATCATTTGTTGTTCACCTGCTAGTTTTAATGAGTCAGAAACCAAGTCAACTTTAGATTTTGGTAATATATATGATAGAATAGGAGTTTTGTGTTAATATGTATACCATTCATTTGTCGTTAAATAAAAACTATAGTATTTATTTAAACACTTCTTTAAATAAATGATATTTCTCTTCTTATAGGTAAACGTGCAAAGACTATAAAGAATGTTGTGTGTGTCAATGAAGAATTAACTGCGGAAGAATGGAAACGCCGTTATGAACGTGAAAAGGAAAAGGCTGCTAGACTTAAAGGCAAAGTTGAAAAATTAGAAGCAGAATTGTCTCGTTGGCGTCAAGGTGAGACTGTAAAGCCTGAAGAACAAGTCAGTTTAGTGGAAGGACCTGATGTTATTACACCAATTACTGCATCTGTTGAAGGTAATGATCTGAAAATTAAAGTAACTACCGTTATTTATATTAATACTCTAGAGATATAATTTCATAAATTACATTAGTATTTCGGATGATGAAAAATAATTTGCTCTGTACTGTTTTTGTATTGTCCAATTCAATAAGTGTTTTCACTATCATTTACTTTATCAGGCAAACTTGACGACGGTCCTTTACCAGCTACACCTGGTGGTGGACTTATGGCTGGATCTCTTTCGAATGAAGAAAGACAAAAACTAGAGGAAGAACGTGAAAGACTATATCAACAGTTGGATGACAAGGACGAAGAGATTAATCAACAATCTCAATATGTTGAAAAGTTAAAGGAACAAATGGAAGAGCAAGAGGAATTGATTGCAAGTGCTAGGCGGGATTATGAACAATTACAACAAGAAATGAATAGAATACAACAAGAAAATGAAAGTGCTAAAGAGGAAGTCAAAGAAGTTCTACAAGCTCTGGAAGAATTGGCAGTGAATTATGATCAAAAATCGCAAGAGGTACTGATAGATTGAGCTTAAAAATGTTTGATATTATAATAGTATATTCAAAAACAGCAATATTTTATTTAAAGTATTAAAAAAGAATTTGTATACCAAGTTATTAAGAGGATAAAGAGATACTAATGTAGAATGATAATCAATTTGAAGTATAACTGATTTGTACTTTTTTCCCTTTAGGTGGAATTGAAAAATAAACAGCATGAAAGATTAACAGAAGAACTTCTTGCTAAACAATCGACATTAAATAATATTGAATCTGAATTGCAGCAATTGCGTGATATGTCCGCTCATCAAAGAAAACGTATTGCTGACATGTTTGCCAATTTTTTAAAAGATTTAGGAGAAATAGGAGTGGCTATAGGTGGTGATGAAAATCTTAAAGTAACTTTGAATTAATTACATAATAAATTTTACTTAATAACCTTGTGTAAGTTTCACATACGATTTGATTTTTATTTATAAATTAGGTTGCACCAGAAAGTAATGGTAAATTGGAAGAAGAATTTACAGTTGCAAGACTCTTCATTAGTAAAATGAAATCTGAGGTAAAAAATTTAGTTCAACGTTGTCAAGGATTAGAGAGTTCTCAAGTGGATTGTAACAAAAAAGTAAGTTGAATTAGCGGGATCTCTATTATTTAAACACATTTTATGTGTATACGTAAAAGATATTTACTTGTGGATGTTAGGTTTCCGAATATGAAAAAGATTTGGCAGAATGTCGACTTCTAATCAGCCAACATGAAGCTCGTACGCAAACATTATCAGAATCTATGAAAGAATCTGAAGCTCGAAAACGTGCTTTGGAAGAAGATGTGGATGCGCTACGGGAAGAATGTGCGAAACTTAAGGCAGCAGAACAGGTGCAAGCAGTCACTAATAAAGAGAAAGCAGAAGAGAAAGAAGCAGCTACAAAAATGAAAGTAGCACTAGAAGAGCAAATGGATCAGCTGCGTGATGTACACCAAAAGCAGGTAAAATTCTAGAAAATAAATCTACTGTTTATATAAATGAAGGTTTAAAATGTAAACAAACAATTAAGTTAATGTGTTCAACTTGTCATATATGTAAAATTGATGTTTAGGTAGCTGCGCTTAGGGATGAATTATCTGAAAAACAAGATTTGATCAGTGAATTAAGAGATTTGAATCAAAAATTCACTTTAGCGCATCAACGAATGCAAGCGGATTATGAACGATTGAAGCAGGAAGAAGTAAATAAATCGGTTAAACTCCAAGAAATGATACTGCTTCATGAACGTCGAGAACAAGTATGTTATGATTTTGTTTGATAAATTAAAATTATTGTTTATAAGAATTTATCTTATAATATGGATTAAATTTTCAGGCTAGAAAAGAGCTTAAAGGACTAGAAGATACTGTTTGCAAGGAATTGCAAACACTTCACAATTTACGTAAATTATTCGTTCAGGACTTGCAGACTAGGATAAAAAAATCAATTCACGTTGAGGACAATGAGGACGATGGTGGTTCACTTGCTCAGAAGCAGAAGATTTCCTTTTTAGAAAATAATCTAGATCAGCTTACGAAGGTTAGTGTTGTAATTAGAGTAATTATATTTATGTATAGTGTTACTACAATACATGTGTTCTATTTCAAGCGAGTTTCCATTTGTTATATTTCGTTTTTTCATTAGGTTCACAAACAATTAGTCAGAGATAATGCAGATCTTCGATGTGAATTACCTAAACTTGAAAAGAAATTACGAACAACCGTTGAACGTGTAAAAGCTTTGGAAACAGCTTTGCGAGATGCCAAAGAAGGTGCAATGCGAGATCGTAAGCGTTACCAATATGAAGTAGATAGGATTAAAGAAGCTGTTAGACAGAAAAATTTGGCTCGCCGTGGACCTAGTGCACAGATTGCAAAGCCTATTCGAGCTGGTCAGCATCATTTAAGCAACGTTAATGCTATTAGAACCGGCAACCGTGGTAAGCAATAAGTCATCTATATGAAATGAATTATACATACGTAGAATGAATTCACTTTTTACTTTTTTTTTTTCTTTTTAGATGCGCTTAATTAATATACTACATTGTGATTGGGAAATCGTGCGTTCGTTCGATTTTGTACAAAAGGAGTCATTTCAGGCCGCTCTACATTTTAGAGTAAGTGAGTGGATTTGATATGCTAACAATTTTGTAACTCTATTTTCACTATTTTAAAACGATATTTGTGTTACGAATTGACAGAGGTATTAAAGCTGATACTTTCATCAGAATTGTTGAAATTACAAACGAACAAACCTAGCGACATGTTATTTCTTTATATATTTCTTTATATTTCTACTTGTTTTTTTTTTTTTTTTTTTTTTTTTTTTTTTTTTTTTTTTTTTTTTTTTTGTTGCAAAACCAAATGTAATACATCCAATTTTGTGATCGTTTGGACATGTGGTGTAAACTTTAGGAGAAAAATTAATTCATATATCTCTGTCGTATCCTTAGTGTTTTTTATTTCTCCTTTTTTTGAGAACGTGGCTAAAAACGTATAGTAATGTTGAGTATAACGTCAAATCCTTCACTTTTGCAGAACACGATCGCAAGAACGCTTTGCGTGCTGAGGTGCTAGGAGATCGAAACTAATCTATGGTGTATTCACATAAATGTTATATATTTTAAAGGCAATAGATGTATTATAATCTTAAAGAGCACCGCCACTTCATTTTTTTGTAGAAACAAGCATGTGCTTAAAAGTATATTAATATGAGTGCATCAATTTATCAATGCGCTGCATATCCCATCCATGTATAAATATTTAACTCAATTGCACTTATAAAAAAGAAAATTACCATAAATATTCTCAATCCTTTTTCAATTACATAAAACAATCGTACTAAATAGCTTTGTTCTTCTGTGACTACATAGCATAATTTTTTTCAAAAAGTTAAAAATAGAATATTGATGATGATGATGATGATAATGATAGTAAAGATAATGGTAATAATAATAATGATAATGATGATAATAATAATAATAATAATAATAATAATAATAACAATAATACTATGCGATTGTTATCGTTACAACATCCGGTCTACCATGGACTTTATTTGTAATATCGAGTGTCATTAAATTTATGATAAATACATTCAAAATCGAATGTTTTGGATGGTACTATTAAACTTGAAAACAAAATGTTGCTAATTCAATTAAGTGATATGATCGGATATGCGGCCTTGAAAAGAACGATAGTTATAATCATGGCTTATAAGTATTCTTAGTTATAAAAAACTTCCCCTGTAGTTACTGAAGATTATGATTGTCAAGAATCATATCGAATCTTGGACCTATTTGGTGTGCCCACTTAGCGAGAGTTAAGTGCATTGGTTTCTTACCAATAAAATCGTAGGTCCAGAAGCGAATAATGATATTTATAGAAAAAATATAGATGAAAAGTAATCATCTTCACTTCAATTTATATATATTACTTTTATATAGCTAATTATCGCCTCACTAAATACATTGCTAATGGTTTCATTTGTATTAATTTATTTTGTATTCTAATTTATATTAAAGACAAATCAAAGCTGTTTGTCAAACAATTACTTTACATTCTGTGCAAATATATTAAATACTTATCATTTTTAAAGTCTTTCATGCAGAACCTAATTTTGAAGTTACCTGAAATGCAGTTTTAGGTAATTTGAATTTTTAAGATAAGACCTGTTTACGTTCTTAAAATTTGCTGTAAACTGTCAAACTTACAATCACATTTCACTTAAAAGTTATTGTTTTAATATTAGAAATAAAGTGTTTGAATAATATTTTTTATAATTGGGATACATATATATGATGAACATTGAAGCCATATATAGTAAGTATAGTTTGCAAATTTTGCATATCTTTAAATTAAAAATAATTTTTTTTCTGTTGAATGTAATAGAGTATATTTTATGAAATTAATTATAAAATATTGGTTCATATCGATAAACTTTTATTAGGTAAAATAAATTTAATCATTTTATTTTACTTTTCAAATTTCTTTCATGCAGCAGTCTATTTCATGACATTATCTTATTTTTGTAATATGAACAGCAAAATTATATTTGTCAATATAGTGAAAACGAATTTAGAGTGTATAATGAGTGCAATTATTTTTAAAATATTTTTGTCAAATACATATGAATATAACTGCACTTGAATGTCTTTATATTGATTTAAACATACATATTAGTATCCATGGTATACTGCTCACAAATAATTGAAAAACCTAACATACATATGCATTAATCACTAGAAATGTTTAATGTGATAATATTCTGTTTTTCAAATCCACAAAAATGCTGTTGGGTTCCCCTCGTTATTATAAAGAGAAAAGAATCATTGCTGAGTTTTTTATCATGATTCATGTATTTTTCTTTAACTAATGAATCGTGACAAAATCTCAGCACACTGTAACATTTATTTTTATAGAATATCGAATAAGCCTCAATGCTTTTTTGCACTTCCGTATAGAAATAAAGAATCATCGCAGAATGTACACAGACTACAATTAACTAATACTAATAATCATAAGCTTCATGGTACTGCATTCAAAATGCAATGGATGTATGTTCCAATGAGATTAAAAGGTATAGCATCGTAAATTATAAAATAATTCCTTTAAGGGACAACTGAAAGTGAATCTATTTTCTTTTAATGTAGCCAAAATAAGCATTTTTCAGGCTAAGGAAAATCATGATAGCTCACATTACTATACGTTATATATTCTGCAATATCATATTTCTTATTAAGATAGAATATTTTTACATTTTTTTTATTTTTTTGCGATGCACAATATAATTATAATTTTTAATCAACTACATCTAAAAAAGAATTAAGAAACAATTTGCATCTATGGTTTATAAAGATATTTACTATTGAAAATTAATTTAAAGGTACCTAAATAAACAGTCTAGAACTGGAATAAATGCCCGTATAGCTGTATTCAAATATTGTTATTTATTAAAAATTGAGTGTTGTATAATATTGCATTTACATGTAAAGACATTTTCGTTCTATAAAAAATAACAGAAAAATTGATGAAAAAATATTTCTGTTATGAATCAGGTTATTCTATAACACTTTAGTTATTTTACCCGCAAATATTTAAAATATATTTCATGTTTTTATTAATTATTTTAATGAAATTTTAATCAAATTTAAAGGATTATTAAATGGAAATTTAATAAATTAGTTAAAAAGTTGTAATACATAATACAATTGTCAATGCAGTTAATATAATTTTTCGTCATATAAAGTGTAATCGGTGTCTAAAAAGATTAAATTTTCGTACAATTATGTATTCAATTGGCAATTATACATAAATATAGCCTATTACTGTTAAAGAGGAGGTTGATCTATAGCTGCATCTTTGTAAATGGAGCAACGCGAATATAAAAGAAAATAAACAAATGAATAATAAAATTATGTTTCACTATTTTAATAATTATTAAAGATGAAATCATAGAGTTTGCAAATGTATACATTCAGGGGCGTAGCCAGGAGGGAAGAAGCCTGCTTTTGTAGCTTTATGCATGTTTTTAAAAAATCTAGTTATTTAATTCAAAATATAGTTTGAATTCAAATAATAGTTTAAAACATTTTAAAAATTTATGGTCCATCCTGCCAATTTCGTTCCTGCTCTAACATTTTAATCTGTCTACGCCCTCGAATACACATTGTGTATAAACATTAAAAAAATATCATGTTGGGGACAAGTATAATATAATGTACATGTTAACATACATCTCTATCGTTATATATACATACATGCAAACATATAATATTTCGAAATACGACGACAGTCTGCTTTCATAAGTCGATGTATTTTAGGCTAATTAATTTTTGACGTAAAAGATTTAACTGTGAAAATAACTTTTTTTAAACAGTGATTACGCAACATGTTAAATGTCACGAAATTGGATTCGTAGTAAGAGAAATTTGTAATTGCATGTATTAAATCCTATTTAAAAGAAAATAATTGGAAATGTATGTATATAATCCTTAGAATGCTACACAAAATATTAATATATAACGAAGTTATTAATAACTAAATTATATAATTAGAATAATAGAAATAACGACAATGTTTAAATATTTTTATGTACTTTATTCCTCGTTTAACCGTCATGTTTATGTTTTTCTGTACTGTCGCTGCCTCATCCATTTTCGTCGTTGTCCTCTGTATGAGCTTCAGTAGCTCTGTTAGTTCTGGTTCTTCCTGATGTAGTATTGTGATGTTCGTATTTGTGCTTTCCATCTGTCCCTTCTGTGAATGCACGTTTTCGTATCGTTGTCGATACCGGAGACAGCAGAGGCAGCAAAGGTAAAGCTTGCCCCGCTACCTACGTTTGACACGCTGGCTGTCCTGTCGCGTCTCGGCGGGCACAGTGTTGCCCTCTCCTTGTTTTCTGTCAGTGGAGTCCCTGACAAAACCCCACCATCAGCATTAGAAATTGTGTTTGTAGTTAAAATCAAATTCATATTGTTCCTACGAGTAGTCAGGGATGAAGGTACGCCCTCACAGAGGCTGCTTGTGGGGGTAACGCTAGATACAAAGGGGGGTCGCCCGGCATCCCAAAGGCACCGTTTGCGACACTTTAACCCAAATGGCATTCAGCCGTCGACACGATAACTTCTATGTTGGCATGGGGAGTTGGTCTGCGCCGGGGCTTTTGTCCCCTTGAGTCAGTTTCTTATGCCAGCCGGGTTCCTTATGGCATCCGTTACCCGGGGTCCTCCACCGTCTAGCCGTTTCGTTCCCCGGTCGTTCCTCTATCCGCCACCCGAAGACATGCTCGGTCGGTCTCAACCGCTTCCCCGCACCTCCTCGCGAGGTTTGGGAAACGAGATTATTATTATTATTATTATTATTATTATTATTATTATTATTATTATTATTATTATTATTTACATAAAAAACAACGCTTATACATTAAAATTCCATAAAATTAACATACTCATGATTATTTATTTAAAATATCATAACAAATATAATCCTAAATTTACTTATACTTTTGAATGTTTAATGTACATTAGAACATTTTGATATTGCTTATTGGTAAATATCGTTGTCATTATCATAATCTGTATTACTAGTGGCATTGATGTTATGATTATAATTAATATAAAAATAATTAGTATTACATTCAATTAAGATGCCCGTGCTAAGCAGAAACTTGAAACATTCAATAAATTTATCATTAACTGACCTACCTACAAAGCTGAGTAATAAGCAAGACGAATTCGATCGTGCGCCTACAGTGAGCGAAGAGAAGTATAATTCCAAAGTTTTGATAGGAAATTGGTTCAATCATCGTGCATCTTACATACCTTTCTCTAATAAGTGGATAAAACACACACAAACAATATATAAGCAACATTATGAACCTTATGATATCAACATATACAAGAAAGATCAAGTACCATTTTGGGATAATAAAATCAAAAATGAGGTAAGTCATGTTATAAATATTAATAATACATGTATTTATTATAAAGCCTAACCTTCACTTAAATGCTGTGTAATATTTTAATACAAATATAAAGTACTATAAAGATGTACTTAAATATTTTAATTGAATAATTCTTTTATGTAAAAAGGGTTTATTCAGAGGTACATTAATGGATCATCATGAAAAGTCATACTACAACAATATGACCACAACATATGATTTAAGCTATAGAATTCTACCTACGCAGTTACAAAAATCTAATTTAAGGATTTACAATATAAGGTAATATTATGTGAATGTCTGACACAAAGTATTAACTATCTTATAGTATGTCTATTTGAGGTAGCTAATTTGTTATACAAAACTTCTTTTAAAAAAACATATGTATTAAGTAATAAAATTACATAAAACAAAACAATTGAAGGAAAAATAGATGGTTACCAGAACAAGATTTAACAAAAGATTTCGGAAATTTAACAAAAATTGGTATAAAAGATGCATTACAAATTTGGTGGGACAGTACTTCAAATGAAGCAATACAATTTTGCAGATGGAAAACTACGTATCAAGATGAGTACAGAACTCATGATGTTTCCCTTGTAAAGAAAAAGTAAGTTTTATTTTTCTAAAATAAAATAATGAACTTCCAGTGGTTATGCTTAATCAGTAGTATGTATGTACATATGTATTATTAATTGTTTCTAAAGATTTTATAGACAACAAGTGAACACAAATGTACCACATTTAAGTAACCTTGACCATATTTATAACTATTCAAATAGTTATCCAATTACTTTTAAAAGCTCAAGTAGTAAAACTGTAAATTGAAATCGATACATCTTCTAACGTATTTTCTTTGTACTATACTTCTCAAAGATAATACTTCATATTATAAACATATTTATTATTATTTGGAAGTTATTCACTTTGTATGATCGTATTAATTTGTTAAACAAAGATTAATTAAATTGTCCAAATTTTCTCGTTAAATTTGTACATTTTTTTATATATAATAATAGTATTTTTATTTCATTTTTACTTTATTGCTTTCCCTCAGGGTTATAAGAATCTTAAAATAATATTCTACTTACAAACTAATTTTACTTAAACTTATATCTATTTTAACCGCGTACTGCGTCATCACCGCCGTACATCACTAAACATTTTTTCTCATATTTATTTACATAATACGTATATACAATATGAAAAGGTCAAGATCATGAATAATGTTTCATGACTTGTTTATTTACGATACATTCCATAACTCATATTTTTATCCTTATTATCTCATTTTTTTAATTCTTTCATGTTCCTTCTCTCAATTTATTGTTCTTACCTTTTCTAAGGTCATCTTTTTTTTCTTTTTCTTCCTTAATCTTTCTTTCCTTTTCTACCTTCATCTTTTTCCCTCTTTTCTGGCCTCGTTCGGACTCATTTTTTTCACCAGATCTTCAATATCTTATCGTGTTTCCTCACCCCCTTCTTTTTTACCCTTGTATTTTTTCTCTCTTCTCTCTTATTTTCACATTTTCCTGTTTTATTTCTTTTATTGTTTCCCTTATTACGAAAGCATATTTTCTCTTTAATAAAAGTTTTATTTAACTAAAATATTATTATAACTTACATTTCTGGTTGAAATACTAAGCTTTAATATAAAAAGAAGTTATATGAATGTTTGAAAACTAAATTTGAATCTGTAAATTACTATGCATTATACATTTATAAAAAATATGAAACCAAGTAAAAGAAAATATAATCTTTGGCAATTTACAAAAGTGTTGCAAACAATGGAATTATAAATGTTTTCATATTTTGTTTACTTCTAAAACACATCAGAAGATAAATCTTTTCTTTTATCAAAAACAAGTACTATATCAGTTATTATTGAAAATAAATGCATGTAATTGCTGAACATATTGAACATTGTTTTTATAAACATGCATGCATATCCAAATAAGTCAATATCGTAAGATGAAAACAGAAAATCCTTAGAACGAAGTGAATGCAGCATTTTCTATTCCTAATATCTTGATTGAACACATTATATTGTTTTTATCACAAATTTTATGATTTATAGATGTATCAAAATTGTTTTTATATCAAACGCATAAATATTATTGCATGTATAAAAACAGTACTTTGATTATATGTTCCAAATCGTACTCTGTACAGCAACATTTCTTATATGTTTATTTAGATAATTACGAGACTCGTAATAATACGTTGTGATATATTGGCAGTATATGTAATGTTATCTGTAGACAGCAAACAGAGAAATTACATACTGTAGTTAGAGGTAAGTGTGAAAAAAAGTAAAACAAAAAATCTTTTTTGACTATCAATACTTTTCAACGCAACAAAGTAATACACACCACAACCATATTTAATATAAGTGAACCACATAACAATGCGTGTAACCAAATAGGATTGGTTGATACTGTTGTGTAAGTTGGATAAGTTTGTATATTCATTGAATTTCCAATTTCATCTGTGCATATTTTTGAATGTTGTGAACAACACTCATCAAAAATTGCATTATTCTTTGTTAAATGCGCTGTTAATGTTTGCTGAGGAAATGAATGATTTTGTGAGAATTTCAATGTTTGATGGCACATTGGACTTTTCGGTTTTATGAAAGAACACAATTGAGTAGGCTGACAAAAGCGTCTAACGGATTTTATAGTATTTTGCTTGTGACCATAATATGGCAATGATGCATCCGAAATAATTGAACATTGATCGAATTCGTGAATAGAGGCTTCTCTGGAAGGAGCACAGTTAGAGCCAACAGAACCGAAACCAGAACTTTGACTGGATGACCTTGACAATGATGGTGCATCCATACCTTCCTGCCAATATCCACCAGCAACCCATGATGTTTGTATTACTGATTTTAATTTAGGTGGTGATAAAATATTCTTTTTACCAAACGTATGATTTGATCTTTTAAATAGATCAGAACTAACTGTACTATAGACTTTTTTTTCAAACATTTTGGGTGTTCTTATTTGACAATTCGGTACATTATCGTCTAATGAAAATATACTAAGTGTACTCATGCTGTCATCTAATCCAGAGTTATCAAATTGGTTACTTTTGAATGATAAAGTAGAACGAATATCTAAATTATTTGTAGGTGTCGATAATTTTGGAAATTCTGGATCAGTCCTATAAAGTCAAAAAAAATATAAATTAATATCTTAAAGTATTTATACTTAAATTGAATTAAATTTTAATAAAATACATACATTGATGATAGTGCATGCATTGTTGTATTAACAGTGTCCGGAATGTCAATTGAAACAGGAGTCATTAAATATTTGGTCATGTTCACTGAAGAATGAGTAGTTTCATTTGAATCTGTTTCATCTTTTTTAACAAACTTCTGTATGTTTCTTTTTATTTCGATCTCAGGAAATATTTGTGCTTTTGAATGTTTTACATGTGTTTCTATTTTTTTAAAGATAATATCTTTCTTTACTCTAATACTCGATTGAGGTTTTATATTCATAAAAGCTATAATGAATGCAAAAAAAATGACCTAAAACATTTAAAATGAACTTATATTTATACAAATATAATAAAATATATATACATATATATTATAAGCACATATATTATAAATGTAGAAAAGATTAGTAATAAAATATAACAATCATATAAAAACAGACAATATCTACTTAATTTTCTATTATTTCTTACTGTACTTTACACACTTCTAAATACTAACTTTTTAGTACATACCATATGATATTGAGTTATGTATTCTAGAGAAAACCATTGATTTTGAATATTTGTTTTTAGTAATTTATATTCTTTAAAAGGTATAAGTATGATTATACAAATCCATAAAAAGGCCAATAAAATATCAGAATTTCTTCTTTTTGTTGCACTAGTCCAGCTCGCACATAATTGAAAAAATAATCCTCCGACAGGTAATAGTAAAAATTCAGTATTATATACAGTAACTGAATCAAAAATTGTTGAAATGATTCTAAAAATCATTTCAAATCGTTTTGTGTTCTGAAATTGGATAAACCAAAATTAAAATTAAGATTATGCAACTCTAATATTTTTATAAACTTTTATTATAACCAAAAACCATGATATCACTTACATTGAGAAATGTACGTATAGGTTTTTGCTTAAAAAACAACATTTTATAATGAGCAAGCCACATTGTCTGTTTAGCCAATACATTTTGTACTATAGCATTACAATTTGTACAAAGTGGATATTTGTTTTCCAAAGAGTGCTTAAATTGTTGAACTTCTTGATCATATTTCTTTTCATTGGATGGTTCAAATTTTGAAAGCTCTGCTAATTTAATTTTTTGATGCTTATTGCATTCTTTACAAAGAGTATTCTTGTGGAACAATTCCATTTTAGATTGACTTCTACAATACTTTATAGAATTATTAGTAGAATCTTTATATAGCTCTGGTATATCATACATATAATCACCATTCTAAAAGCAAATAACAAAAATTTTTAATATTATGAAAATTATTAAACTTATTTTGGTTAAAACATTAATTTAATTCTATACTTATTAAGCAATAAGTTATACAGTATTTTATTACAATTATAGAGATGGCATATTTTATAAAATTGAAGTTAGATGTTAATTTGTATAAGAAAATAATCTATATCTCAGAATATTATAAAATAAAAGACTAAAAAATGAATATAGCATAAGATTTTAAATTTGAATGTGGATACTTTAGAATTTAAATATATTTATTATATAAATACAAATTTACCTCAGAAAAGCCATTAAACTGTTCACAGGAAGGACATAACCACCATTCAAGCTCTTGTCTTGTTACTTTTGTATTATTATTACAAAACCAGCAATTTACCTTGATAGGCCATCTTAACCTAACGTGAAAAAAGATTTTAAGAATAACTAGTATAGAAGCTTCCACTTTAAAATATTATCATAATTTTTTTATAGATGTAAGTTCTTACTTTAGCTTTTGGAAGACAATAATACATGTGATAAACACTAACAGAATAGTAATAAAGATGGATATAAAATTACACATCAAGTTATGTTCAAATTCCATTTTCTCATATTACAAAATAAATGGCCCTCATTTAAATTTAAAAAAATGCAGGCCACCCGCGTTTTCAACGTCGGGAATTTTATTTAGCATCTCCCGCCAAGCTACCAAGTCTTTTCACCTTAACCTAACAATTGTAGTCGTATTAAAATTATATTCTTTCTACTCTATGTATATTATCGATAGAGCATTTATGTATTATGTAATTTTACTGTAAAAAGTAATGGATTTTCATTATAAAACTAAAACACAAATTCTTATAAAAATACCTAATATTTAATTTTTAATTACTATAATAACTCATTACACATGAAGATACTTTGCAATGCTTTTCACTATTTTTGCAATGTACATAATACATAAATATATACATGCATACTGCATCGTGTCCATAAAACAAAGTTACTTACGCCAATCAGCTTTGATTCTTCTGAATATTGACAAATCATGTTATTGTATCGAGTGGATTTTTGAATATTACGTAGTTACATGGATTCCATTGGATTTTATTAGATTCTATGGATTGTTCGCATTTTGAAAACTGGTGATAATGTGATGTCATCTAATTATGGCCCAATCATGGCACTATATGTTGTCAAGGTTATTGAAATATAAATAAATAGTTATTAACGATATATAGACAAAATAGATGCTGTTAGATTAGTATCATATAGATTAAAAATTAATGTTAATTATAGTTGATTATAGTGAACAGAACGCGAAGGTGTAATTAAAAATTATTCCATAGATCTTTATAAAAGATATAGGTTTGAAGAATTATCTTCATAAAAGATATGTTTGATCGTACGGAGTCCACTTGATCTAAGGTTATGTTAATCACAGATCATTGGATTTAATAAGATTACTTATGCGTAATCGTAAATTTATGTCAGCAATTATATCTTTGAGAATAAATCATGTCTGATGATAAAACAAGTTTACCAGTAGCTCCAAAGGATTTATGTTTCTTCGAACATGAATTCATTCAGGTTTTGTATAACTTTCCAACTGTATTCGAAAGATAAAAAAAATTTAACAGAAATTTAATAAAATTCGATTGTAATTACAATTGTAGTAAGAGATCTAGAGTGTATTGTATTGTTCTGTACAGATGTGCAAATATTATTTATTACAGAGTAATTTTAATGTGGATACTTTTCTTCATGATCATCGAAAAGTTGTGAAACTTGAAACTATGAGAGATGATTTAGGCATATATTTAAAGTTATTAAGATCTGCAATGATTGATTTAATTAATAAGGATTACACAGACTTTGTTAATCTTTCAAGTAATCTCATTGGTCTTGACAAAGCAATTAATGGCTTGGAAATGCCGCTTAGTCAACTTAGAGAAGAAGTCATGGTAATGTAATCTTGATATATTATAGTTAAGTGGAACATTCTATGTATAAATTATATTTCTCATTTCTATTATTTCTTATCATTAGCAAATTCAGCAAACATTAGATGAAGAAATAATCACTTTGTCCAATAATTTGAATGATGATTGCCAAATAAAATTACAGAAGCAGAGCTTACACAGTTTACAATGTGTTTATAAATCTTTAAGAAAATTGTCGTCAATGCTATCAATGGATAATTATATGGAAAGTTTTACAAAAATTGATGTTTTAGAACAAGCTACAGCAGAACTGAATCATTTGAAATTTAATGTATCCAGATGCAGATCAGATATCTCTGTAAATCAACACACAGTATGTATTATATCTTTATGGATACATTTGCATAATATTTCGTATTATTTTCACATAATAATGTTACTTTCTATTAAACTAAAAGTAAAATATAATTTTTTTTAAAAACACATTTAAAAATAGGCGTAGAAAACCTAATATTATAAACAAATAAATTTTTTTTAAAGAAATTGCTGTATACAAATTATTCTACTAATATGAAAAATTTGATATAGGAAAGCAAGAAATTAGAAGATCTCTTAATAACGCATCTGAATGAGTTATTTTTAGCCTGTATACATGAGAAAGATTCTAATTTATTAATTCGTTGTTTGAGAATATATATTATGCTTGATAATATTACAACTGCAGAATTAGTGGTAAGAAGAGATGTTATTAGTCCAATTATAAATAATATACTTCAAGACGAAGATTCACAAACTGAATTTAATAATCTTCAAAGTATTTACAATAGATTATTAAATATTTTAAGCGGAGAACTCAAACAACTTTTAGATATCACATTATACTCCAATAGGTATATACATCTTCTATTTTTCTTTTAACCTAGATCAATAATTAATGTTTGTAGATGTGGTAAATATTCCAATGTAAATATTGTTTGAATATTACTCTAGGATACAAGTAAAGGGTTTTAATTTCTTGGTAAATAGCTTTTGGATTGAAATAGAAGAAAAAATTGATCTGCAATTAAAATATATTTTTGCACCTGGAAATCCTGAATTATTCCATAAAGTAAGTGATACAATGTTAAAAATAATATAAATATAAAATCTTTTAGTGATTTTCGTATTTTATATTCAAAGAGATATACAGAAACAATGTGGTTTCGAAAAAAACTGGAAGAATTCTATGATGTACCTACTCATATAAGTATATTGAAAGATCATCTACAATATAAAAATTTTCTTAAGAAATGGAATTTACCAGTTTATTTTCAAATTCGTTTTCAAGAAATAGCTGGTACAGTTGAAACAGCATTTAAAGTGTCGATTTCACCTGAATTAATTAAAGGATCTGCAAATATTCTAATGCTAGAAGAATTCTCTCTTCATACAACGTCTATTGTCTGGAATTGTTTGCACAGGATATGGTCTAAAAATATATATTTATCTCAACTTTTTCAAGAGTAAGTAATATTTTTAATAAATATGCTTGATAATATTATTAGGTCATTACATATGGAAATTTTTGTAGTATAAATTCTCAGAGACGTTTTTGTGTCTATAGATATGTAAGATGTCATTTTGAAGCTTGTTATTTGTTCTATTAGATCTGATTTTCCTAGACATTATCATCCAAAGTCGTTGTTGGCCTTTTAAGTTTTTAATTCAAAAGCTTTCATCTCCATTTTTAAACTTTTTATATCATTGACGAATTGTATGGTTATTTATAATATTTTTATCGAATATGTCATTAATTTTCTACGCAACTATTGCAATATTATAACCTCTTTACCAGTGATACAAGAAAAGTGCTAGTAGATTGCGTTGATTCATGTCGAAACGTAATCCATGTAAAAAAAAGGTTGGATACATAAAAAGAAGAAAATGAAGATCAGGTATAATAGAGTGAATAACGAGCTTTAAAATGATGGCTTACACATCCACAAACATGGAGGCATTTTCAAGTAGGAGCGTTTCAAAAAATTCATATTTTTGAATCAGACATTTCATATGTAACGACCTAATACATTCATGTTTGTAATGTTTGTAACTTAAAATAACAGATTTTGGAAGTTGACCCTGCAAGTATGTTCGAGATATCAAACATGGGCTTGCACAGCAATAAAACAAGTATGTAATATACATTTTTTCTAATTATTTATTTCTTGATTAATAAATATATATGAATTAATAACTAATACATTTGAATTTTTTTTTCTATACATAAAGAAGTGGCAAGAAAATAATAAATCTGAAAGTATAACAAATAGTAATAGTTATTCTAAATTGGATTTCTTGATATATTTATACTGTGATGTCGAAAAATTTGTGAATGGATTACCAAATCTCCTACAGATAGTGTACTTAAAAAATCCAAATCAAAATCCTGCTACATTTAAATTATTAGAAGGTAATTTATTGGTTATAATTAAATATATTTCCTAAATTTTATGCATTTAAGTATATTTAATTTCTATGTAGTATTATAACCACTAACCATAATAGTAAGATAATCACTATATTCTTTTATATATGTATTATTTTAGATTGTTTGACTGAAACATCTAAAACAATCAAAATAATTTTACCACTTACTACAGAAGAAATTGTAAATGAAATTATAATGCATTGTGTGATATACTTGAAACAAGTCAGTGACATTCCAAGATTATATAGACGGACGAATAGAGAAGTACCTACTAAACCTTGTGCATATGTTAAAAATGCATTAAGTTTTCTGACTACTTTTCGTACCAATTATAATGACTTTGTACCAACAAATGTTACCATATGGTTACAATTAGCACTGTCTTTGTTAACGGAACGGTAATAAATACAAATAAATATACTAATTGAAATATGTAACTTCAACAATATATTCGCATTTTAGTTATTTAACGTCTGTAACAGATGTGTTGACATCTGTTCAAAAAACTGAAGAGAGTTTAAGAAGATTGAAAAGAATACGTGATAAATCGACAGGAGTACTTTCATCAGATACTCAAGGAATTAGTGATGATGAAAAAATTCGTATTCAGTTACAAATTGATGTAAATGCATATAGTGCAATGGTAAGCGTGTATCAAACTATCATAATTTGTTAACATCATAGGTCTAGAAAATCATATACTATTGAATTATGTAATTTTCCAGATTACTGAACTCGATGTACCAGTTTCAGATATATCCCATTTACAAGAATTGATGCAAGCTGTTGAAGCAGCTTTAAAAAAATAATATTTTAAAACTATTCATCACTTCTTACTTGACTTGTGTGACTTTAGCAACAGGTATAGGAAAAAAAGAAATAAAAGTATGTTAAGGGGACACTGTCCTCTCTCTTGATTTATTGATCAGTGTGTATGCTTGTATAGGTATGCTGCACCTCCCTGTCATGTGAATCAAAGAATGTAAATCAATAGACCCCCAAATGTAAATCAAAGAACTGAGTTGACGTCAAACAATATAAAATCGTCAATGTTTTTAAAGTAGCTTGCATAAAATCAATACATATTTCATAACAGTAAAAATCATGTGATTTTTAGATAAGTCAATTGCACATATATAACTACAGATATGTATATATATGTTCTAGCTAGCACTTTTTATATAATGAATGAGAATTTATAAATCGATATTATTTCTTTAAACAGTATAGCAGCAAAACAATAAAGATACCAATATATAATATCTTAACAAAAATAACTATTTATACTTGTTTATATTCTACAAAAAAATTTTTTTAGCAATTAGATTATATCACATCGAATCTAAGATCCTAGATTTTCGATAAACATGTACATATGTACATCGTGAAGCGATGGATCATTACATATTACGCACAGTAACGAGAGAAATGAAAAATACCAACAGAATACGTATAGACATTAAAAACGTTTTGTATTAAAAACAACAAACAATATAAGGAGATATTTTCTAGAATAGCCTAAAAAAGGAACACGCAAAAGTAGTTGAGAAACATAATTATCTTAAAAAAAAAACAAAGTAATGAGAAAAACTATTAATAGTTAGACATGCGAGATTAAAAATTGCATTATATTAGTCAATAATCAATGATACATATCTAAATCTTCTAATTTTTTTATATAATCTATACAGTTTATTTGTTTTTATAAAGAATACAAACATAGTTTGTAAAAACATGATAAATGATAAATCAAAACATATGATAAATTCATCCAGCACATTGCAATAGCTTACAATATTAATTCTTCTGAGAGTAATTATTGAAGTTTTTGAAATTTTCTGAGTTTTCTTTCACGGGAAAATTCTACTTAAAAATTACTTCTCTTTTTAAGCAAGATTTTTTCGAAAAAAATGCCCTTTTTTCAAAAATTTGCAAAAGTAATCAAGTGTCTTTATCTATCTTTCAAGTCAAAATCGGGTCAGAATAGAGAACCAAATAATTTTTAACGTAAACCTTTTTAAACGCATTAGATAGTGAACAGCCTTAATAAACATTGCCGTTTTAATTCAATAATTTTTTAATTATGTGTAGTTTATAAACATGGCAAGTAAATTTATGTAAAACAATTTTTATTAGTTTTTGGAGTATTTTCCTGTAGATGAAAAAAGATTGTTGATATCACGACTCGATATTATCATTACTCGATATTGCACAATATATGACAACAGTTGTGTAAAAAAGTACCTGTCCGTGAATATAGTAATTTGATGATTTTCTAAGAAATTTGTAAGATTCAATACCGCATTTGAAAATATAAGTTTATTATCTCTTACCAACAGACAGCA
Organism: Dolichovespula sylvestris; assembly: GCA_918808275.2. Classification (NCBI taxonomy): domain Eukaryota; kingdom Metazoa; phylum Arthropoda; class Insecta; order Hymenoptera; family Vespidae; genus Dolichovespula; species Dolichovespula sylvestris. Next base: position 749,505 of record OU964964.1, on the reverse strand, counting down.
TTATATGTTCGATCGTCAGCCATTTTTCTAATTTGTCCATTCTTGTCCATTTTATCCTTTCTCATACATAACCTAGTATGTCTTTAATGAAGCGGTGAATTTAAAGAAATGAGTGTTAGCGATTTATTGTGATTGTTATGACGTTCGAATTTTATGTATTGTTCAATATTATAATAAATGTTATAGTAAACATTATAGTAAACACTTGTTTGATAAGAACGGACTATACATATAACATATAAATAAACCAAATAAGCGCATTTGCTAAATTAATATTTAGACAATTTGATTTTCCTCCTTTATAAATTTCTTTCTTTGATAAATAACGAAGTATAAAAGAAAAAAGAATGAATTGCGCAATGTTACATCGATTAGTACTGACACCATATAGGCAGAACATAAATTTTGCTATTTATCGCAAGGTTGAAAATGTGTTTATGTTCCTTCAGGAGAAGATTACTATTCCGATAAATTATTCTATGAATATGAATGTATGCATTTCCTATAGATCTTTCTATAATAAGGCTCAGCTTCTTAAAAATGTTATTGCAACTAATAAGAAAGGAATTCAAGAGAATTTTTCTACGCTTCAGTTAAAAAAGAGACCTATATGGAAAAACAAGTCTGTTGTAGGGGAAGAGACATCTTTAATTCCTGGAGTAAGTAAAATTCATTTTTATTTGAGAAAATTACTTGACAGAATAAAATTCTAATTTCAATGTAATAGATATTTTTAATGATAAAACTATACCATTGTTACAAAGTATTTGTATTTTCTCTATTAGGTTTGGATCATAAAAGCATTGGCTACAGCAGAACAGTATAATTTGGAAGGCTTAGAAATTGGACTCTTGAATCAACAGCTATATATACCTCATAAAATTTATACATCTACAAATCGTAAGTAATATATGCAATGTTCTATTACAATTTAGTTTAACATTTAATCTATTTTAGTAAAAACAAATTTGAGTAAGCATGATATGTTGATACATAAATTACTGTTTCTTAGAATATTTAATAAATTTACATATTCTTTCCTGTTCCTCAATTAACGAGTTAAATATAATGAGAAATTGTTGAGAAAGGAGAAATATTAAATTCATAAGAAGCATTTAAATATTTTAAAACAAATTTACATAGATTTAAGATCTATTATTGTAATTTTCGTATTGATTGGACAAGCAGCGAAATTCACGTGATTAACCTTATTCAATGAAAGTTGAAGTTTGTTTCGTTTTATATTAACCAAGAAATTAATCGATGATATAGAATTCCAAATATGTACTATTATTTGGAAGAAATATTTGAAAGTGATGAGTAATATAAATCGCACGTTAAGAACTTAAAGATAGTTATAAATCATCTTGAATCATTATTATATTTGTTTCTTTCATATATGTTATAAATTATACGTAAATATACATATGATGTCCTCTTAAACATGTTTTTTGTCTTTCGAATGTTTTAATGTGAAACGATAAAAAATTTATCAAGAAAGTAAATATTAGGCTGTCATTCGTTTTTAAACACTGCCAGATAAAACAGCTACGTGCAGATAACGTATGATTTATAAATACACTCTCTCTCTCTCTCTCTCTCTCTCTCCCCTCCTCCTCCTCCTCCTCCCCCCCCCCCATCACTCTCTCTTCTTTTTATAGTCTGATGTCGTAGTCGATCACATTATCTCGTTCAATATTGTGATTGTTTATTTATTTTATTTATATCAGTTCCATGATAATTTAATATTGACTTATGCACATAATTTAAAAATTAGTTAAAAATAGTATTTACGAAGACGTATGCTCTGGATTTATTATCATAAAAGAATTATATACGAAGTATGCTCTGGATTTATTATCATTAAAAGAAAGAATGCGCGCGCGTGCGTCTTGTGCATATGTGTGTGTATTCGAATTATAAAAAAGAGAAATTAAAATTTATTCTTAATAACAAAAAGGTGGAAATATAGAAGTGAAAGTGACCTGCATTACATATTTTTTACAATAATAACGATTGGTTCTGTAACAGTTCGTGAAAGATTGTAGTATTCAATCCGTTTTAAAAATGAGTGATAATGAAATATCATGCATAGATACTCCGTTTTTGTTACCTTCTGTGAAAAAAGAACAACAAGACTTGATAGAGAAAGCAATTGATTGGGCACTTATGCATGGAATGTGTATGAGATCAAAAACAAATTTTAATACAAATATGTTACAGTTTGCACCATTTATTCTTTTACCATCGCCATTTCCTAGAAAAGAATTTGAAAATGCTTGTAGTATTCAAACTATATTAAATGTCCTTATACATAAAATAGCACAAGATTACAATTTTTTAAAAGAAACTTTACAAGAAACAATAAAAGTTGATAAATTTACTAAAAATCTTTTTGATATTTATGAAACTGTCTATAATGAGGGATTTACGCAGAAAATTTCTTTGGGTTTACTTCGATCAGATTTAATGTTAGATACTAGTTGTGCGGAAGGAAATAAATATGGGAAACATATACCTTATTGTTGTTGGAAGCAAGTTGAGATAAATACAATTGCTTCTGGATTTGGATGGTTAGGACCGGCATCCACGCAGTTACACAGATTTGTATTGCAAGAACTTGGATATAAGGATCAGTTAAGTAATCTTCCTGAAAATAATACATTAGAAGAATTATGCGCAGCTATGATTGAAGCATGGAAGTTATATGGGAATTCACAGTGCGTCTATTATCAAAAGGAAATATTATATTATACTTCGTAAAATATTTTTTTATAGAAAGCATAAAATTGTTTTCAGAGCTATTATTTTATTTATAGTTGAAGATGTTACTTACAATATTTGTGATCAACGCTTTCATGAATTTGAAATAAGAAAGCAAAGCCCTAATATAAAAGTAATTCGTCGTACTCTGACTGATATGATTACTATTTCCAAATTGGGGTCTAATAAGGAATTAATAGTGGAAGATTACATTGTATCGGTAGTTTACTATAGGTGTGGTTATGAACCTGGACAATACCATACAGAAAAAGAATGGGATGTTAGATTATTAATAGAAAGATCTTTAGCAATTAAGTGTCCATCTATACAATATCATTTAGCAGGAACTAAAAAAGTTCAACAAGCTCTTGCAAAACCTGGAATTGTTGCAAGATTTTTGAAAGATGAAAAAAATGTAACAAATATTAAAGAAATATTCACTGGTAAGTATAATTATAAACATTTGTAATATATTTTTAGTTGCAGGTAAGTGCAATATATCATATATGAATACAATGTATATAAACATTGTCATATATATTTTTAGAATATGGTTATTTTATAAATCAATATATATATATATATATCAATACACATACACACACACATAATCTCTTATTTCTTAGGCCTATATGCTCTTGATTTTGATGAACATGGAGATATAGCTATAGAAATGGGTATTCAAAATCCTGAACAATTCGTATTAAAACCACAAAGAGAAGGTGGATGTAACAATGTATATGGAACAGATATAAAAAAGTTCTTGTTATATATTAAAGATAAACAGGAACGTGCAGCTTGGATTCTTATGGATAAAATTATTCCACCAATTCATTTAAATTATATGATTAGACCAGAAAGTCATAATTATTCAGGGCCAAAAGAATTAGTTTCAGAACTAGGAATTTTTGGTGTTATTATCGCTGATGATGAAAATATTTATGTTAATAAAAAGGCTGGTCATATGTTAAGAACAAAGTTAGCTACTGCCAATGAAGGTGGAGTAGCAACTGGTTTAGGCGCGTGTGATAGTCCTTTGTTAATAGATTAGTATACTTTTGAGAAGTATTATTTTCTACAAATAATAGAAAATAAGTAATGATTAACTACCAAAGTAATGTTAATTAACATATAATTATTTTACAAATTTTCTACATTATCACAAAAATCTATTACGAATAATATTAAGTCTGTTTTTGAAGTATGAAACAATAAGTTTCTTTTTTATTAGCAGCTATTTGTAAAATATGTAAAGATTTGTATAAAATTTTAGAATTATCATATATAATGCAAGAAAATATTACAATATATATATATATATATATATATATATATATATATATATATAAATTATTATTTATTAATTATTATTAATTACTATTATATTAATATATAAAAATGAAAATATAAAATATATGTATTTATGTATCTACGAACGTATGTATGACAAAATATATATTTTTATTATTATGACATTAAATTTATTTAGCAAAAATACATTGTAAGTAAAACATTTACATGAATCAATAGTATAATAAATGTTATTAAGTATTACTTCAATTTTGTTTACAGCTCTACCAGATGTTATTCATGCAGTAGCAAAATATGAAATAGGACATGAACCAAGAGAATTATATTTTTTCCGAGAGGGTACAGTTGTTATGTGGAATGTTCCTGATCTGGAAAGTGGAAACATATTACAATTTTTAAAACATTATGAAGAAAATAGTTATACATTAGAATTAATCCATGCCGAAAGTGAATTAATGACTTATACGTATACAGAGAGTGGGTAAGTATTTACTTATTATAATTTTATAGTATAGTATAATTTTATAAATTTTATAATATTTTTGTATAATTTTACTTTATAATTTTATCAAGTCCTAAAATTAGTTAGTAAAAAATTAGATATAAACTTGAAGTTACATTAATATATAATTTTACTACTTTCGAAGAAAAAAAAGTCATATCAAGGATGGAAATATAATACTTACACAGGATGCTACAAATTTAGAAAAATATACATTTTCTAATGCAATAGCACAGTCTGTAAAACTTGGAATTTGGGAGACATCATTAGGTCATTATATAAATACAGTAGAATTTGTAACAGAAGATTTAAGAACTGGTAAAAAATTGCGAATGTCGCAACGCGAGGTCCTTAGGAAACAGGGTGAATTATTTGCATTAAGACATTTAATTAATCTAAGCTCAGATTTACTGGACACACCTGATTTTTATTGGGAACGAGACGATCTAGAAAGCTTATATCAACAAATATATGGATACTTCAATATAGCAAAGCGTACAAAGGTGAGATGTAGAAGATAAAACATCATTTCAATTTATCTCGTGATCATTTGACTGTTTTGCTTAAATCAAGCTAATTCATGCATTTGTGCAGGTGATGAATGAAAAGTTAAATCATTGTGTGGAGCTCGTCGCAATTCTTTCAAGTCATTTAAGCGATCGACATCACATTCGTTTAGAATGGATGATCATAGTTCTTATAATGGTAGAAGTTGCATTTGAATCATTACATTATGTAGATAGATATCTTGTAAAATAGATATTACCACAGTTTTCCTTTCTATCTATATATTATGCACACATTGTTAATATGTATAATATTCATACATTCAGTAAACTATTGTATATATACTGTAAAATTTATTTTGTAAACTAAATATGTGTACATTATTTTGTTCATTTTTTGCTGAAATAATATTTTATTATTTAATAAGTAAATTGTATGAACATTGCGATTTATATGTTGTTAAGTCCTATTGTTTATTCTTTTTAAATACTTGTTCTTTATCAGTTTAGAATACATTGTTGATACTACATTTGACAAGTGTCAAATAGATTAAAATGTAAAAACACTGTTTTGATTTTTTTCATAGGAAATCCTTGTTTATTATTTCCTATGTAGCACGATGACAATGACAACGAAGGTGGTAAACATTTTTCCTAGAGTTCATGTTATATTTTTATGTCACTGTAAATATCCTATAAAATAAATTTAAAAATAAAAAATAAATTAAAACCAATGAAATGACAAATTCGTTATTTTATCTAGTAAAATATACCAGAATTTTGTTAGTTTCAAAGTACATATACCTTGTGCCGACTATCCTAGTGTTTTATCTTCCTAATTATTTTTTATTTCTTTTTATTTTTCACATAAAATCTAAACTAATATTAATAGGAAATCTATTTGAGCAGTTAGCTTATGTTTAATCTTATGTAAAATGTTAAAACTACAAGAAAAATATATAATATAATATTTTACAATTGTTGTTGCTGAAAGAAAATCTTATTTAAAGTAAGAACTTTACAATAAATGTAGATAAGTTCTTTTTGAAATAAATAATGCTGGGAAATATCTATGAAAGATGAAATTTTAAATAATGTGTATAGAGTTATACATTTTTTTACATATAAAAAACTTAAGGGAAAATGTTATACACTGATGTATCAAAATGCCACCTGTTTTCTGAGCTGAAGCTTAGAAACTTGACGAGATAATCTTTGCAAAGTAGAAAACATGTATATAGTAACACTATGTGTCAGTCTCTATAAATGGAAGGGTCACCGATAAAATGAGACAGAAAAAATTAATGTTTTTTTTACATATATATATATATATATATTTTTTTTTTTTTACGTATGTTGTGCGTAAGGTGTCGTGTGTAGGCGGTTAAATATGAGACTGAATTATACTGAATTGTTGTAGACACACATAAGAGTAAGATACAATATATAATTAAATTGTAAAAGGAAATCATAATATATTTTAATAATTGAATAGAAATATTCTATTAAATTTTTAAGATTATATTAAATTAATAAATTTCTAACTGTTTTAATCTCCAAATAGTGTATTCTAGTACATGAGTTTGCATAACCATTTATTTTATTAAGAGAATTGTCGCGCATGCGCATAACGAATAAAGTTTTCTCTCAGACAGAGAGAATGATATCGTCTATACCATGATATTTTCGGCCTTTTCTCGATTTAATTGGCAATATAGTTTTATTATATTTATGGAAAACATTCACTTGTAAGCTGATTGAGGTTAACTGATAGTGCGCTTAGGCCAACGTTTTATTCTTTCCCTTCTCTCTTACTCTTTCCATTTCCCCTCACTCTTTCCCTTATTCCCGATTTCTTTTTTTCCCCTTTATTCTCATCCTCAGTGCATTCTTATATCGCAGTGGTGCGTACAACAATGAACTCTATGGAGGGACGAGCTAATTCTGCGTTGGAACTTATTTTGCTCCTAGCTCTCCTATAAATTAACTCAAGGTTATGATCGGTTCTCGTTTTTTTTCTCGTAGACATATACACACAACAGACCTTTCTTGTTTATTTTACTCTTATGGTAGTTTCTCGAGTTGTGAATACAAAAAGAAAGCTCGTATTGTCTCTTATTTTTCCGCGAAGGAAGTAATTTCCAGGAGAGTCAAATGATCAACGCTTAGATCCTCGGATGCTTGTAAGTGTTTCACATGCTTTTTATGAAACTTTTTCTGGCTTGTGCCATATGATATTTTATGGTAGAAAGACTTTAATAACAAACATTTTATCGCTAATGGATGTGGAAAGTCGTTGGACAAATTGTCCCATCTATGTATTTGGATAAATTTAATCTAGTTTTCAGGATTAATATTTTTAACATATTGACTTTTGAGCAACATTTTATATAAATCGATTATATCTATCTTAATATAGCTATCGCCATTTCTTATAAAATAGTACTGTTATATTTATTTTATACTTATTTTCATCTCATTTGACGTACGTTTATGATTTTATAAATAACAATAAAGATATTTTATAAATTTTTTTCGAGTATCGATCATTGATAATCCGTTATAGTAATCGACTTATTGATATACTAAAAAAAAAATACTTCTTTCTTTTTAGTTAGGAAGGACGATAAGAAACGTGGTTCGCGGTCAATATTGTTTGTAACAAACAACGTTCTGTATTATTAATATTTTAAAGAAAATGCCCTAGCTTGACCAAGTTTCTTCTTTTCGTTTATAAGGGCAAAAGTGACTTAGAACGTAACACAACTGTTGCACATGCAACATGCTATGACGTGGCGTACGAACAACTTTTCAAGAAAAAGTCGATAGTCGCGTTTTCTCCTCCCCCTCCCCCTCTCTCGTTCAAGTGCAAGTTCTGTAGATATAACAATGATGGTCAGCGTCATGAGCTTTCGATTGATCGCTTTTTAACGCGCGTAACACTTTCGCACTTACTTTTTACAGACTTGTATTACTGTCATGCGGCAGAAATTTTATTTTTAGCAAATCAATCTGGCAAGACCACATTCCTTCTTTACGTATTTTTATTTTATTTGGAGTGAGTATTGGAAGTAATTATAAGTGTTTTAAAATTGAATACTTTTTGTTATCATATATTTTATAAAATGTATACAATTAATTTTAATAATTAGTGTGTATATATATATATATATATATATATATATATATATATATATTATGCCAATGCATATTTCTCTATAACAGCACGCGCAATGAAATTACTGGAATACAAAACGTTGTTATCTATTCCTATCTAATTTCCGATTTGTTTACAATTCAAGTATATAGTAACGACTATTCTTTCTTTTCCCTTTCTTCCTGTGTTTTTCATTTTTTTATTATTTTTTCTGTTTATTGGTAAACGTTTGTATGGGTAACTTGTTTCAAATTCTAAATTCTTTCAGAACTACTCTTCTTATCATACATTCTGGAATTAAACATTCCTTATTGCTCATGTAAAACAAAGTATTATGAAGTAAATTGTTTAATTTGCAGCTAAAACATTCAAAATTAATTTTAACAAAAGTATGTCAAAAAAGATAACGTTAGTTTAATTGGTCATTCACTTGTTTCTGCTTTACCATTTTCGTCTTTTTCTTTTATTACAATATGGATCATCGTTAACGCCTCTCTCTTTAGAGAAAGGATAGTATGACGCACCACTGCTTCTTGTCTTGTACGTCGATCGCTCGATGGAGCAAACCTATCCCATGACGTATAAGACGGTGTTTATGAAGTGGGATAAAGCTTGTAAAACGTATTAGAGCAGTTATGGATACAACTATGGGAGAACCACAGAGTACAGGAGCGCGTTGGGTTTGTCCAAATGATCGGCATTTAGCACTAAGAGCTAAGTAAGTGGTTCTATAATAATTTCGATTAAAAGATCCATTTAATCAACAATTTTATATTCTTATTATCACTTTTTTTTCATTATTCAGATTGCGAACAGGCTGGTCAGTGAAGACCGGATACTTGGACTCAGGATGGGGCAATTATTCTAACGTTGGTGGTGCCAATCGTACCGAGCAATCTTTCGTATTAACAGAAGAAGAACGACGTACAATCATACAGGTGAGCGATCTTGATTTGTCCTTTATTGACGCATAGGCGCCGGAAGTGAGAAGTATTAGTTTCATAAATATTCTCTATGTATAACAATTATTGTCTTCGTGCTTTTTTTCTCCTTTTTTAAAAATATTTTTCGCTGATAAATAATAACATAAAAGTGTCTTCTTTTCATAGGTGATTCAAAGAGCGGAGGCGTTGGACTTATCAGAGCAGAAACGCATTGGCAGGCTGGTCGAAAGGTTGGAGGACATGAAGCGCAACGTTCGCATAATCACTTCCAACCGATCAGACGAGCGAAAAAATTGCGGTAGCCGATGTTCCAGCGGTTCACGCTGCGTCTGCTCCTGTGCCCTATGTGGCGAAAAGTTTGGTGCTGTGTTAGGGGCTACACCAACCTTTTGCAAAGACTGTAGGAAATATGTTTGCCAAAAATGTGGCAGAGAAGCTGGTACGTCGAATGTACTAGCTTCCACTACCACTACAGAAGTTCTATCCTCGACTACATGCAACTCGTTCACAAATGAATCGATACCAAAGAGGACCACAATACAACGAATCATACAGAGGACCTCGAACAATCCGCAAAAACTCTTTCTTTGTCGCATCTGTGCCGAGAGCAGAGAGATTTGGAAAAAGAGCGGAGCCTGGTTCTTCAAAGGAATGCCGAAGCATGACCTTCCGAAGAAAAAAGTATGTTTCTAGCAATAATGTCAAGAGTATTAAATTATCTTTATTAATCACCGCTCGAGAAAAAACTAAAAGTTCGAGAGAGAGGGGGGAGGAAGTTTGCTGTTTAATTGCTGATTACTTATATGCGTAGGAACGCGATTGGTCTCGGGCGGGTCAAAGGACGCTAGGCCAATCGCCTTGTAGAGTCATTAGTGTTTGTAAATCGTTGGAATCAAACGAAGCTCAGGACTCCTCATCGGACGAGGAGGCAACGAAACGTTTAATCGGTGCACGTAGCGGCTGTTCCTCTTCTTCTTTGAGCTTGCAGGGTGTCCAAGACATAAACGGTATGTTCAAACAACAGATTATGTCTTATAATATTCATACGCTAAATAGATTTTCCAAAGTAAAAAGTTGATCAAATGGCCATTCTTCACCTACAGGCCATCGAGATGAGAGTCCTTCCACGACGACAACGAATAGATTCGACAAATCTTCGACCTTTTCTATACATTCGCAGTGCAGTCCTCTCTCGTCGTCCACATCAGCGGTAACCTTACGAACCTCTCGTACGAACGAAAAGAGTACATGTGATCAACGTGGGGACAATTCCCTCGATGATAATGCGCCGATTGAGGAAATAAGATTAGAAGATAACGGTGACGAGCAGTCCGATTTCATCGATGAGTCTCGCAGTTCTATTGATCGGTGTAAGGGTTCTCAGGTACAATCAGTCAGGTACGTAGTAACGATGTTCGGCAGAGTAGAGGTTTGACTCACGCGTCTCGGACGCTACATCCTTGTAGACGAAACTCACTGTCGACTTCGCCGCCGAGCACTCTGATGGAACGGATTTTGGAGGAGGCTTGGATGCACGAAAGAAATGCGGAATGCGAGGCGAATTGCTGCAATCGAATGAACGATGCGCCTATCAGCACGTGGTACGTGCATCATTCGTCGAGGCAGCAAACGTCGAATTACCTCGAAAGTTGGTATTTTGATTTAATTGTCACTTATTACTTATCTTCTATGCGATAATTTTTACATTTTAATAAAGTACAAGAAGTGTGCATGTATATCTATATATATACGAATATGTATATTTTTATGGATTACTCAGTGATGAGATTCGAAACGGAGGAAAGCTTTGGGATTCTGGAAATCTCCTTGCTATACGACCCAGTGGCTCAGTGCCTCCAGTGCAAAGTGGAACGAGCGTTGGGATTAAAGCCTATGGACATTCACGACCTCGCCGATCCATTTTGCAAAATCACCATACTGCCAGTGGGAATGGGCACAAATATCAAGCCCATAAGAACGAAAACTGTTCACAAGACACGAGATCCTGTGTTCAACGAGACAGTGAACTTCTACGTGTCGAGAGATGCAGATGTATGAGTAATGATCATTAAAGCGATTATTAAAGTTTCCTTATTTTATGACATTTCGATAAAATGAGAATACGATTGAATGATCGCGACAGATGAAGAGTGGCAGAGCCTTACATGTCATGATACTCCAAGACGATCCGTGGGGAGAAGACTTTCTAGGAGAGGCGAGATTTCCCCTGTACGAACTAGAACCATTCCAGACGAAACACTACAAAATCAACCTGCAAAATCATTATCCGGTCTGTGTGTATTTTCGATTAAGAAATTTCTTTGAAAATTTTACAATTTATAGAGCGCTAAATTCTTGACATAACTCATTGTCCCAACATTGATCTAGGTGAGTTGCGAAGAAGAGGCTTGGGGTCTTCATCGAGGCAATCGAGGACAAGTACAAATCACTCTGAGTTACTGTACCCGTCGACGTGCCCTGCTAGTTATTCTTCATCAAGCTATGAATCTTTTACCCATGGACAACAACGGGTTTTCTGACCCATTTGTAAAGCTGTGCCTTGTAGAGAATGTGATCGACAACCGATGGCAACGAGGTCACGATCCTCCCGGGCGCACCAGCGCGAAGAAACAATCCAGCAAGAAGTTAATCACAGGTCGCAGCTCGTACAGCACGAGCGTCAAGTGGAAAACTCTCAACCCAGAGTGGAACGAAGAGTTCGTTTTTGGGATTCGATTAACAGACCTCATGAAAGTCACGTTATGCCTCTCTATGTGGGACAAGGATTTCGGCAAGAGTAATGATTATCTTGGTATGTTCATTTTTTGAAAAAAGCATAATACGAATCCTTGACACTTTTGACAATCCTTAAAACTTTTGTTGATGGTATTGTTTTAGGAGGGCTTGTATTAGGATGCAACAGTAAAGGAGCAAGATTGCGACATTGGGTAGATGTTATTAAATTTCCCGGTTACCGGCATCCTGCTTGGCACAATTTAACAGAAGTTCTTATGCCAATAGAGTAATATTTTTTCATGGCATAAATATATGGAATGTGTAGAAAATTCGGAAATACTGATGTCAATGTGACATATTAAGGGGTCTGACCACCCAGAACGCTTGAAAAATAGGCTTATTTTTAAAAATCTAGAAACTCAAAAGTTCAAAATATTGTTTTATTTTTGACCACATGGTAGTTTATAGATTAAACAATCTGTCATACAAAAATTATTTAAAAATATTAAGAAATGGTGGCACTGCAGCTGATGCTGTAGAGGTCTCTCGCCGGAACATTCGTTACTGACTTAACCCTTTGCACTCCTCTTTCAAGTATGTTTAGACATTCTTGTTTGGGTGAAAAAAGCTGAACAGTGCAATAGTGCTCCTTTTTTTATTTCATATAGAGAAGAGCCAAGCAGTGCAATAGTGCATACTATCTATGGCTTAAATTGTTTGCAAAATTCAAATTTAATAAAAATGCAAAAAAATGATTTGTTTCAAACTTCTAGGGTGATCGGACCCTTTAAAGAGGCAACATAAGGTTAAAGTTGCATCAATAGGTATTGCCTAAGGAACCAATATCTATACTGCACATTGTTACTCATATTAAAATATGAAAATAAGTATAAGAAAGATGATTATAGTCACTTTAATTTTAGTTACTTTTTCTTTTGTTTTCTAATTTCAAGCATAATATTAAATTATTACATTATATACATGTAAATTATTATGTATTTCTATAAATATATATATATATATATTTTGTTTAACTTATCATATTACAAAATACATGAAGTAATAGCAAAATTCATTTTTTATATATATAATTATGTATTAGTTGCTTTCAGAAGAATCTTCTTCTGCTTCTTGTAACCATTTGATAAAAGGTTGTATTGCGATTTTTACTTTTTTGTCTTGAATTTTATCTTTTTCATCATTGGACTCATACCATTCTAAAATTTTATCTTCTGACAATATATCTCGATCATAAAACAAATGCAATAAATGTTGTAAAAACGGTAACAATTCTTGGGTTACACTGCCAAATTCTTCTATTGCACGTAAACAATCTTCTTGTGCCACATCTGTTTTAATATAATTTGAAATAATAGGATGAAAATAATTTATCATAATTTTTAAATTTTTTTGATAGTTTTGATTATTCACTGGAACTTTTATTTCGGACAAATAATGTAAAGGCAAACTCAATATAGCTTTTATGACATTGTATGTAACTTCTCGCATAGTAACATTATATGCATATCTTGATGAATTTATTTCTAATATTAAATTTTCACAATTCAATTTATCTTGAAAACCTCTCAATAAACTATCGATAACTTCTGTTAAAAATAGATTCGTGTCATCAGGAATCGGAGTGTGCTGTCTTGAACTTTCATTTGTACTTGATTCATCTGTTGTATAATTATTGTATTCTGTAGCTTCATTATCTTTAAAAAATAATAATCTTTCATTAACATCAAGATCCGACATTCTTTTTGCGATTAAATTTGCATTTTTCATTTCCAGAATGGAATCAGTATATTGTTTTTGCGGGTTAACAATCGTGTCGCAAACTAATATACATCCATCTAATTTTGCATTTTTCTTGATACTACAATTAGAAAAAATTATACTATCAATAATTTTGCAACCATTCCCTATTTTAACGTTAGAAAAAATAAAAGAATTGTTTATAATTGCCACTTGACCTATAGTGCAGTTATTGCCTATTACAGATTTTGTAATAAAGGTATTTTGTCCAAGTGTACTATTCTTTCCAACTAAGCAATCTTTTTCTAATATACAACCTTTAGCTAGAGTAACATTTTTGTGTTTATAGCTACTTTGAGACATGGAAACAAAGTTTCTTAATGGACCAAACATTCCCGGTGCATGCGGGTAGCCACGTCTATGTAAAAGATCACGGCTGAGAATATAGTATGCATTCCATGATGTAATTGGTAAACTGTAATCATCAGAGTTCAATAGTTGCCAATAAATCCGTGTATCTAGAATTTCTTCATTCATTAAAACTCCTTTGATAAAATCTTCCATTGTCTGTATAATATAAAAATAAAAAAGAGATAAAACAATTATTACATATTTTTATATATAGAATAAAATATTGTTTATATATATATATATATATATATATATATATATATATATATAAACAATGCCATTTACTTACTTGAAAGTCAAAATTATCTGCAAATAAGGGAAGTACAGCAGGTGAACATAAGTATACATGCGTATCTATAAAACATGTGCTAATGTCAATTTCGCCATTATCTAAGAACCAATTCAGTTCTAATTTTATCTTCTTTTCATCGTTTCTCAGTTTCTTGTAAAACAAGATCTTATTATTGGCTTTGTTAGACACTACAAGAGAAGTCTCTTCTTTTATGAAAGAGTCTTTCGTGGAACCAACATTTCGAAGTAGCATTGTCATTGCTGCACCTTTATCTTTTTTTTCTTTAGTGCAATGAAAATTTAGGGCATTTAGTAAGTCAGTGTTTATAAACGTATTTCCTCTAATCAATATAAAGTAGCCACGTATCAAACATTTTGTATCAATGTCTCGAAGAGCATCACCCAAAGATCTACATCCATCGGAAATGATTAAATTAATGGTAAGATTTTCGTGCTCTTCTAGTTTGACATATTTTTTTAATGAGTCAATATGATTGCTGCAGTACAGAAATAGTTCTTGTACCCTGGACCTTTTTAAAGTTTCTATAAGATAGTCCAACAAAGGTACATTTAAAACTGGTAATAAAATGCTTGGACATACATCCTGCATTGGAGTCAAAGCTGTTGTAAAGTCGTCAGCTAATACGACGGCTTGTAAGACATCCTTTTTCCTTAATTTTGTATCCATAATGTTTCGTTTACAATTTTATATCTCTTATAAATCACATACACATGTTTTCAAAATTAAGCAAATATGCCAATAACAATATGTATATTGTAAATTTAACTTAACCTACTAACACACGACATAATTTGGTTACTTTCTACCCGCCATTAACTCCCTAATGATTCGACAAACTTATTTAGAATTCTAGCTAAATATTAAACTCGATTGGTCTATTTTATATTGTAATCTTTATATGTAGCACACAAAAATAGAATAATCTTGAAAATGTTTATTTTGTTCTTCTTGTCAAACGGTTAAATTACTCATTAAATTATTTATACATTCTGTTTTAATAAAAAAATTCTATTTGAAAACGGCCAACAAGTATTTTATCTCATAAATAATTTCTTTTCTCTTATTGGCTATACTTATTGGTTGCATTATTGTATTTTTATTCTATAATATTTTATTCATTTAATTAATATAAATATAGAAAGTCTATCATTATCAATTTAATTTAATTGACATCTTGATTCTTATAAATAATAATAGATCATTAAAATTAGCATATATTTCATCGTAATGTAACAGAATTTATTAATTGTATTAAAATGTAATATATATCATATTATATTTATAATCGTTATGCGTAATTTCATATATCTAATAAAACGATAATGTCAATCCCACAAGTGGAAGGGTCACCGATGAAGTGAGATAGAAAATGTTACTTTGTCTATTGAGCACAAGATGTTGTGCGCAGGCGGTTAGATATGAAATTGAATTATATAAGATGAATAAAATTGTAAAAAAATTATAATATACTTTAATAATTGAATAGAAAAATTGTATTTAATTTTTAAGAATACATTAAGTTAATACATTTCTGACTGCTTTAATCTCCAAATAGCGTGTTTTAACACGTGAGTAGTATTTCTATTTTCTTTTGTTGAAAGTATTGTCATGCATGCGCATAACAAAAGAAGTCCTCTATTAGATAGAGAGAATAACATCATTTGTATAGTGATGTTTTCAGCCTTTTCTCGTTCCAATTAGTAATATATAATCCGTTCAATGAGACTGGAGTTCCAGGAGTCATATCAAAGGAAAAAATCAAGAAATAGTAGCCTAGTAGTGATGGAAAGTAGTCATATTATAAGGCATAACTGATGTCACGTGATGCAAGTGACGTACGTAACTATATATCATAACAGATTAATAATGTAATATTTCCTTCATTTTTAATATTATAGGTTAGAGATTTCTTCAATATTTTTAGGTACTTTTAAGTCAAACTTAGTTCTAAAGAAAGACTGTGTCAGGTTTGTGTCGTCAATACTTAATATTGTTCGTTATTAGTTTATTTTTTTTTTTTAAGGACTTGTAATATTGCGAAACGATTATGTTACTTATGATCGACCATATAAATAATATGTTGTTTCAGAACATCAACGATTACCTCTTGTTATTAAGTAAAACTGAAATGTTATATCTGCTTATGTAATAATTTTATCAGATTCTTACTATAAATGTTAGAAAACCATCACCATCGACCAACTTATTGACAATTGTTTATAACTTCTTTGTGTTACTTATATTAGTGGACTGTTTAGGAGTTCTCTTATGAAACTGTCTCTTATGAAGGTTCCATTCGTTTAATACAATATAATCACGTAAATTCGAAACGAATAAATACGAAGAATTTCAAGATTAATCTCTTAACATCACCTAACTTTCAAATTATTTTCTAATATATCCCTTATATATAATATCTCTACCTTTTAACTAACTTAATTGTTGCTTTATATCCGTAGTTGTTATTATGTTTTAAATATAAGTTATGATTAGTATAATATAATTATACAAATATAAATAATATTAAGATTTTTTCTATATAATCATAATATAAATATTACATTAATATAAAATCATAATATATAGTTTCTTTATTAGAAATATTAAGTACTTGAAAATGCAATAAGATTATATAAAATAATTTGTTCTTTGGAATTCTGTGAATTTAAACGTTTCGAATCTAATGTATGTGATTACATTGAACTTAACGAATCTAACCTTTATAAAAGAAAATTGTTGATCAATTCATTAAATAATAGTCTAAAATGCTACAAAGAATTAGTAATATGTTGTTCGATGGCGTTAATCTTCAAATATTGATACTTATTAACTTTCAAAATTATTACACATGCAGATTTAACAGTTTAGTTTTAGATATTAAAAGACTTAACATTGACTGACTGAAATAATATGTTATTTATGTTGTCCAACGAATTTAACATAATGTTAACTTCAATGTAATTGATTCACAGTATTACTATTATCCTAAAGATAAACTTTTATTATCTTAAAATTGATATACTTAATCTATTAGCTTAAAATAAAAACAATATAATTACATCGTTCTTTATGATAAAGCCATGCAACTACTATACTTAGGAAAAAATTGTATAGTCAGTTATGGCTCATGTACGTATGAAAAGATAAGGCTTATGTAAGAAAATGTTGATTTCTGAACATGAAAATCATGCAACTACCATACTTTGAAAGGATCGTATAAACGACTGTGGCTCAAGCACGTTTATAAAAACAAGGCTTACGTGAGAAAATGTTGATTACGAAACTTGAAAGATACGCGATTATGGTACATCGAAAAAATTGTGTAGTCGGTGATGGCTCATGTACGTATGAAAAGACAAAGCTTACTTAAGTAATAATTGGTTATAACAATAACAATAACAAAATAAATAATAATAATAAAATATATAATAAGAAAAATAACAGTAATTATAACAATAATAATAAAAATAACAATAACACATGGTAAAACAGTAACAATAACAATTCCACTTATAAAAAAATAACAATAACGGTCATAATAACGTTAACAATATCAATAACAATAACTATAACAATTACAATCACGATAACGATGCCAATAATGATAACAATAACAATAACAACAATAACATTAACAATAACAATAAATATAACAATAACATCACCAATAACAATAACAATAGCAATAACAAGAACAATAATAACAACTATCCTATTGTCTTTTTCTCTAATTATCTGTTTATATTTTTATCTTTTTATCTAATAATTTTTTATCTTTTTCGAAAGTTGAAACGGCATCTACGGCTGCGCGTATGGATAAATCACGTGCTTCGTGTAGTCTTCCGCGTATCTCTTCTACATGTCTTTGCGAAACTACGATTTCGCGTAATAGTTATTCGAATACGTTGTAATCCGGCTTTATTTTGGCTTTAAGTGCTTCTTCGCATGCATTCAATGCTCTATCGCGTTCTATCAAGCCTTCCTTGAATTGATGTAACTCTTCAAGCTTTGCCTCATTGACGTGCCTAACACTGGCTCGCATTTCTATCTAAATTCTCAGTGAATCTGGTCTGTGTTTGTTTATAGTATTGTCGTATTTGACATATTGTCGTTATCCCACCGCTGTCATCAGAAATATATATATTATTATAATACGAGCAGACTTGACGAAGTTCAAAGTGAACTTGTAACTTAAAGCCCTTTTCTAAGCACCTATGAATGTAACAGATAACAATTAGTAGTCTGCTGTCTTTACAGGATCTCAGCCTGAGAAGACGTGTTTCGCGGACATCCGGATAATTATTTACATGTTTGATTAAGAGAATTAATTTGTTATTGTTCTTGGTTAAAGTTGTTCTTGTTTACCATTATACAATTCTATTTTATTAAAATGTACTGTTGAGTGTAACAAAATCTAATATTATATATTATTAGTTATTATTAGTTGTCGTTTATAAATAAACGTTTATTTAACATCTATTCTAATGTTTTGACGTAAATATAGGCATTAGTATATCGAATAATTAAGTCCAAAATAATTAATAATTATCGAATAATTAAGTTAAATAAGTCCAAAACACTAATAAAATATATATAATCAAATACCAAAGAACAAAAAAAATTTAATAAAGATAAGAAAAAGAAAATTGGTACAGAAATTATTAATCTAATTCTTGTTGAGTGTGAAAAGAGTCGTTTTCTTTCAAGTGGTAAATATGTATGTGAAGATGAACAGATTTATAACTGTTTTTGATGCGAATATTGGAAGATGAAATAATAATTAATATATATTGATTAATGGAATAGACTATAATTAAACAGGTAGAAAAATAGCTCTCGCGACGTTCTTTGTTAATACAATAATATTATTATACTCAGATAATATTACTATATGTTCAGTTAGAATTTTCGGTTAGAACTAAAACTGCACACTCATACAATCGCTCGCATCTAATTAACTATCATTAGATTCACAAATTTGACAGTTGTTTTCTTTTTACTTTGTTCTCTCCAAACAATCGCAACAATCATTAATCTAACATTTTTTTAATTACACAAGAAGTTTTAATTTTACTGTCGCAGTGTCTGGGAGCTTACAAATAATCGACGGTAGCGTCAAATGATCACGTGTATTTGGAGAAAATATTTTCACGATCTAATTAAATAAGGATTTAAAAAGAAAATTAAATTAGTGTATGCTCACTCGAATACATACTTAATCTTTCAGATCCAATAAAGATTCTTCCATGTACAATTACGTATCTAAGAGTAATTTAATCACTTAAGACGAAATGAAAAACAATCACTAAGTACGGATTATTACTTCCGAATAAAAAAACAGTTTGGTACTATAGTTTTACGATTACAAAATATCAGCCGGCTTTTCTCTTCTATATGCAGTTGCTACTCGTTTTTATAATCGATACGGTCGCGTTGTGTGTGGGTAAAGAGTCAGTCCCTTATTTTATTTTCTGAAGAAAAATTATTAAGATAAGAAAAGAGAAGAGACATTTATGCAACCAATAAACTTATTCGTTCAAGGTTTCTTAAAATACATAATAAAATTCACAAAATTCCATTATTTTTCTACGACCGAATTAAATATAAAACGAACTGACAAGGAATCTAACTCCAAACATCGTGAATTGTTCTTCTACAATATAGAAAACCCAGTTTGGCATACATATTTTCAAACACGTATTCGTGAGTTAAGGATGTGAATCTTAAAGGATTCCATTGTTATCGCCTGTGTCTTCCTTATCATCACATAGGCTATGGTTTTTAGACTATTTGTAACATTCGGATCTTCGTGAAAGAAGCAAAAGGAATCAAAGAATGTGAAGAAGATAGAATAATCATAATTTACGATTACGCCAACAAGTCAATGATTTCTTTTATTTAAGATGATTACCAGCTTTTCATATGCATTTGCAAGGATTTACGCCCTGAATTTTCATGGTCACAATTTTTATCTGATTTTGATGATGAAGGTCTCATTCACAAAATAAAGGGTTTTATGTGAAATAACGGTATTCGATTTTTGAAAAATATTATTTTCTTCACGAAAATCATGTCTAAAAATAGATAATTTTCAAGTATAATTTCTGAGCAAGTAAAAGTCTGTTTAAAAAATCCGGCAGCCTTGTTTTGTAAAAATCCTATATCTTTCAAATGAGTCCTTGATCATCACAATTGGATAAAAATTATAATTAGGAGAATTTATTGGATAAACATGTAATACTGTGCAATACGCTGCATGGATTTTGCGTGGTTATGCTTATATCGTTATGTTATCTCAAATCGAGAACATGATGAGTTGCATCTAATTTTAATTTATCACGTAGTTTTTAAGAAACAAATAAACTATAAGTTTCTATAGCTTAGCCCCTTTTTTTATATTTTTTTCTTTTCTTTTCTTTTCTTTAATTAGTTGTAATTTTTTTTTATGATCCTATTCTTTTTGACAATTGAATTTTTCTGTCTTTCTTTTCCTGATGATAGGTAGAATTTAATTGAATTAAGAAAATCTAATATATATTTTGGCTTATTTGAAAATAATGTATCAGATATTAAGTTGATAAGAACAGATAAATTTTTTTTATTGAAGTAAATGTGTAATAATTTTAATAATACTGTTGACGCATACGTGCGTCTTTTGGTTGCTTACAATACTTTCTCTTAAGGGGTCATAAATTACCATTGGAAATATCTACCCTTGGGAACTCATTGGATACTTTCTAAGAAAACGCATAGATAAAAAACACATTGCCACTTTCGTTCAAGCTTAAGCATTTTTTAGTCAAATACCTAGCTTTAAAAAATGTATCAAGCCTGACAATCAATAAATAGTGACAGTTGACGTTTAGGCGGGACAAGCCAAAGGTTGTCTGGCACTCATGCTTCAGATATCCATTGACACCATCTAGTCTACGTGACCACCCGATCAAAGGAGACACAGAAAATTGTTTAAACATTCCAACGAACTATCCTGGCCCACCCCTGACCAATCTTTCTTTCCCTTTCCATGCTCAGATTATACTTCAACTCCGTCCTCTTTTATTCCCTTTCCTAATCTTATTATTGGCTTCGTGGATAGTTGAAGAAGCGTCAGAAAGTCAGTCAAGCTACATCCTTTAGACTAGCAATAGCAAGACTTCTAAGTCTTATTTAACTTACTGGCTATCACTCCTTCAGAAATAGCCAGGACCGCTAACTACACATTATTATATAAGAACACATCAACACTTGTATCATACTTCAGCGAATATACTGTAATAATTTCCATTCGTGCTATATTCATTTACGCGCATCAACATCGCGGGCTACACAGGATCCTTCAAAAGAACTCGCGTTCTCCCATTAATTTGCAGGAATATGGCAAGCGGTATTTTGCTGATGGTCTTCAATGGTATCTTAGCCTTGTGCCATCGCCCATATTCATCGCGTCCAACGGGTCTATAACTCTGACGATTAGGAAGAGATGGGGAAGATTCTCCGTGCGATCGATCATCATCACTGGTTATATTAGTCCGTTGCGAAACGCGTATCTGGAAAAGCTCTCGTAGTTGCGCCCTTCAGGTCACAATAAAGACAATTAGTGTAAAGATGAACATTAAAAGCGGCAGATAAATATTGATAATACATATTAGACATTATTGATATACATACATATGACACTATTCAAACATGTATACAATATAAATATATATATATATTATAGATGTATAAATAATAATAATGATAGGTTTAAGAGCTTCGGAATTATTTTAAGATTACCTAATCGTCTTATCTTTAGAGTACAATGTCTATTCACTTTTGTCTTACTTTTGTTATAATTGTTCACGTCCTTCTTACAACCTTTGTCCTATTACCGATTTATTCTTTTATTCTTTCCAACTTCTTACCAGTCTTGATCTTCTTTTATCAAATTCGTCACATGCATTTATCTCTATTGCGTTTTTACTTTTAAACTATAATATCATCACTTCATGTATCATTCATGTACGCACCCTGGCAATACAAAACCTGTATCTTTATGCACGAACGTATTCTCTTTCATCCTTCATATATATATACACACACACACAACGTTAAAGCATGTGGCTCTAATTTAGTTAAGAAGTCTCTCTCTCTCTCTCTCTCTTTCATTCTTGCTGGAAAAGTCAAATATATGAATGCGGATATTAAGAAATTCGATAGATTTTTATATTAACTACATTCCTAAATATGCTTGTGAAATTTCGGCTTAAGATGTACAATTATTTCATCATCTAGATTAAAGAGAGTCTTGTTGAACTATTGATTGCTTTCAAGAATCATCTTAACCGTGCATTTCTTATTCTACATTGGGGTTTTCAAAGTATCACTCAAATATCATAAAGTTTTACGTTTATTTTTTATAGACAAATGTGATTTTTACGTAAAAATAAGATTGTTTCTGGAAGAAACATTTACTGATAATAAGACATCAAAAACATACGTACAAAAGGAAACTTTGATTCCTCTTTTTGATGAAATTTTTAACATGTAAGTTTAATTTAATTAAGATTCTATACATTTGTTAATGTTATATTATCTTGTTATGTTTCAATATTCTAGTTCTCTTACCGAAGAACAATGAGCTATAGAGGATGCCATAGTGGCTGCTGAAATAAAAGACAAGAATTTCTTACGAACTAGATTTATATTTAAAGCCTCCATCATTTCGTGAAATTCCAGAAGTGGACCAGAAAAAGGAATGGGATCAATGGAACAAATTCATTTAAAACTTTTACTACAAAATAGTAAAAGTATGAATTAAAATTAAATTATTTAAATTACAAAATTTATGTACACGTACGCGTTAAAAAATTGTTTGAACATTGCTGAACTTGTTTCTTTTAAGGTACGGACATAATTATGGCCAAAGAACATAGAAAAGGAGACAACCAAGCAGTGGTTTTTATATCTAAAACGCATAATAAATCCAATGCAAAATATTAGAAACACGTTAACATAAAAAGCCATATCGAATAATGTTCATAAACATAGCTATTGTCATTCATTGCTTTACATTAGTGTTATTTTTAAAGAATTTAAATATTTAATAAAAAAAAGAAAGAGATTACTCTCACATAAATATAAATAATATTTAAATTGGACAATTAAGAATTTTTGTAAAAAAAAACGTTAAGCTATGTATTTGGAACATTTTTATACTTTCTCATAATAATTAAAAATTATCCTATTTCATAATGTTAAGAAACTTAAAAGGCTGAATAAGTGTTACTTGTATTCAGTACGTGTATTTCCATGAGATGCAAACATCTTGTTCAAGAAGACATATTATCTATAAAATATTATTTGGAGAAGACAATATAGATTTAGCAAAAATAATTTTACATCGAATATATGTACATAGATAAAGACGTCAAATTATTAAATGTAAATACATATAGCAGCATTATTGTAATTGGTAGCTAATATTTTTGTAATCCATTTATATAAAAGAAATTTTTAAGGATTTGAATACACATATACGCGCGCGCGCGCGCGCGCGTGTGTGGTACATACATATATTGTTACACTCGACAACACGTTTTATGAAAAAGAACTTTATAAATGGTAATAAGAACGACTTTAACTATAGAACAATAATAAATTAATTCTCTAAATACAAATAAGTAATAATTATCTGGAAGTCCACGAGACACATCTTCTCAGGCCGAGTCTCTCTAAAGATAGCTGACAACCTGTTGTTTATCTATCATGTTCTGGGTGCTTGGAAACAGCATTTAAGTTGTAAGTTCACTATGAACTTCTTCAAGCCGACTCGTAACAATAAATACATATAAAAAAGGAACTAATATAGAACTATTCTATATAATTAACTAATATAGAATAGCTTTATTTGTAACAAACTTTAAACAATTTTTTCCTCTTTATGCCAATGTTGCAGTTTTGATTGTTTATTAAAATCGGTAATCTGTTAACATAAACATTGTCATTAACGTTTTTGTGAACAAAAAGTTTCGTATAGTGACGTCCCTTGAATTTTCACCCTGAAAAAGTATACGATAGCCTGCTTGTTGATTTCTGCTACGTAAACTGATGTTCAGATTTTATATTCCATTCCAAAAGCCATGTTCATGCGAAGAAGTTACGGTGACTCGTTTTGGAGAGATAATTCTATGGTAAAAATAAAGAAATATGTTAGACCATTCATGTTAATGGGTCTTAGTTACTAAAATACTGATGAATGTGTAGTACTCTTTTATATTTTATATAGTAGGAATGTCAAAATCTTAAAATACATGTTTAGCAGAATGGCAAATATTCATCATTCAGAATCATGGATTTCGTTAGTTTCTTTTTTATTTTATCAATTTAAACTAACACAATCAACTAATTTATTCTTTTTGCATGTTACGTTATTTTTACAAAAATAAAATCGTTTTAACAAAGAAGAGGTGAACAAAATGAAGACTTTGACAGAGAAAAAACAATTAGTTTGCCCTTGTATAGGATTCTTTCGGTTATTTAACATTTATTTAAGATCTGTAATGAACACTATTAGTTATCATTAGTTGTATATCAATAATTTATAATAACAAGTTATAAAAATTTGTTTAAATATTACCATAGGTCGTAACACACGTTGAATAGAATATAAATTTAATTTAATATTTCAATACGTGTAAATTCCGATCTCGGATTCATTGCCCTCACATAAAATCATTAACACGGAATCCCTACGGACTTTGATAATTATCGTAGCAATTTTTTCGCTTTTTCGACAAATAAACATCGAAATTATAATTTCCAATATTACAACATCTAAATAATTAATGGTTTCGTTTATTACATATTTATTTA
Organism: Dolichovespula sylvestris; assembly: GCA_918808275.2. Taxonomy (NCBI): domain Eukaryota; kingdom Metazoa; phylum Arthropoda; class Insecta; order Hymenoptera; family Vespidae; genus Dolichovespula; species Dolichovespula sylvestris. The sequence continues at coordinate 724,250 of OU964964.1, read as the reverse complement.
AACAATTTGAGATCTACGCGGAGTATAAAAAACTAAAATTTAAACGACGACACATTTGTTTAAACATTACACAGCTATAAATAGTAACACACGATAAATATCGAACTCGAAATTGTTGTATTCATGTAAATTAAAGAAAGAAAAAAAAATAACCACTAGCTTTGACAATTATCATAACAGTTTTCTTTTGATTATTGAAGAGGGAACATTGAAGTCTCTTTCTATACGGTTAAGCTAAAATAATTTTAATTTTCGTTGATTTTATAATTATTTAAATAATCTTTCATATAGACCTAGAGTGCAATAAACCGATATTTAAACAATAGTATATTCGCCTTAAACATTACATGACTTATAACACGCGTTAAACATAAAATAATTTAAAATTTAATTTATTATTGCAATAAATTTAAATTTTCAACTCGCAGTCGTTGCCTTCATTTAATATCGAAAACGAAGATTTTGCGGACTTTGATAGTTATCGGATTAGATTTCTTTTGCAAACATCGAGATTATCACTTTCCATACGGATAAACTTAAATAATTTAAAGTTTCGCTAATTTTATGATTATTTAGACAGTTTCATGTACACGAAGTATGTGGAAGAATATCAATGATTCAAAATAAGTGTAATCAATTGAATCTAATTTACTAATTATATCCAGAACACCTATATAATTTTAATTATATCAATAATATTTAATCAATAATAATAATAATTATTATTATTTCATTTATATCGACTAAATATAACATTCCTGATTACATCATAATCAAAGTTAAATCCAGTTTGTGTTTCATTTTTTCTTTTTACTGCTGCACATCTCTTTCCATCGTATTAATTCATGAAATATTGTTACTTAAGTTAATTTGATATTTTTAAAGATGTTATTGCGATCGTCTAACATTGTGAGTTATGTGGCTACAATAAGAAGAGAAAAGAAGCTGCCGAGTACCGAGAAAATGACCTGATAGTCATTAAGCGGATGCAGTACGGCCCAGGAATGAAGTTCTTGGCGAAATATCTTAGACCGTACACGGAAACAAGAGTACTATGTAATAATCGTTATCTCGTATGTAAACTCGGTGAGCATGAAGGGTCTCTCTAGACATCCAACGCTGCCGATTGTATGAAACCCTGGAGCGATAACATCGACAGCGGCGACGAAGAAGACTGACGATCTGCCTGAAGATTTGCATGAAGAAGAGTCGAACGATGCATTGAAGATAAGACTTTCATGTAACCGGACATTCGGGGTCAAATGTAAAATCAGAATGGCCGAGTGTAGTATGCGAGAGGTTTCGAGAAGTTTTTCGAACGAGAGTTTTGTTTAGAATGAGAATTTTTAACCCTTTCGCTACGGCGGGCCCCGTTGCGGAGTGCCTCGTGCGGAACGGAGCGCCGCGCCGAAAGTGGGAACATTAAGAGCGCGCAGTCTTCAGCATTCGGGTCAAATCTTTTGTCTCAAAAACGATGTTGTGACACTGTATTTAGAAGCAAAATGATTTGTGCTCATGACAAAGTGTTCATAATTTTTCATGAACGTATTTTTATATTTCAATATATTAATATATTTTAATATATTTTAATATATTTTATTGAATCAATTAATATTTTGGAGCTGGTGACTATAGTCATCCGTAGTAGCAAAAGGGTTAATGCGAGCGTTTTCTCTTCGTCTCGAGATAATGTTTTGTTTAGAGCGAGAGCGTTTTGTTTTGAAAGAGAAGCGTTCGAGTGGTGTGAAAGGGAAGTACAGGCGAGAAACGCTAGTCGAGAAGCCGTAAGACGTTCGACGATTAAAGACGCTTTTTCCGTATTTCTCAAATAAATCTATATCAATTATTACAACTTCCTGGCTCAAACCCAATCATAAAGGAATCCTTCTCTAAAATATAATTTCTACACATGTATTTTTTATGGTGTACGACGGGTACAGTGGTTCAGTGGTACAGATTTTTAAAACCTAGCCTAATCCTAAAAAACGAAGTTTAAGATTTTAATCTGTTAATTGAGTTAGGTACACTGATAGATTAAGCATTGAATGATAGAGAAAAAAGGAATCAAATATTTCTGATTTTATAATTTAGTGCAAGAGTAAGTGTCATTCGAGCAACATCTATACGTGGACGGAGCATAAGGAAAGAACGTTTGATTTAAACATTGATAACATTATTGTAAGCGCATCAATATTAATTCTGCGTAATAGAAAATATTTCTAAAAGTAAGTGAAATTCATACGTATATTAAAATAAAAAAATTATAATTATGAAGTCTGATATAAAATTTTAATAACATTTTTTTATGAAAAAAAGTTTATTAATTACTCGTAGTTTCGATAAAAAGTCAATATAGCCATTTATCTGCAAAATCAAAATTAGCTGCCAGTAAGTTTCACTCTAATTCTAATGAAAGTTTGTCTAATGTTAAACCATTAAGCATTTAGAATTACACGCTGTAAACCATAGGCATTTAGAACTACATGCTGTAATTAGAGAGCAGAATTATTTTTTTTTCTAATTTTTGAAATATTAATACATATTTTAATGTAATAACAATAATCAGAAACGGATAAAAAAACTTGTATTGAAAAGAAGAAAAAAGGAACGATCAAAATCAATTATTAAAGTTGATGAAATAAGAAACTGTGAAGAACTTCATGTCTATGTTTATTTTTACGTTTACAGATCAATTTGGTAAAACAGAAATGACGGAAGTAATGATAAAAGCAGTTGAAAAAGAAATAGCCGTTGCCACGAGTGGCTCGAGAATTGACATACCGATCGAATATGCATCAACTGATACACCATCCTTAGTTGATAATATCAACAAACTAACACCAATTCAGAAGTTCTATGATCGTCAAAGTATTTTTGTAACCGGCGAACAGAATTTATAGGGAAATTATTGATCTAAAAATTATTGAGAGGATAACCTGGTATCAGCTGAATTTACGTTTTGATACGTATCAAAAAAGAGAAAAACGTCCTTCAACGAATGGAATAAATTGTCGAAGATTTGATGAGTTCTTTACTTGCAATCTTATTATCACATTTCCGTTCAACTCTAAGATTCTATTATGTCTTCACTGAATAGCATTTAATATTTAATATATTTAGTACATTTAGTAAATACCATTAAGAAGATGAAAATTGATAAATAAATTTCGAAAGTCTCCTTCTTTCAAGTAATACATAAAAGAAAATGCCACAGCAGGATCCTCAATTGTTTTGTGTGTATCTTTTTTAATGTTAACGTTAAAATTAATATTTAAACGGTAAATGTTGTCTATTTAGTCGAAACAGCATATATGTTGTTATTTGTACTCTATTTCTACAAATTAGAAATGAAAAACGAATAATTACTAATTTAGAAATCAAGTTATATGAAAGAAAAGATATGCTGAAACAATTTCACAAATCAAAAAAATATAAATCAACTCGTAACTTACTAATGCTCAATAACAAACAAGTAGTCGTGATTCGATAGATTCATGGCATTATTTTGCAGTAATATTCCCACTTATCAATGGTTTCCAACATTTATTTAACAGAATAAGTCGGAGATATCACACAGAGTCCGATTTTGGTCACTCTTTTCTATTAATAACACGTATGTAAGTACGTAAAGCAGAAGAGATTTATAAATCTATCATTGTACACTTTCCAGTTATTTACCACGTTGAGGTAGAAGCAGCCAGAATTCCGAAAGAGCATAGTCGCGATCGAAGGTGACTGTAGTTTGCCTGATCTCGGTATTTCGATAACCCATAGAGCTACACTTATACGAAGTCTCCATTGTTTTTCATGTTGCCACGACCGTGAGATTTAACGAGACAATAAAATTTGCGGCAGATATTAATATTAGGAATCCGAAAGATGCGATATATTTGTCTAAAAAAATGCCGAAACTGAAAGTATGAATTTTATCTTATGTAAAGCTATAGTTCGATTTTTTAATTATATGAGCTATTACAGAAGAAACGAATTGTTTGTTTCAAGAAAACACGTCTTATTGTGCGAATCAATTTTTTCTCGAGGTCATCGTAGTTCTATTAATGGGAACTTGGTGTAAACGGATGAAAAATGAACGAATTTATGAGAAATCATTGTAAAGAAAGTAGTAAACAAATCTCTTTGAAACTTTATTGTTTATACAATTAAACTAAATGATAGAATCTTTTGTTATATGACAAGTACATAAATATTATAGTTATAAGTATGTATATACAGTTTATATTCAGCATAATATTTTTCAAACAAAAGGCTACTTTTTAAATATAAAATGCTAACCAGAATGATTTATTAAAGTAATAAAATTTTAAACGCTGGTTCATGCCGAGTGTATACTCAAACTAATTATAGATAGCTGAGATTAAGGCGGGTGCAATGACTTATAATATTATGACGGAAAAAATCTATATAAAATTTGGACTGTTAAAAGACACGCCCACATATGAATAATATCGAAAGTGGTTTCAACATGACGCGTGTCGAACTCACTATCTTAATCTATTACTGCTTAGAAAAATTTATTCTTGATGGATATCGTTTCGAGTACTTGTTCAAAGAAATCTTTCTTTATTAAAATTTCCGTCATAGTCATATCATTATTTACATCAATTGTCCAAATTTTGTCATTTTCTTTTTACTCAAAATCGTGTCAAGATCACATTATTATAGATCGTTGGAATCATCCTGACCTTACCTATCATATTGCGACAATGAAAATATATATTTTTACTTAAACAATCTTCTATAACACCGGAAACTTGAAAAAATTACTAAGAGAAACAATTGATTCACATAATAATTTGTGCTCCATTGAATCAAACAATTAAATCATCCGATATTCGAATCATTAAAAGTAACAAGGATATCGTTTTGTAACCTTGTTATTGAGACACCCGGTATGTATTAATAACTATGTGGATCTTTCATTGAATGATCTGACTCTAACAAATGTTCGTTATCTTTGATATTAGAGAGTTTCGTCCACGTATCAACGGCTTATGCCAATTGTCTTCAAAATCCGATCGAGGAGAGGTTTTATGATCCACCGATGGATGCCGACAAATTCATCGATTTGATGGACTTCATTGATGAGAAATTGCTAGATGAAATAACACCGCAATACGTATATCTCCGAGTGTTGATTTCACGTTTACACTTGTTTCACATTTATTTATTAACAAATTCGCGATCAGTTTTTGTAGGGCCAGACGATTAATCGGATACCGCATATAATTTCCAAAAGTCTATGAATGAATATCAAAAGGTTCTGCTATTTAAATATATGTGAATATACGAAATATTGATTCCTGATATCATATTTATAATCATTTGTTTTTAAAAATTTTTTTAAAGTAAAATGTCCGATGAAAAATTATTGAAAATAATAAAATTAAAAGAGTTGCTTAAATTCATTACAAATATTTTTTGGAAATGAATATAATGAATTTTCTGCAACATAAAATTTAATAGCATTTTCGCAGGTTTATTTTAGATAATAATTTTACGTTGTATCTGATAATAACTTGAATTACAAAACATTATTAAATTTAGAAATAATAAGCAATTAATAACATATTTGACAATAAAATTTAATAATATTAATGAACTAACATATTAACAATTAAAATTTAATATTTAATAGTAAGGTTTGTTAAAAATATAACAAAATTTGAAAAACATGCTTCATAAATCACATGGTATACAAACTGCCATAATAATTATAACTAGAATTACGTTACATGCATTCAGCTACCTATTTTGAAATAACATAAGACTACATTACCAGTATTTAGTTCAAGATTCTCAAATGACGTAGGACTACATTACTGATCTTAAATCTGGTAAAAATATATTAAAATAATGGATCATACGAGCGTTACATAAAAATACACTGATATTTCTCATTTTAGATTACTCGGAATATGGCCGAATACTTACGTTTATTCAAAATCAATCGCCGAGAATTTCGTAAAAAAGCATGCTGGCATAATACCGATTGGTATATTTCGTCCAGGAATCGGTTGGTAGTAACGTGATCCTTATAAAACAAAGTAATAAATAACGTATATTAACGTAATATTCCTAGTGATATCTACGTATCAAGAAACTATTCAAGGATGGATCAATACATGTACGGGCTAGTGGGAGTTACAGCAGGTGGTGCAATGGGATTAATACGAACTAATCATTGCGATGGATCGATAAAGGTGAGCGTAGTACCCGAAGATTTGACGACTAATGCGCTAATCGTTAGTGCCTGCGACATAGCAAATAATTGAAGGTAGCGTCAAATAATCACATTTACTCGGAATATTTTCGATCAAATCAAATGATGATTAGAATAAATTAAATTAGCGCGTACTGTTACATGTAATATTTCAGATCCAACAAAGAAATACCCATTTATAATTACATGCCTAAGGATAATCCAATCACTTACAAGGAACTGAAAGACATATCGGCCAAGTACATGTTATTAGTACCGACTATGGAAGCAATTTGGTACTATAGTTTTAGGTATACAAAATATCGGCCAGTTCACCTTTTCTACACGTATTTTCTGCATTTACTAGCAGCTTTTATAATCGATACGCTCACATTGTATATGTTTAACCCTTTTAGTGCCGAACGACAATATATCGTTGCGCATGCGTTGGCGTCTTCTTATACGTATCACGAAAGATCTATATCTCAAAATAACTTTATAACATGTTAAAATGGTTAAAATTCGATGCAGCACAATGGGAAAAAAATGTTTTTTAGATTTAACTTTTTGTTATATTTTATGCTGATTAGTGTCGATGCTCTGTATATGTTGGAGCGATAAAGTAGAAACAGAACACGGGATGGTTTATTGGGTTCGTAATCACAATCTTTACGATGTTTATGATAGTTATCAGACAGCTCAAGTGACACGCTGTGCATCGACACGGCGAGACTTAAATCTTTCTTTGTCTTTATTGACCCTTTTAAAGAGCAGTCAGTTTGGTGCCAGCTTTTTACAAAAACTACATCCTGTTATGGACATGGATGTTGACAGTGATGACCAGTTATTTGCACCAAGCCGTCGGTGTGCTCGCAGAATATATAGTGACAGTGAGTCTAGCGAAGAAGTATCGCAAGACGAAGATAACGAGAGTGATAGTGAGCAATCTCTGAGGAATTTTAGTGAAGTAACTATGGAAAATGATAAGCAATATAAACCGCGCCCATTATTTTTGGAAAATACTGGTCCTAAACATATGCCACCGAACATATAGAGTATTTCAATTTATTTTTTACTAGCAAATTTCTGGACACATTGAAAATTGAAACAAATCGGTACGCACAACAATTTTTCGAGAATGCCAGAGTACCAAATAGATCTAAAACACTGGACTGGAAGAAAACGGCAATCCCAGAGTTGAGAGATTTTATAGCCGTTTTACTTGAAATGGGAATAACCCGTAGGCCAACACTTTTTAGTTACTGGTCACGAAATCATAGATATATTCTATGGTTTGACCAAATGTTTAACCGGAATAGATTCCAGTTACTTTGCGTTATTTGTAGTAGGAAGATTGGTGGGACAGTGCAAAGATCATGTACAATTTGTAATCATGCAATATTTGCAATAAAGAGTTACATGGTGTATGCATCAGTAAGCATCAATGCTAAATAAATTGCTTGTGTAAGTAAAAATAAAGAAATGTTACATATATTTAGTGGTCAGATAATACTATACATATTTATAATAACACCTAAATTTTTATTAGTCACGTTATGCCAGCTCTACGATCCACTTGTTCTGTAGTAGATCTGCCTGATGCTTGTCGTGCATCATGGAGTTGTCATCATGTTCTCGGGACTGATATGTGTTATTTTATTAAAAATTATTGAAAATGAAGTACTTATATTTTATACCACGTGACCTACATAAAATTGATCAAATGATTAGTGAAAATATTGTTTGTAAAAGAGAAACTTGTTTCTATGTTTTTTTATCATTGTTTATATTGCTGTTATTCATATGATTTCAATAAGTATTGAAATTCAATCAGCATTACATTACTCTTCCATTCTTCCCCTATATGCTGCGTTTTGAATTTTTAAAATATTATTCTTAGTTTGGTTTTTATGGACTTTTTCCTAAACTATAGTAAATTCGTCAAATTCGTCCGGTTATCTTTGCATAGACACCCGTTTTTTGTTCGGCAGTAAAGAAGTTAACAGCTAAGGTAAATATCTCTTATCATATTTTCTAAAAGAAAAGTATTAGGGGACGAAAATATAGAAAAAGTTCTAGCGAGCGATATTCCTTTTTGTTCAAGGCTGATTGGTATGAATGATAAGTTCGTAGACTAGTATGCAGATCTCTATGCCACCCTATTCTGTGATAATCTTTTCATCTCAGCATGACTAATACAGCTTACACCTACTATGATAATCTGTTTATCATACGGATGAATTTGCCTCATTTTACCATTTTTGTTTCATACAGTTCTCGCAAAAATTACATTAACAAGTCTTGGATGTCTGAGTGTATCCTATTAACCTAACTCATCTCCTAGTCCAAATTATCATCAAACTGTCGTTTATGTACCAGCTTTATTCAGCATCTCTTCATTTCTGGTCCCATCTATCTATTTCACTTTCTGTATTCATTTGTAACATTGCACCTCAGAGATTTCTCTCTCTTTTTATAGCAGATAATGTCTACATGTCGCTTCCATACAATGCCATGCTTCAATCAAAGATTTATAAAAACGACCTTCCGTTACTTAAATCTATATTTAACGTGAGCAAATTAATCTTCTTCAAAAATACTTTCTTTGCTTGGGCTAATCAATATTTTATGCCCTTCTTGATTCTTTCATCAATGATCATTTTACTACCTAACATTCATCTACTTCCTTTCTTATTTCATTTTCTAGCCAAATACCAACTGCTTCATCTGACTTGATTCAACATATTCCATTACCTTTTTTTTTATTTTTGTTTATGTTTATCTTATACTCAGTTTTCAAAGCAATGTTTATACCTCTTTCAAATTTTTCTTGACTCGAATAAATTGGCAATATCGCTAGGAAACCTTTGAGTTTTATCTCTTCTTTTTGAACTGTACCTTTTTCAAACTTCCGTACAATTCCCCTTATTGTTTGTTGTATATATTCATTAAAAATAAGGGAGATAAACTGTAACTCAATCTCACTTCATTCTGGATCACATCCCAAGACTCTTATCAGTGCATTTTGATTCTTATACAAATTATAGATGAACGTTCTTTCTCTATACTTGATCCTAGTCATTTTTAGATTTACAAAATTTTCGGTACAAGCAACATTATTCAGATCTAAAAATGATAGAAACGAGTATTTATTCTCTCTTGTTGGACTTTCTAAGATCTGGCCTAGGGTTAGCATTGCTTCGCATGTTTCGATATTTCTTCGAAAGCAAAACTGATCATCCCCCAATTCAGTTTAAATTTGTCTTTTCATTAATCAATAAATAGTTTGTGTTAAAATTCTATGCAATTGAAATACTCGGCTAATAATGCAGTAATTTTCACACTTGTCAGCAACTTCTTTTCTTAGGTATAATGATAATCACATTTTTTGTAAAATCAAGGGATACTTCGTCGGTCTAATACATCTTACAAACTAAATGGTAGACCTTTGTCATAATTGTTTCTTCTCTTTTTCGAAAGGTTATTATTAATTCGATATGTCTTATTCTTAATCACTGTCATGTTTCTTAGTGCTCTGTAACATTCTGATAACAAAATTGAATCTCCTATTATATATCCTTCTCCTTTCTTTCTAGTATCTGTTTTTTTTTTTGAGTTTTTAACCTTAGAACAGCTGCTCTATTTAGTCTTTTAGCATATTTCATCCTTGTCTTCTTTCCTTAGGACTGTTTTTCCATTAGAACTCCTAATGTTTATATATCTTTCTTCTTACTCGATGTTTTCTGATTTTCTTATATGCGGCATCTACCATTCCGGTTACCATGCAATTTTTAACAAATTAACGTTTTCTTTCAAGATTAGTAAAAATATATAATAAAATTTACGTAACGTCAAACATACTTTGTTATTTTACTACTACAGAATGGGACTTTACTAATATAAGATGGAACGAACTGACAAGGAAGTTAACGACAGAAGATTGCGAATTGTTCTTATGTGATATGAAAGACCTCGTTTGGGATAGTTACTTTCAAACGTATTTTCTAAGAATAAGAATATACATCTTAAAGGATCCCATTGAAACACTTCCACGAGCTTATATAAAATGGCGAAGGTATCTTCTTTTTTTCTTCTCCTTTCATTGTTCATCTATCATTGACAATGACTTTCAAACGATAATTATTTTTCGAATTTTTAAGGCTTTATTGGATGCATCAAGTATTGAAACTTATTATCGCCTCTGTATTTCTTATAATCACGATGGCTATGGTTTACATATTCTTTTAACTTTCCGTAAATGCATAAAAGAAGCAAGATAATCAATGCCACGCGTTGAAGAGATTAACAATATGATTTTGGGGAATTTTTTTTCGAAAAATTCAGACAGATGTTTTTATTTGACTTGATATTTCGTTACTTATTAAACAGCTTTGTAATTCAGAATTTATAAAAGTGTAGAAAACTGAGTCTAATCGTTTCGAAAGAGTATATAATAGATTTTATATAAAGTAGAATATTTTTTTTAATTGAACTGCGATACATTTTTTTTTTCTTTCCGTTTTTTATTTCTTCATCTTAACCGCAAGAATCAAGGAAAAAGTGTTTAATGTTTGATATTTAAATTTTAATGAATATTAATGGAATCGTATATGCTATAACTTATATTATAAATTGTATATGTTATAATGGAATTGTAGATTTAACGATTTTTTGTAATCAATTTCTTATCCTGACGTAATTATATTATTGCAGTTTGTTATTTTTATACATATGATTATATAATAGATGTGTTTTCGTAATTCTGGTTACTCAATATTATTTGTTATTAACTTATATCTTTCTGCGAGTAAATTGCAATACTGTGAAACGATTAGATTGAAGTTTATTTTAATTATGTTTGAAGACATAAATAATATATTGTTTCAGACGATCAATGGTTAAGCTTTTATAATATGTAAAACTGAAATATTACAACTGCATGTGTGATAATATTGCAACCTTTTTAGTATTAATGTTATAAGATTATCACCATCCAACAATATATAGACAATTCTTTTGTAATTTCTTGGACTGTCACTTACAATTAATAGAAAGTTCAGCAATTTCTTTACTTTTATGAAGATTTCATTCGTTAAGTTCAATATAATCACGTAGGTTTGAAACTAATAAGTACCAAAAATTTCTAAGTTTAACCCTTTTATATATTTAATAATAAATTAAAATTTTTTATTTCATCGACACAAACTATTAATTGTTGCTTTGTATCTGAAATTTTTATTGTTTTTTAAGTATAAGATATGATTTGTATAGTGTAATAATATTAATAGAAATAATATTAAAATTTTGTTTACATAATCCCTACATAAATATTAAACATTGCGCCTGAAAGTAGGCTTCTTCTTTGTACTGTTCTGAATTTAGGATTATGTACTCTATTATAATAAGTTGAGGGTATTATAAGAGATTAAATGATAAATTATTAAATTTAAAAGATATGGCAGTGATTTTTTTTATTAAAGGAATCAGTATAGTAATTAATAATATACAATAAGATAAACTCGAAAAAAATTTAATTTATGTATGTTTTTAATATTTACTTAAGTTACATTAAATTAAATTTTTTTTTATAAAACTAATTCAAGTCAAAATATAGTATTGTTAAGATTTTATACAAATTACATACAAATCAATTAATTTGAATACAAATTAAAATATGTACAAATTACCTGTCACTTTCAATAAAATCCCATTTTTAGTCAACGTTCTTCTATTTCAAGTTATATAGGATTTTTCAAAGGAATTTAATGGAATAAACACTGAAATATAAATATAATATATACGAAATAAAAATATTAAAAATATACATATTATACTATACTTTTTATTAATTTATATTTAGGATAAAATATTACATTATATTATAGTGCATAATGGTACTTGTTAAAACAGTCCAAACACATTTATGGTGATTTTGGACAATTGGGGCTATATGTTATAGTTTTTTTTGACAATTTTCCTCGCTTCCTGCCATTCGACAATTCGCATCTTTTTCTGGTAACATAGGATGCACATGCTTCTTATAGGCTTATCCTGTTGATTCTTACGAACTTCTAAATGGTGAGACACTTTCTTCATTTTATTTTTTTTATTGTCAGGGGTTGGTATTTTTCAAGGACAACCATTCTGTAACAAAGTTCCCGGAATTTTCTTCTCTCAATTTTTTGATTTGTGGCTTTTTGATACACGATATGTGTATTTATTATTTATGGTTATTCCTAAGAGAAAATGTAATGTTAATTTGCGATACCATTTGATGCTTTTCCGTATCGTTGCATATGACACTATTTGGTCGCTTCTATCGATGCCAGTTTTTCCATTATTATATGCGATTATCGCCAAAGGTTTCATTTTCGGAGGACGACCGCGATGAGTGGAATCCCAGCTTGGTTTCATAATGGGTGCATGTTTTGTTGATAATATTTTAAACTCGAGAATATCTCCATTTTAATACCACAATACCATTGTAATCTACTCGTGCTATCATTTCATCTCTTTTCAATGGGTAGGACATAACAAAATTCGGCATAAAATTTTTGTTGTAACGTACACTTCCAACAACATGTGTCTTCGAGTTTAAAAATTTGAATGCTAATTCGTAGCTCATATAAAAGTTTTTAACAAACAAAGTATGTCCTTCGTTTAGCAATTTGTTTGCAAATTCAGTGCAGACATCTTTGGCTATGCCAACTTGCCTTTTTTCGCTGGTGTCTCGTTCAACATATATTTTCGCGGATCATGTGTATCCTTCGGTGGAGCACAATCTCAGCATAAAGATCGATAATATTTATATTAAATGCAATAATACTTATCACTGATATCAAATTAAGTGCTTGGATTATTTTTACATCTACAGATTTTTTAATCCTTTTACCAATCGAATAAGAGATAAAATATTACTCTTTTTATATAAATTATTGTTAGCTGAGTATTTTAACTTATTTCCAAATCTATGCGATTAAAATTAAGTTGTTGACAATTTCGTCCGCTAATTTTATCAAGATAATATCTAGTTGTAATCGCTCGATTATGTCCTAAGTCAAAATCTTAAAAGTATCAGCCAGATTAGCATAAACATAATTCTCTAATGTTAGATGTCTATAGAATTATAGTTTGGTCTATATTATGAAAGTTCAATATGTCTTCGTATGTCAAACAAATATACATCTATCGTTTCATTTTTATCTTCTAAATATATACAATATTTTCATTATTTAATTTCATATTTATTCTCTTTTCTTTGATATTGTCAATAAAAGTATTATTTTCATAACCGTGTTTTCATTATCATCATTACCATCTTCGTTTTCTTTTTCATTTTTGTTAAAGGTTAGCTTATTTTCATTTGCAGATAATTCCGAGTTTTCCTGAACAGTTTGCTGCTGAAATTGAATACTTCTTTTTAATTGGTATAAATAAAATTTTCCAGTGATATAAGAGTATTAGTTGCATACAAGTATACACTAGATCTTGATTTACGAATTCATTTTTTAAAATATTAGAATAAGGTTATGTCTGTTATAGGCGTTAGCGTCGATGAATCGATGATATTGAGTTAATTATATTATTAGTCTAATTTAAGAGAAAATTAAACTGATATTTAAAATTAAATAAACTTTAAAAAAAATTATGTAAGAGAAAATAAAAGGAACATTGATTTTGCATCGAAGTTCACGTTCAGTTTTGCAAGTGGGTTTGGGAATGATGCAAGGAATAGGATAATTTTAGGATAATTATTGATTAAATTTATAAGATAATTATTGATCGAGAAATCGCTAAAAAGGGAAATCATGTTCTTTCATTTTTTCGAAAATATTAAAAGAAATTCTTTTAATACAGTGGCATTTTTTCAATAATTTTATGATCAATAATTTGAGTTTCTAACGTTGAGTTGATAGAATTATCAATTTAATTTAAGAAATGTATCCAAAAAATCGTGCGAAAGAGAAAAAAAAGGAACGATCAAAATTAATGAGTACAGTGGAAGAATAGAGAAGATTTGTACATTCAAGTTTACATGTCGTTTTCCAGATGAGTTTAGAAATGATGCAACAAATGATGTACGTGCTGGTAGAAGTAGACGGACAACGACTTTCACGATTGAAAGACACAGCAAATCCTTTATTTTGGTTCGAACGTGTCAACACATAAATCTATCTTTTAAAGTAATATCCTCTTAACAATCCTTTATCAATAATTACCTCGTGAGTCTTATTAAACCGATTATAAATATATTATGTATTCATCATCGTAGAATACTCGTATGTCATATTCCGTGAATTCGCCAACTTTTGAATCGATTTCTGCAATGGCCACATCATGTCCGTCCATTTTTAACAGCATTTCTATCATTTTTATATTGCTAAATAAATACATTTTTCACATAAGTGAACGTAAGTGTAAACTTAAACTTAAAGATTTTTTTTATTTCTTCATCGTACTCCTCCATTTTGATTATTCTATTTTCTTCTCATTTTTCATCCAATTCTAAAATTAATTCGATAATTCTATTAACTCGGTAAGGAATTGAAATTATTCAATGTGTTAATAAATAGAGTGAGATAACGACTGTAGGAACGAATGAGATAAATAAAAGGGCCAATGAGCGCCAGCACTTGTTATATATATATATGTACCACACAACACACACACACACACGCGCGCGCGCGCGCGCGTATATTAAATGAATGTAACACGTTATTTATTTTTAAAATAACATCTTTTTATTATTATATTGTAAAAAATTACAATATGTCAATTTTACATTACAATGTGTCATTACAATATTATATATATATATATATGTATGTATGTTATATAATTATTTGTTTGTTACTTTGGGCTGACCTCTTTCTCTGCAATATTTCGATGACATTCTATGTGCTTGAAAATACATATAATCGTGCTTTAATTCATATTTTATTTTTCCCTGTAAGATTTTATTTATTAAATTGCATCATTCCATAATAAAATAATGTGCAAGAGTGTTAAGCACAATATTGTGCACATCAATACAGTGAAAATGTACTGTAGACAATGCTTCATCATTTAATATTTTTATAAGTTTATTTTTAATATCTATATTATGATAGACAATATAAAATCGCTGTTCGGCAATTTCTATAGTATGCTTTAGCGTTTCTGTAATTTTTTTATCTTTCAATATTGCAGTGCATTGAGAATTTACCACGTCATCAGGTTCATTTATCTGTCGATATCTATAAAAATAAGTGAATAACGTGTTTCGACGCATGAAGGAATTCATCGAAGATTCGAATAATGGGTTGTTTACTTGTGATCGATTATTATTTCTACATATAATATCACTCTGATTCAATTACCACTGAGATCCTTTGTTACCACTATAAACGGTATTAATCGCATAATCGCGATCAAGGGCGATTGTAAGTTGCCGAATCTTAGTATATTCACAATCAATAGAGCTACACTTATACGAGAGATCTCGGTTGTTTTCCATGTGCTGCGACTGTGAGGTGCAACGAGAAAATAAAATCGACGACAGCTATTAACGTTCGAAGTCTACAATTCTACGTTATTTTAATTTGCATTAAATAATCCGATTATTATTATATTATATTTCTTTTTTACATACACGCAAGCATCATTATTGTCTTATATACGTCTTACCATAACGATAACATTTACTATTATTGCGATTTAATCATATTTTTCAAAATGAAAATGTTATTATTAACGATTATCTTTATACTTTACTTGATGTCGAATATGCGATTTATAAGAATGGCAAGTGCGTGAGAAATGACCGTGGTCATTCATTTATTTCATATTTTCTTTGTATATCTCTTCTTATAATATTGTTCAATGATCGAGTATCATTAAAATACAATACAAATGTCAAATATAGATTCTCGTTTCAATAGGGATCAAGTACAAAACAAACAAAAAAAATGAAAGCAAAATATCGCTCTTTCGAAAGTATTTCCACATTGCATGTAATTATGACTGCACTTGGTACGAATATTCAAAATTAACAAATGTCTATGTATATAAATCTAAATGACATTACTTTACAGAATATATGAGCTCAATCAGATTATGGAAGCTTTTTCTTCTTCTCATCATCCGTCACATTCTTTTCTTTTTTTTTGTTTTAATCAACTATTGAAAATATCCGACCATTTGTAATGGAGTCGATTTGAAATTTATCGAACTTGCTTATTGTTCACATAATCTCAATAGATTTCGACGACGATAAAACAATAAATAGAAACAGAGACATTACAAAAAAATTAATTAATATGTCACACCCGCGTTATTTCTGTTTTTTATTAGATAATATTTCAAGAGTAAGATAGACTGACTGTTAACAATGCATGCAGAAGATTGATAGATTCATTTAATGTGTTAAATCATCAATAATTATCATATTTTTTGCCGGTCATGAGAAAATACTTTACTTTCATTTTCCTTATTTTATCTTCTTTCTTTTTCATTTTTTGTTTTTACTTTTTACCTTCACAAAATTTGTCCGAATGTTTTCAATTATTTAGTTGATAGCAAGATCTCATTACTTGAGCAGTTGTTCAAGATTCAATTATATAACGATTATTGCGACAATCAAATGTTTGTAACGGTCATATGTTTTACCAGATTTCATTTAAAATTGAATTATTGAGGTTGTATAATTGTTTTATTACAAGACAAATATCGGAGTCGAGTATATGCTGCGTATAATAAATTAAGCGAGACATTTATTTGAAGACAAGATGTTTCACAACTTTTGTTTAGACGATTGATTTAAATATAAAATTGTTGAAATAGCTGGAACTTTATATTGGTTCACTAGTAAGAACTCTACGTCAACGTTTACAGAAATTACTATTGAAGAATTGTCTCGTGGAGGGAACATTAAATAAAATAAATCATTTAATTGCGTCCAGTTGACAAGAAATTCAAAAAATGTATGTCAGAATCTTATATATCAAAGCTTGGTAAATATGATGCTGCCATTACATTTAATGATGGCAATGCTGGTAAATTGGAAGTTTTGGAAGTTTCTTAGAAATGCTTGGAGTGGAATGTGACTGTCAGAGCTAAGGATGTGAAGCAAGTCAACAAGGCAAAGTTACATGCTTAAAATGTCTAAACAGATGTGATCTTTGATTCTCTTGCACAGTATGGAAGAAGATAAACATTACAATAGCAGAAGATTTTAGCTGCTTTTTCTATGAAAAAGTAAGTTTCCATTAAAATTATTTTTTAATCCTAATTTCTGAAAAGCTTCAATCTTTTTTAGATAAATGATCTGTTTTCTCAGGAATTATTTAAGATTGACTATTGATTATTCTATAGTTCATTTATAACATTCTTTTGATACTGACTATTTAAAATTGTAGAATAAAAATATTCAAGGTGAAAACAAAAGAAGATAATTATGCTAGAATAATTACATAGAATAATAATTTTATTTTAACTTCTGGCATATGTAGTTCAATGAAACTAGAGAAGTAAGTTCATGAAGCATATAAGTGACTTACTAAAGTTTCATTAGTTATCAAGAAGATGGATCATGAAGTTAGTAAATTTAACATTAGTGGGACTGATTATTTATATAAATATCCTTAACATTTGTTGTTTTATGTTATTGTGTTTTGCACATTTGCATCTTGAAAAAATATATACAGGGTTTAATCGTCCTAGGCTTTAATTGCCAAACTTTGTTAGTATATTCTATTGGTATAAGAAAAAGAAAATGTTATATAAACGTGGATTGTTTCTTTTTAAGCTTTATTAAAATGTTATAACACGAATACAGTATACGAAGAGAACAGTATTGGATACTTGCTGTTAATGCGATTAAATATAATAATAAATAGGCAATATTTACATTAATAATACATATGTTAATGGTCCTGTATTTTTCATCACATCGGTTGACTACAAGTACACATTTGCATTTTCTAAGATATGAATTATCATATCTTGTAGTAGGTCCTATTTTGTTCTAAGAGACTTTGTGTAAAACATGTGACTGCAATTACAATGATAAGAACAAAGTATAAAAAAAGAATAAATATAAATTAGCTTAATGAAAACTTAATACTTTGACTGTCGCGCACATTTGATGTGGTTTGTCCATGGAACCAACATGAATTTTGTATTATGCGATGCATATTATGTTGAAATATTATTTACAACAGATAAGTTGAGTTGTCTAATCATGTTTAATGCATTTTTTCGAAAAAATATTTCATCTTCCGATTTTAGAATGAAATTAGCAATGCATTTAGTGAAATGTTCTGACAATGAAGTTTGCATTTCTTCAAGTGATTGCTTACAGAAAAAACCTCGTCGCAAAATAAAAAAGATACTCGGAAAAGCACGAAATGTAAGACAATTTTGACAAGTATATTACGAAAAAAATTTAAAGCAGCTAGGGAGAATAAGTGTAAATTCTACTAAAAAGGGGGTGACATATTGTGCCGATTGTATTGGTTCATATTTTCTTTTGCCTAGAGTGCTTCAATGTGATTCATTATAATACACATGATAATATGTATTTTTCATGCGTTAATAAAATTATTTTTATATGTTCTATATGGCATTGATTTCTTCAAACCATTATAGTAACAATGGTATTATTGAAAAATTTATCAGTATCGATATTTATTCTAATTATATATTTTAACTATTGGTCGCGTCGCCGGTCACCGGTTGTCTCCACGGTGCTGGAGTCAAGTCGAGTGCCGGTCAATAGTGACCCCCACAGTAGTCAACGTGTTAATAATATTTTAAGTGAAATGAAACAAAAGAATAAATGAAATTCGTAGAGTAATAATAAATTCGATTTTCGATCGATTTCGATCTTGTACCGTCCAGAACGATGGATATTTTGAAATAGAATATTAATTAATTTTAGAAGTGTTAAAATATAAATATTGCAGATTTATCCTTACATTGTATTATAGTAACCGAAATTTCGATACTCATTCTTTTCGTATTCCACAGTATTTTTGTAATTATTTTTTAATAAGGAATTAAAATGAGTTAAAAAAGTACTTGTATTTTTATTTTTTTTTTTATAGAAACTTAATACAAATGAATGATATACTAACAAAAATTGTTTTCATTAATAGTACGCTATACATAGAGATATACGAATTAAAAATTTGTCATAATGCGTTTTCATAAACAAAAAAATTATATAATAAATATAAGAATTTGAAAATCAAGAAAGTGTTTGTACATTTATATGATTCTACTGTTTAATTTTCACATTATCCTGTGAATGGATTTGTTTCTACGTCATTTTTTCGAGATTTCAAGGTGATCGAAGTTTTTTCTTTAAATGGATATATATTATTTTCATCATCGCGATAGGACAGTTTCGCTGAAGACGAATGAAATTGATTGAACGTGACGAATGAACATGACTTGGAGCAAAAAAATCACAAAATTTAAACGATTTATACTAATAATGAAATAATAATGATAGAAAGATTAATTAAGGAAAATTCATTTTGATAATTGCGCAAAATAATGTTCTTTAATTTCAATAAATTGAAAAAAATCTAATTTGTTAGATTTAGTGAGCTTGCAGGGCATCGGATGTCTTCCCTACGACCAACTCAGAGCTGCAGAAATTTTTTGTTGATTGAATACTTGATGGCGATGCATTGTGAGCTTGAAATTCATCCCGTTGAAACCACGTTCGATATTTTTGAGGCCTGGAAATGTCTTTTAATGGTCTAACTTTTATGAAAGCTTTCAACTTAAGATCATGTAGAAGTCATTTTATTATTAAATTCGATTCACCTTGACTTCAACTATTATGTTGCGTTGATGAAAATGTCTGGACCCATTAAGGAAAAAAACAAACTGATTTATGATATAATGATGGAAGAAAAGCATGAAAAAATTGATTCTTACGATAATAGATAGCCTAGTCAAACAATTTATTCCTTCTACATTTTTATGATTGTATGTATCAATAAAAATAACGAAGATATATATCTTTGTAAAAGAATTACTTCGTCACACTGTACATATTATCGACTGTCAGAATCTTTCAATGAAATACATTATATGACTTCAAGAAATGTTCCTTATTTTCGATATTTCAGAGTTTCGTCCTTTCTCCAAATGTTTTCGCCAATCTAGGAGTAGTTTTATTATGTATGAAGATTTACCGATGGATACCGACAAGTTGACCGATTTGATGGTTGTGTATGGACAAGAAATTGCTCAACAATGTTACACCGTAGTACGTTTATCTCCACGTGTCTTTTTTTCTTTTTTCTTTTTTACACACAGTATTTAGTAGTACTGATTAAAAGTGGATTAAAAGAGAGGATTTTATGTCTGTTAATTAACCCTTTCGCTACGGCGAGCCCCGCCACGGAGTGCCTCGTGCGGAACGGAGCGCCGTGCCGAAAGTGGGAACATTAAGAGCGCGCATTCTTCAGCATTCGGGCCAAATCTTTTGTCTCAAAAGCGATGTTGTGACTGTATTTAGAAGCAAAATTATTTGTGCTCATAGCAATGTGTTAATAATTTTTCTTGAACGTATTTTTATATTTCAATAACACAATTAATATTTTTATTAAATCAATTAATATTTTGAACTATAGTCACCCGTCGTATACAGGCGGCGTTTTGTGGCGGGTGACTATGGTCATCCGTAGTAGCGAAAGGGTTAAAAATAAACTCGTATTACTAATTTTATATTACTTGGAATATGCCTGAATACTTATGTAGATGTACAGAAATATGATTGAAATATTTCATCCACGGACTGATTCATAGTAATCTGATCCTTGTAATACAAAATAATAAATATAATGTTAATTAACTGCTTCGTTATCGCTAGTTTGACTATCAGATCGTCCTTTCAGAATTACAAAGAGATCATGATTCATATAATTCGACCAATCACAGAATTTTTTCTCTTGCGCAAACTTTATCAGCCTATCTAACTTTCTTCTACTTGAACTGATCTTTTTTCACTGATTTTTGTGAACTTAATTATTCGTGGCTTTAGCCGTTTCTGGTATGTATGAAGGATTTTGAAGGTAAACGACTTTGGTCGATTATAATATATGAGGAAAATTTTATGATGAGCGACTATAGTCACCCGTGGTAGCGGAAGGATTAATATAATATTCCTAATAATATTGAGAATCTATTTGAGGGTGGATTTATAATATGCACAGGCTAATAGGAATTACAGCAGGTGCTGTAATAAATGAGTGGAATTAATATAAACTAATTATCATGATGGATTGGTAAAAGTGAAGTTAATATCTGGAGGTCTGACAACCAAATTGTTAATCACTGGTGGCTTATACATTGCAAATAATCGAGGGTAGCGTCAAATTATTTAGTTCATTCGGAATATTTTCGATCAGATCAAATAAAGTTTAGATAAAATTTAATTATACTATAATTTACAATTCCATATCTGACAATCACGACAACCAATTGTGGATCATTAATAACGACCAAAGATGTAATTTATTACCACAATTTTCTGAATAGAAAATATCGGCTGGTCTATATACTCCCTACATTTACTACCAGCACTTATAATTGATACGGTTATGTTGTGTTTGTGGATAAACAATTGTAGTAAATCTCTCTATCTTATTTTTTAGAGAAGAAGTTGATGCAAGCAATATTCTTTCTTGGATTTAAGGTTTTATCAAACCACTTGCGGTGGAAAGACGTGCCATGCACGTCGAGATGTTTTTGTCAGAAATTGTCAACGATGTGTCGTACACGTTGGTAGGTAATCGTCATAGAAATAAAAATGACGTGGGTGGCACGTCGACTGAGATCATCGTCGAAGTAAAATTTTTGCAATTTACAATACATTTTCTTATATGCTAGTCAAATAAAATAATGCATTTATTTTATATTAGTAATTTCAACCTATATTGTAAAAAGGAGAACGATAGTGAAATAATGATATTATTTTGACAAATACAAAAAGAAAACGTCTAATTAAAATAGATGGTGAAGATAGTCATAGCGTTTGTGATAGCGATGAAATTGTTTTTCCCCACTATGAAAGCGATGCAGAATCATATCTGATAATGAGGAAGAAAGTAGAAATGAGAATTGTGAAATTAATCTTATATTTAAGGAATGGATATGAAAAGACACTGAAAATAAAAGCAGAATATGGTTATGTTCACGAATTTTGGGACTAAATATACTAGTAGGACGTATCTGTGTAAAATTCTTTGTGCAAGACTCTACAATCTTCCCGTTTCAAGTGACCCCTCACGGAGAGTCGTAGTGTAGTGTTCTGCCACGCGCATCTATGTAATAATTGCCAGCGCAAGTGGTTAAATATGTAATTATTGAATAAAAGTTTTTGAATGAAAAATTGAATGAACTAACAAGGAAATTAGCAACCGGAGATCGTGAATAGTTCTTTTTCTTTTTATGAAGGATTTTGTTTTCAACGATATTTATTTTCAAACATATCTCTTAAAGAATCTCATTGAAATGCATCTACAAGTTCGTATAAAATAATAGAAGTATCTTCTTTCTTGCATTTTTCGTTCACTGCCCGTCTATCATTAATTATCGCTTTCTAATATTTATTTATCGAATTTTCGAGGTTTTACTGGAAGCATTAAACATTGAAATTTGTTTCCCGGCTTTTTATAACGTTCAGATTTTCGTGAAAGAAACAAGATTGTCAATAAAGATGAAGAAGAAAAAATAATTTTAATCCACATTTTGTCAAAGTGAGGATCAATGATTTTTCTTATTTAAGGGATTTTGATCAAACGGAATGTTACAGGGGGAGAGCTAAAGTTACAATTGTTGGGATATTTTTATCCATAATAAAAAGATTTGGTCGGATATTTTTTCTCTTATCAATTAACTTATTACTTACAAAAAAATATCCCGCCATATTTTTAAAAACTTATATAAAGTAATCAAATATTTTTATGTACTTAGATGTAAATATTTCCTCCATGAATTTAAATCATAAGTCATGTAAAAGCAAATATTTTTCAGAATATCACTATTAGACGACTTGTTCTTCAATATTTATTGGAAGGCAATGAAAATTAGTGTGAAATTAATAATGTAATAATTATGCATCAGGTTAATACATAAGTATATCGAAGTTACTATCTCTAAACCTTTGGGTCTTGTTGGATACGTTGAATGAATGGTGGAGAAGAACAATATTAAGCTGCTTCTACCTGATTTTATAGTTTAATGTAAAAGTGAACATCGTTCAAGTAACACATATACCTATCTTGAGTACGAAAGGAAAGTACGTTAGCTTTAAACATTAATAATATTTTTAATGCATATAATCAATTCCAATTCTGCAAAATGGAAAATATCTATGAAGGAGAGTAAAATTTGTGTATATATTAAAACAAAAAAAAGTATTGCAATTATTAACGAGTATATTTATAATTACTTGTGATATTACGCGAAAATGATGGTCAGTGCGAGAGAAATGATCAATATTCTTCGTTTATGTGTTTTATATCCTTTTTACTATATTATTTTATAAAATATTATATTTTTTTATAAAAATTTATTTCCAAAAATTTTATTTTATAAAATATTTTATTATAATTTTATTATATTAATTTGAAAGTACTGGTTGAACACAATACAAATATAAACTATATATTTAACATTTAATAGGGGATCAAGTGCAAAAAAAGTATAGAATTGCATTCTCGAAATGGATGTACAAAATTATATATTATATTCAAGATTATATATTCAATATTATATATTATAATATATAAACGACGTTACTGTAGAATAATTGTGTTCTCAATTAAATGAATTACGTAAATTTTTCTTTCTCCGCATTATACGCCGCTGTTTCTTTTTTTTGTATTTCACCATTAAATAAACGTTCGACTGTTTAATTATATCGATTTGAAATTTATTGAAGTAATAATCTGGATTATTATCTAAATGATTTTTAATTGAATTGGGAGATGATATATCAAGAATAGAAAAAACTATTGTAAAATTTGGCGTAAGATTTGAAAAAAAATATAACGAATGCATAATGTGAGCGGTGTTGATCTTTTTTATTGTTTATTTCTTTATTTCTTTATTTTTTTTTATATATTGAATAATGTTTGAAGACATTAGGCTGAGGGTTAATGTCATGTGTACAAGTTTAATATAGGTTTTTACTTCTGCTGATTACTTTTGCTTTTACTGCACATTTCTTGTTTATTTTGTTAAGACTGTTAATCAACCTTGTTTTCATAATGCTTTTTTTCAACCATTAGTCCTGGCGTAATTCTTGATTGATTTTAAAGAAAATAATCACATTCTAAAAATTTATATTCTTAAAAATAAAAAAAATTTTTATTAAATAAGAGAAATAAGAATCATGTCGAAGAATGGTGTATTATTTTACATTGTAACCATTTTTGAGTTATAATGGTTATATAAAAAATGTAACTAGTGTACCATTTTTTTGATGGAGAATAGATCATGCATAAAAATACAGTTTTTTGAACAATTTGGAATAGTCATTATATCGTTTAAACTTCCATATTTAAAACGAGATCTAATTCATTAAAATCGGATCAACGATCACGTTGGAAAACATTGTTGGTATAAACTCGAGTGAACTTATTGTTTTCGATCATTTCCAATAATTTTGTAGAAAAATAATTTTTCTATAGCGACGTCATTTGAGATTTTTGATGAAGGAGGATGTAGGTTTTATTTGTGTCAGATGGAGGTTTGACTACTTTGGTTGCATAAATTGATACTTCGATTTTTTGAAGGGATTTATGATAAACATGAGGAAATATATCTTCAGCTATTTGTCTTTATATTATTCATAAGTTGGAACTATCAACAATGTTTTTTTTTTATTGTGGTTTTCGCTACAGGAGTATTCACCTTTATATTATTATTATTACTATTATTACTACAATAATAATAAGAAGAAGAACAAATAAATATATAATTAAATATTGTATCAGATAAATTCGAAGAGTAATGGCCTATTTCTTTTAAAGCTTCAATAAATGATAAATGTAATTCATAGCGAAAGCCGTAAAAGATATTTGATAAGAAGTTGTAACAGGAAGATAAAAGTAAAAAATAATCCTATATTTTTGTAAAAAAAGAAAAAGAAATTGTTTCCCATGCAGGATGCAAAAAAATGTTTCAAACGTAACAAAAAGAAAAATTACAATTACTTTACGAAGATCACATAAATGCAAAAATGTTGAAACCATTTATCACATTTAACATATTCAATCCAGTCATCTTGTATCGATGTACAACTGTACTGCTCCCCATAACTGAAAAAATATTCAGAAATTTCTAAATCCGGAAAATTTTCATCCGAATATGAATCTTCCGTTATCTTTTCACGCGATTAGAATATCTTTGGTACATTTTATGTGAAAATTTCATATAATATAGTCATTGAATTCATTCTTCATCTTGTTCAGATTTCAACAATGATTTTTTTTCATCATCTTTAGGTTATTATTAGTTTTTTAATTGATTTTTCTCTATATTTTTTTTCTTTTCCACTACCTATAGACTTTGATGAATATTTTCAAATTAATAAGCCGTATCAATATGTTTCAGAGAACACGTATCAACCTATCCAATAAGAAGTTATTAAGTTATTATACGAAAACATTTCCATAAAAAAATTTGGAGCATATAAACAAATAACAAAAAGTAATCTCATCTTAAATACATAATCTCAGCTTAACAAATATAATTTTAAGATGACTCAATAAGGAGTTAACTAATCCAGAGTTTAAAATTTAAGTAGTGCCTCTAGACGAATTGAAAAGTCGATACGAATATTTACTTTTTCTTTAGAAGACTGAAAATGATTGAATGACAACTGCTATTGTTAGCGTATATAAACGTACGCTTTATTGTAGTAAACGGGTAAATAATAAACTTAAAATATCAAACACGAATTTAATAGGGTAGCTACTTCTATACAGTGTCCATATAATTTCAATTAATCAAACTGCTCCTTTATCAACTTAACCCGTTCTTGCCTACCATTGACTATACATCATATATATCAACATATGTATGTCGGATATCTCATAGGCTTGTTTTTCTATTCTCACGAAGCTTGTCAATAGTTACAATTTGAAATATGTCATTTACGTATGTTCAGTTCTTCATCACCGTCGAAGCGTGTAGACGTGTTTAATGCTCAGTGAAGTTTATAATATAATAAGTAACGACCTTCTATTGAAAGTGAATTGAAACAGAAATAAACCAAGTGTTTACTAAACTTACTCGTGGAAAATCCGACTCTTCTAATCTTTAATCTAAATCATAGCCTCTTGTCTAGTTATTTCAATTTGAATTAATTAGCTTGAAGATGGCCCAATAATTCAATTAGGCTTTCATGATCAAAAATATAATCGCATTGTTCTATCTCCTCCGTGACAAAAGGATAATTTGTCCCATTTCTTAAATCACACAAACAACAGTAAAAAACGTAAGCTAGATATAGTTAAAAAAAAATGTAAACACTAATCGGAACGAATCGTCAACAAGCCATGTTGCAATATTAGAATCTACAGACGATTCTATGGATGTAGTTGAAACGTTTACAAGTCACATACGCAAAAAGATCCTCCTATCCCACCAATCTTCCTTGATGATGTCATCGACATTTAAAATAATGATAACATCTATCGAGAAAGAGGTTAACAAACTTAAAATAAAAAATAATCAAGTTAAAATTTTGCCGGCTAATCCAGATTTCTACAGAAAACTTTTATTCCTGATTCTTAAAGTTACTAAAAACCCTGAATGCAAATGTTCACACATATCAACTGAAACAAGAAAGATCTTTTCGTGTGGTACTTCTCAACATCCACCACTCAGCTAACTTAGATGAATTGAAGTTTGAACTCTTAAATCATGGCCATGAAGTAACTAACATTAACAATATACGGCATAGTATCACAAAAAACCCGCTATCCTTATTCTTTATTGATTTAAAGCAAAAGCCAAACAATAAAGAAATCTATAACATCAACCATTTAATGAATTCTGTAGTAAAAATTGAACTGCCTTTTATTAAAAAAGAGATAGTCCAATGTAAAAGGTGCTAAAGGTACGGCCACACACAGCAATATTGTAACCACAATTACCGCTGCGTTAAATGTGCAGGTCTTCATCCTACAGATTAGTGCGCTAAATATCTAGAAACTCCTGTGAAGAGCATTTGATTTACCAACCTTACCAGAGATAACCACAGTGACATTTGTCAATGATACAGCTTTATTAGCATCCCAATCAAACCCGACAATTGCCTCCTCAACTCTCCAGCGAGATCTCGACTCTATGGAAAAATGGTTCCGCAAATGGCGCTTCAAAATAAATGAAAGTAAATCTAGTCATATAATCTTCACGCTACGAAAACAATCCTGCCCACAGGTGACCATAAATAATATTCCAATTCCAAACAAAGATTCAGTCAGATATCTGGGCATGATTCTGGACAGAAGAATGACATGGAAACGACACATCATAGATAAATCCAAGCAACTTAAAGTAAAATTTAAAAAATTTTACTGGCTCATTGGCAGACGTTCCAACTTAAGCGTGTAGAGTAAAATAATGCTATATGAAACCATTTTAAAACCTGTTTGGACGTATGGGATCCAACTATAGGGAATAACTAGTAATTCCAAAATATAAATTCTTCAATGATTCCAATCAAAAACTCTAAGATCCTTGATAGATGCGCCTTGATATGTTACTAATGAAACAATACATCGCGACCTTAAGATACCTACAGTCAAAGAAGAAATATCCAAATTCAGCAATAGATATAACATAAGAATTAACAACCACCAAAACCCACTAGTTACTCAATTACTTGACATGACGGATCAGATCCGCAGGTTAAAAAGACATTACCTTCTAGATTTAAACATTAGATTCAGCTAGAATCAAACATTCGATAATCAATTATTATTCATGTTATAGTATCACGTCAGAATAATTTACTTATAATTCTCAATGAGAATTGATTGTAAACTACTTCCAAATAAAAAAAAATTTACATATGTTGCGAATGAATATTTATCTTTTGGAATTTCAAGGGGTAAATTAAAGTCAAGTCCTGGTATCAGATGCATTTACATTTTGATACGTATAAAAAAGAGAAAAACGTCCTTCAACGAATGAAAGAAAAAAGAGAAAAAATGTTCTTGGATGCATGGAAGAACTTATGGAAGATTCGATAAGTTGTTTATTATTTCTATATTTTCTTCGATTCTCCTTTAACTATGAGATTCTCTGTGTTCGTTAAATAATATATACAGGATGTCTCATTTATTTTGAAAAATTGTAATATCTCGTGAGAAACCGAATTTAAAACACAAGTTTTTGTACGGAGTTATATAATATGAAGGGATATATCATGTGGTGTCAATTTTTTTATGTTTCAAGCAGTGGGGGAAATTTTTAAGTCAAATTCATTTTTTTTAATCGAACTATATAAATGTTTTTTAATATTTGGATTACATTTGTTGAGACGAATTCAACGACGTGCCATATGAGGCTATTAGTCATTATAAAATGTTATAAATTATATCAGGTTTATGAATTTCTAACGAACTGAATTATGAATTTCTTACGAAATAAATGTTATTTACTCAGTTAGATAGAATTAAAATCATAAAAAGTGATAAAAAGTTTGTCTTTTGTTTACAGCATGCAATTTAATAGTCAGGAACTAGCGATATAGGCTTGTACTCCTTGCTATTAGGATCTCATGAATTTATAATGTAATATATAATATTTTATAATAATAAATGACCTCTACAGAAAGTTGTCGAATTCGTCTCCAAAATAAACCATTCAACCGTGAAAAAAGAATATATAGTTCCATTAGAAAAAAATGAATTTGGCTTTGAAATTTTCCATGTCATTCGACCTACAAAAAAACAAATTTGGCATCATATGATGTTTCCGATCATACCAAACAAACCTCTCTAAAATTTTTTTTGCTTGCTTCAATCTCTCACGAAGTATTTTAATTATTCGAGAGATAAATGGGACACGTTTATTTATATTTTTATGGCACTTATATAAGCGGAGCAAAAAGAATTTACAACTCCGTCAACGTGCGTTTTCTAGTTATTTCCCAGGTTGAGGAAGAAGGAATCAACATTCCAAAAACGCATAGTCGCGATCAAGGGCGATTGTAGTTTGCCGAATCTCGGTATATCCACAATCGATAGAGTTCCACTTAAACGCGAGGTATCAATTGTTTTTAATGTCGCCGCGACTGTGAGATTCAACGATAAAATGAAATTTGCAACAGCTATTAACATTCAGAGTCTGAGGGATCTGATAAATTTGTCCAAAGAAATGCCGAAATTCAAGATCTTTCAATGAAAGGATTAGTTTTTAAATGTTTGTTATCTTTGATATTTCAGAGTTTCGTACATGTATCAACGGCTTATGCCAATAGTCTTTACAATCAGATCGAAGAAAAGTTTTATGATCCACCGATGGATGCCGACAAATTGATCGATTTGACGGACTATGGAGGAAAAATTACTCTACGATATTACACCAAAGTGCGTTTCATATTTATTTATAAAAAAATATTAAAAGAATAGATAGTGCACGTTGATTGATAATCACATAATCGCACAATTTTTTAATTTAGTTTACTTGGAAAATGGCCAAATACTTATGTGTATATGAAATCAGTCACTGATAATGTGGTAAAAAGGAATGCTGATACGATATCGATAGGAATATTTCGTCATGGAATTGGTTGGTAGTAATTTAATCCTTGTGCAATAAAACAATAAATCGTGTATGTTGATTAATTTAATATTTCTTGTGATATCCACATATCGAGAACCTATTCGAGGATGGATCGATAACACGTACGGGCTAGTAGGAATTATCGCAGGCATTTTAATAGGATTAATGCAAACTCATCATTGCGATGGGTCGCTAAAAGCGAACTTGGTACCTGCAGAACTGACAATTAATGGATAAATCGCTAGTGCATGAGACATTGTTAATAATCTAAGATAGCGTCAAATGATCTCGTTCATGATCGAATTAAATAATGAGTTTAGAAAAAATTATATTACTTCATCCTTACTCGAATATTAGTGTATATAAAATGTCGGATTTTTAAATGAGTATTAAAAACGTTATATCTTTTTTTAAAAGAAATATTTATTAAATAAAAATAGGCTTCATTTGCTCGGATATATTTTACCCAACGAGTTTTAATGTAAAATGCCATTCTTAAAGAAAAGGTTTTTTTTTTTTAATAAAATCTGCTATGGAAGTTTTAAGATTCTCTTCATTTTCAAAGTGTTTATCGCATAACAACAGTCCGAGGTATTTAAAGAAATGATAGTCCGTTGAAGATAGGTCAGGTGAATACGGTGGATGTTGCAAAATTTTATAGATTAAGACAGTCAATTTTGCAATGGTCTGTTGCGACGTATGCGGTCAAGTGTTTTTGTGGAGTAATCGATTAACTAGTGATAGAAGTATAATTTTTAATTTGTAATGCATTTGATCAATGTATTGGCAGTATTTCGTGGCAATAATGGTTTCCCCAGTTCGTAGGAATGAGTAATAAATCTTTTTACTCACATTCCGCTAAACTGTTATTATAATTTTTCGCGAATGATTCGGGGCATGAGCTGGTGTCAACAATCGAGCAAATTTCTTTCTATTGTCATGCAATACCCATTTCTCGTCATAAGTGACAATTGGATTAAAAAATAGCTCTCGAAGGAATCGGGTTAATAGCACTTATTAATTTTTTTGACCTTCCTAATTGCAGAAAGGTGCCGTAACATTGTTGAATGGTCAACCTTCATTTTGACAACAAGTTCATTTGTTGTTCCATTTGAATTAATTTCCATCCATGACTTCGGAACATCATTCACAAACCATTTGGGTCTTCCATGCTGTTCATTTTGTAGTGATAAATTTCCAAAATGAAATTTTTCGAAGTAATGCTGCATTTCTCTCTCGTTTACAGTGTCCTATCCAAATGCTTGATTTATGTTGTGTCTTGTTTTCGCAGCTATATTGTCAAGTTCGAACACGTATACAAAAATTACACGTGTATCAGTAGAGTTCATTCTTGTAAAAAATTCAAAGTAAATAACGAAAATAAACAATTTTAGTAAAAGTTTTTTTTAACGAAATATCATTCTAGCAATATATCATAAGACTTTTAATGAGTTTATGTAATAAACGAAAATATGACAGAAGCAGTGTAATTAGCATTCACATGTAATTAAAATCCGACATTTTATATGACCTAATATAATCTTTCAGATCCAACGAAGATATTCCTATTTACAATTACGTATCCGAGGAAAATCCAATCACTTACGACACATTGAAGAAAATGATGTTTAAGTATGAACGATTGATACCGTCTAAAGAAATAATTTGGTACCGTAGTTTTAGGATGACAAAATACCGGTCGGTCTATCTATTCTACGTGTACATTCTGCATTTACTACCAGCTTTTATAATCGATACGATCGTGTTGGGTGTTGGTAAACAGCTAAGGTAAATTTCTCATATTTTATTTTCTGGAGGGTTAGTATTTGAACGCTAGAAGATTGAAACATTTCATACTGGTAATAATCCTTTTCGTTAAAGGTTACTCGGAGTATATAAGAAAATTCATCAATGTCGGATGTACTTTGTTATTTTTCTACTAACGAATGGACCTATACGAATGAAAGATGGAACGAACTGGCAAGGAAGTTAACACCCGAAGATAGTGAATTGTTCTTTTGTAATATAAAAGACTTTGGTTCTAATACTTACTTCCAAGGTTATTTCCAAGGGATAAGAAAATACATTTTAAAGAATCCCATTGAAACGCTTGCACAAGCTTGTATAAAATGACGAAGGTATCTTGTTTCTTGCATTTTTAATTCATCATCCGTTTATTATTGACAATCATTTACAAGTGATACTAAGTTTTCGATTTTTTGAGGTTTTACTGGACCCATCAAGGCTTCAAACTTTTTATAGCTTTTATTTTTTTATGATCACACGGGCTATTGTTTCCAAACTACTTCTACGTTCGCATCTTCGTGAAAGAAGCAATATCGTCAACGAGGATGAAGAGGGAATAATAATAATAATAATAATAATAATTTACGCTTTCATCATAGTATAAGTAAATTATTTCTCTCATAATAATAGAACTTTGTTAAACGGTTTTGTGAGATGTATGGGGTAAAAATACTTTTGATACGGGGGTATATTTTTGTCAATTTTTACTCGTAAAATATCGAGCAGGTTTGATTTTTTTTTGCGTTATTTTGAAGGTCTGGTATTTTTTATTCCTCTTGACGGCGGCTATATTGTAGGTCGCAGGTTGATTCAAAAAAAAAAAAAAAAGAAAGAAATTTCAAACGAATTCTCAATCTGTTCGAATGTTCATATTGAAATGTACGTTGTACAAAATAAAAAATATGCGAGAAGAAAATTTAAAAAATTCAATTGCTCTTTGAAAAATTAAGTATTAATTTTTTTCAATAGTTTACTGACTTTCCAAATAACAAATATCTAAGATAAAACAATCTAGTCTAATTATTTCAATAAATTAGTAAAAGTTCAATATACTTTGAACATACATTGTTTTTAAATCAATCGGTTGAGTAATTTCTTTTTTGTAATTTTTACCATCAGAGTTGAGTATATTTAATATATTTACAATTGATATAAAATGCCAGCTCCGAGAAGTGAATCTTTCTGAAATTTTGAATTCTTTTTTCAACAGCTGTTTTCTTTTTTTTGGCAGATTTGCTCGTTTTTTTAAATCCCTTGTTGTTCTTGCGGGATGCAGGACATCACAGACCAACTTTGAACTCAATTTAAAATAAGTAAATGTTTATAAATAAACTTAGGACTTGTGCTGCCATTTACTGTATTTTGATCAAGTAAAATTGAAGTTCGGAATATCTAAGGTATGTTACACACCTATTGCATAGAAAATTGGTTTTGCATTAATTTTTGATTCTTTATTATTGAAAATTTTTAATTCATTCACGCTTTAAATAATGTAATTCTATATATAAGTGTGCTAGAAATGATTTTCTAACCTTATGTCTCGTTCGTACTTAAGATAAAATGCAATCAATGAGAATGAAAAACAAGCTATTGTACATATAGTACTATAATGAAAATAAAGGAAGAGTCGACTCTTTTGATTAGTTACGTCACTCATTCACTGTTAGTAGAAAAATTAATCATTGGCCTATAAGAATTTTCTTCGGGATGCCGGTAGAAATGTTAAAATTTCCCCACAATTTTGTTTGAAATAACTCTATATGCATCTTTGTAAGGATTGCTTATTAGAGCGTTTCAATATATCATTCCTTCGAATTGATTTAAGATTAGGAATTAAGAGTATACTCAGACTTGATATTGAGCAGATGAATTCTCTGAAGTTATAGTATATGAAAAACTACACCGACGTATGATTTGTCCACGTTCGGAAGACAGAAAAACTATGAATGTCCCTCATGTAGTGTTGACTTATGCGTTCAGTGCATCGATCACCAGTAAACACTTTATTATTATTTTTTTTTTATAATTTTGTTCTTTTACAGCTCTTTGTAGGAGTAAGAGATAGTATGTATGGTAATTTCAATTAAATGAATGAAAATAAAACTGAAAATAATTGAGATCGATGGAATAATTTCTTCCATCTTAAAATAAGCTATGTTTGTACTACACAATAACTATACTTGTTGCAACAACCATATGAGTATTTATTTTTTTGTTCAAAGAAAGAAAAAGACCCGTATCGAGATGATTATGCCGTTTGATATTTTTTGAAATATTTAAAATTAAAAAAGATATACGGTTTTTAACGAAAAAAGTCAATTTTTCGCATTGCATGATTCATGAATATTTTTTATAATGTCAAAATTGGAAATGCGTTTTCAAACCTACTGATTATTATTTCCAAGGTTTTAAAGAATATACAGTATTTTTTTGGAGTCAAAATTATTCATTCAGTATAAATGACAGTTTGGTGGACGAGGGAGCTGGAAAAGAAGAGAGGGAAGGAAAGGATGAGGGAGAAAGGGGGAAGGGAAGAATGGGAATGTGAATCGGAAAGGAGGTGAATGTCTGTATGTGTGTGGAACCGGAAGCCCATGGTCAGGGAACTAGAGCTCTCTCTCTCTCTCTAGGATAGTAAATTTAGTTTAGCAATAAAATTTTTAGTTGTTAAATTAGGTTAAGTTGTTATTTGATTAATAGATTATATTAAGTTGACTAGTAAGTAAGATAATTGTAAGTTAGTTATAAGGTAGATTTAGATAGATGTAAGTGGATGTAAATATAGGCATAGGTGTGGAGGCTAGGGGGAGTGAGGAGGAGATTGTAAAAGGATTGTAAGAGGTTTGGGTATGCTCCTCGGAAAAGCGCCTTCAAACTTTGAGGGGAAGAATAAAAAATCTATCTATCTATCTATCTATAAATGACAGCTGTTAAAAGTACCTAAATAGCGCACCCTAAATGCACAACTTGAAATATTTTTAAGTATTCCTTCATAGAATGGTTTAAAAAAGATTTTGAAATATTTTATTTTTAATAATTAACTATTTTTGGTTTGCCCGATTTTTAGATTTTTGTATTGGTAACATTTGTAATCATCAACAAAACTCATGAAATGTACTCTTTCTTTGTATTCAATTAAGAAATTAGATAAGTTAGTCGTAGCATAGTGTTACGTCTTGTAGCGTAATTCAAGAATGGTCAGTTTTTGGGTGACTGAAATGCGTTTTGGTATATTCACTATCTGAGAATATTAGAGGCATGTTGATATGAAGTCGTACAGCTAACTAATGATTACTGATGTTAATATGAAGCACATTACCTTCTACATCTCAAATAGTAAATGCAGCTTGTGTAAACAGAATAGATAAATATTATACAATCAATTTGTTCGTATAATAGGTACCATATCGAACGAAAAACTGTCCGGTGTTATTTCGGATTTTTGTTATAAATTTTAAACAATCATTTTTGCACCTATATTAATATGACATTGACGTTCGTTGAGTGCAAGAAGAAATAAGAAGACAACGCTAGTGTTTATAATATAACTATTTGTAAATATTTGTATAATAGGAGCAAATAATAAAGTGGAACATATAACAAAAATGTTGGCACCAATTATAATTACCAATAATAACAATTATTACGAACAAAGGTGTCAATCGTTAGTGTGATTTACGACGACGTGTTTTTCCGAGTCAGAGTTGAATAATTCGAGTGAGCTGGCGGTTCGTTTAACAGACATATGCGTTCCGACAGTTTACAAGAATATTCAAGATTATCGACAATTCAAGCAGTGATAAGACGGAATTGTTGGTGCAAGACGAGTCGATAATTGTAAGGTAAAGACATAAAGACGTAAAAAAGACGATTAATAATGATGGGACTGACATGTGACTCGAGGCTCTCACAGTTGCTGAGCTTAGATCTATTCTTAAGAATGAAGGACTTGCTGCGGGAGGAACAAAGGTTGAGCTTCTTGAACGTCTACAAGCTAATGGCATAAGTGAAGCGTTTCTGCCTTCAGGTTTTGACGACTGCAGTGAACAGCAAAGCGACACAAGAAATTGAGTTAACAAGACGAGAAAAAGAATTAATGTTACGAGTGCTTGCAATAGCCAAGCGAGAACTTGAAATGTTACAACGTTTGCAAGTAAGAGGACAAGCTGCAGAAGAGACGAGCAGAGGGGAACAGAGTGTATCCCTTGCACCGATTGTACCGTATAGAACAGCGGAAGTGCCGACTTCTGCAAAGGTAAATGTGACAACGATAGCGGATCTTTTAAATAATTTTGATGGGAGTTTAGATAGCTTTGAGACGTGGGAGAGACAAGTGACTTTCTTGAAGACGGCGTACAATCTCGATGATAATATGACGCAAATTCTTATTGGAATAAGATTAAAGGGAAAAGCACTTGAATGGTTTCACTCGAAGCCCAAATTCATCGAAATGACATCCAATGATTTGTTAGTTGCATTTAAGGGTATGTTTCATCATAAACCAAATAAAATAATATTACGACGACGCTTTGAAGACCGTATGTGGAAGAAAAATGAGTCATTTCATGATTATGTTTATGAAAAAGTTATCTTAGCAAATCAAAGTGCGGTAAGTGATGAAGATATCATTGGTTATATTGTTGAAGGGATTCCAGATCCTCACCTGCGAGACATTGCACGTGTCCAATGTTTTTCTTCAAGGGAATTAATCTTGGCAGCTTTTGAAGAAATCACGCTACGCGATAATAATGGACTATCAATCAATAGTAGCATAAAATCAAAAGAAAAGTTAAATGGAAGTAAGTACAAGAGTAATAGCCATGAGGAAGATATGAAAATTGCGACGGGTGGAAAGAAAGAATCCGGTGATGAAGAAAAAATAGTTAAACGATGTCACAATTGCGGTAGGCCATCTCACATCAGCGGTGCGTGTCCTGACAAAAACAAAGGACCGAAATGTTTTGGTTGCGATGAATATGGGCATAAAGTGTTGGATTGTCCTAAAAAAGAAAAAGACAGACCAATTGCATAATAGCATCATCGATGTCGAATAAACATAACGTAAACGTAAAAATAAATAACATTCTAATATCAGCAATTCTGGATACAGGGAGTGATTTAACGGTCATGCGTGCAGACGAATTTATTAGAATTGGAGCACCTAAATTAATTGACAAAAGAGTTCCATTCCGTGGTGTGGGAACTGAATCGAATATAACTCTGGGAGAGTTTAATGCGACGATAATGGTTGCCGGACATTCTTATCCGATTTTAATTCACATAATTTCTGATAATCTCTCTTCTCACAAATTATTGATAGGTCGTGATTTTCTGGGCAAAGTGGATCTACACGTGAGGCATGGTGTGGCAAAAATTAGTCCCATATATGACGAACTTGGTGTAAACGATGCTCTAAGGTTGAAGGAGGATGAGTTCTATTCTTTGGAAAAGAAAAATTTTGAATTATATGAAAAATTACAGGAGACGGTACCATGTAAAGAATATGATAAATTATTAGAGGAGTTACGTGATAATGAAATACTTGTTAATAATATGCAAAGTAAAATTGACGAACAGATGAAAGAGAAACACGAATTATTGATTCAATATGAAAACTTATCTCAACAGAATCATAACTTACTTTGATTTCGTTATCGTTAGGACGACGCAACGTCCGTTGAGAAACAGAAGAAATAGAGAAAAAGGTAAGGCTAGTGCGTGACGTCGAGAGAGAGAGAGAGAGAGAGAGAGAGAGAGAGAGAGAGAGAGAGAGAGAGAGAGTGAGAGAGAATGAATGAGACAAACAGACAGAAATCAGAATTGTAAGAGACGAGAGAATTATTCGAGGAAACTGCGGACGCACCGGTGGTTTCCTCGTACTTTAGCACTTAAAATCTCGACGTACCAGACGAAACGAGCCACGCAGCTGCTAAAACGTGCGAACGTAAGTAACAGTCAAAATTGCGACTTCCAGCTTTTCCATTTACTCCTACTAGTTTCTAATCTCTTCCATTCGTCGAGGAAAAAGTTAGGACGATGAGCTTGGGTGTAAGCGACAATTTCGTTGACAAGTGTCTTACAAGTGCGAATGAGAAAATCTACATTTAGAAATTTTAAAATAATTTAAATCGTTCTAATTAAATTAATCAATTGATTTTAATAGATAGATAGATAGATAGATATTTTTATTCTTTCCCTTGGGGTTTGAAGGCGCTTTTCCGAGGAGCGTACCCAAACCTTTTACAATCCTTTTACAATCTCCTCCTCACCCCCCCTAGCCTCCACACCCATGACCATATTTGCATCCACTTACATCTATCTAAATCTACCTTATGACTAACTTAAAACTATCTTACTTACTAGTCAACTTAATATAATCTATTAGTCAAATAACAACTTAACCTAATTTAACAACTAATAATTTTATTGCTAAACTAAATTTACTATCCTAGAGAGAGAGAGAGAGCTCTAGTTCCCTGACCATGGGCTTCCGGTTCCACACACATACAGACATTCACCTCCTTTCCGATTCACACTCCCATTCTTCCCTTCCCCCGTTCTCCCTCATCCTTTCCTCCCCTCTCTTCTTTTCCAGCTCCCTCATCCACCACTCACCTTCCCCTCCTTGCCCCAACACCTCCCTCATTTTCCCCCACCAACTCTCCCCATCCTCCTTTATCCTACATTCTCCCAACACATGCTCCCACGTTTCCTCACCCTCCCCACACATCCTACACCTCCTCTTCTCCTCCGCCTCCCAGTACCTTGCCCCTCTCATCTCATTATTCAACCTGAATCTCACCACCCTCCTCCACCTACTCTCCCCCCATCCCTTCCTCAGATACTCAGGCACCTCTTCTCCTCTCACCTCCTTATACCACCTATTATACCTCCCCCCTCTAATCCTTTCCTCTCTTTCCTCCCTCTGCAACTCCCTGTCCCTTTGTTCCCAACCATCATACACTCCCTGCCCCTCCCTTCTCCTTTCCTCCATTTCCTTTATATCATTGCGCCTCTCTTCCCAGAATTCCCTTCTCTCCTCTTCCCATCCCGATAACCCCTTTCCCTCCGCTATCCTCCTCTTCATTTCCTGCCAGCATTTTCTCGCCAGTACCCCACCCCTTCCCTCCTGCAATTTCCTCTCAAAATTCATCGCCCTTCTCCCAGTCCCTATCCTAAATTTGTCCTTTTTTATCTCCTCCCTTATCAAATAACCCGGAGTACACCAGTCTACCCCCAGTGTCCACCTTATCCACCTCTCCTGCATCGCTTCCACTTCCTTCCGCTCCCTCCACCCCCATATCTCCGCTCCATACTCCATCACCGTCCCTACCAATATCACATACAGCTATATTCTTCTCTCCCAATCCCCTGCAAACCTTCTTTTCCCTATTCCCCAAACCTGCCTAACCAATGCCCCCGCCTTCCTGATTCTTTCCCTCACATGCGCCTCCTGATTCCCATTCTTCTGCACTTTATACCCTAAGTATGAGAATTCCTTCACCTCCTCGATTCTCTTTCCCTTCCATCTCCACTTCACCTCCGCCATTCTCCCCCCCCCCTTTCTGAATCTCATCACCTTTGTCTTCTCCACATTCACCTCCAGCTTTTTCTTGTCCAGGATACCCTCCATCTTCCCCAGCATGTGCACCATCCCTTCCTCGCTTTCCGCCAACAACACCATGTCGTCCGCATACGCCAAACAGAACACCTTCTCCTCCCCCAGCTTTATTCCCCCCCATCCCCTTTTCCTTAGCTTCTCCTCTACATCCGCTATAACCAGGTTGAAGAGACACGGACTCAACGGACATCCCTGCCTCACACCCCTCGCCGTCCAAAAACTCTCCCCTACTCTCCCCCCCACCCTCACCTTACTCCTCGTCTCCCTGTAAATCTCCTCTACCCTTCTCCTTAGTCCCTCCCTCACCCCCCTTTCCCTCATCGCTTCAAACAGCACCTTCCTATCCACCGAGTCAAATGCCGCCTTTAGGTCCAGAAAGGTAGCCACTACCCGCCCGCCCTTCCTTTCCAGCTGCCTATTCACTAAATAATTTATTACGTAAATGTTGTCCATCACTCCAATTGATTTTAATAATAATCTGGATTCTATTATTGTTTAAGAAAAATGCGATTCAATATTCTTGTACTGAATCATAAATTGTTGTATTTAATTTTATATATATATATATATATATATATATGTAAGTAGGATTTCAAAAAATATCCTACACAACCACCCACCCACCCATCCACCCCCTCCCACACATGTATATACGTATATCATGAGAAGTAAATACGAAGTCTAATGGTAAAATTTATAGGAGTAACATTGTAAAATTATATCTCGTAAAAGTAACGTGCGTCTTACATAAACATTGTTTAAACTGAGCATTAAAATCAAGGATACTTTATTTCGCTATGCAAGATTCAAAACACTTTTCCTTGCAATTTCGGACAATCGTATATTGGACGTGTCAACGCATTAAGGGATTATTTCATGGCAGAAAATTTAGTCGAGCTCTTAAATAAATATTCGAGTTATTAACGTCCTTCTCTTTGCGAATTTTAACGTTAATTAACATCATTTTTTTCACTTGTTTAAATTTTTCGCGTTTACTTGTTATGTTACGTTTCTTCTCGTCGGGGAGTTCGTAAAATTTTTGAAAAAAATTTCCACGAACTTTCGAAAATTTTCGAAAGAAAAAAGATCAAAGAACTCTTATACCGTGTACCACACGAAATTATAATTATTCAGATCCGTAACTAAAGCAATAACTCTGTGGCCGATCGAAATGAAATTCTTCACGGGCGTCCTTGTGAATACCAGATTTGCTCGACGAAGTGAAAAGCAGGACGACGACGACTTTCTCTCTCTCTCTCTCCCGTTATTTCCTCTCTTGTTGCAGGAAACGATAATCCGATCTACATTATTTCCGAAACGCATACGGGACTTGATATGAGGGAAGAAAGTGAGTGAGTTTAGGAAGCTTACAAATTGGACAAATCTCATTCGAACTTCCGTGCATTTCTGCCATTTTATCCATAAAAATAGAAAAGAGAAAAAGAGTACAAAAAAAAGAGAGAAATAAATAAATAAATAATTGAAGTAAGAGATACGCGTGCATGTTAAACGCGAGTAATAGAAAGATCGCGTCGTTGGTTACTCGTCGATGGTCAAATTTCACAATGTTCAAATATTCTCTGCTCTTACGAACAAGCAAATGCCGGCATATACGATTCGATAAGTTTACGTAATGCGTCGTAGGCGAACAGACGAAAAAACAATTCTTTTTTGACATACAATTCACGATTTTTTAGTGTATATAAGTAAACTTTTATCCCTCCGTTATTATTTTTATGTAGGAACGTTGTATGTACTTTATATATTTCTTTTTCCACAATAAATCTGTATTTTACAGTTTGAATTATTTACTGTGTAAAAAAAATCATCCTTTCATATAAATAATATTCTAAAGCGATTAAGAGTGACTTTAATTTATCGCAATCGAATATATAATATAATTTGCTTTTATCCAAATGTGACTCTATATTTGTAGTAGTAGTAGTAGTAGTAGTAGTAGTAGTAGTAGTAGTAGTAGTAGTAGTAGTAGTAATAATAATAATAATAATTAATAATAATAATAATAATAATAATAATAATAATAATAATAATAATAATAATAATAATAATAATAATAATAATAATAATAATAATAATAATAATAATAATAATAATAATAATAATAATAATAATAATAATAATAATAATAATAATAATAATAATAATAATAATAATAATAATAATAATAATAATAATAATAATAATAATAATTTTTTTTTTGCGAGGGAGGAGAAATGCATTGACGCACGATGTACCAGGCCCCCATTTCTGGCCTACTGGCTAAAACTCCTCCCTCATTCGCCTGGACACTAGTCCGGGACTGTTTAACACATTTCTTCGGACTAGGCCATTTTACTTTGCCCTTTAGGCTCGCTGCTAACTGTCATCACATTTTTCTTAGTTACTTAGGAGGCCCTATCCAAGTCATTTTTCTTTTTGCGAAGGATATCCTGCACCCAGTGAGTTGTCAGGATCCAATGGTCTTCTTTTCGGAGCATGTTCTCCACTATGTCGTCGGGAGTCATTTGTTCGATTTTTGTCTGGAGCTTTCGCTTGCGTTGTGCCCAGCGGACACAGTGGAAGAAGGTATGCTCCACGTCATCTTTTGTTTCTGGGCAGTACAGACACTCTTGTGTCTTTTTCTTGTAGAGATAGGTTCGGAAGTATCCATGCCCGCTCAGGAATTGAGTCAGGTAGTAGTCGGTTTATCCGTGTCGACGTTTCGGTCCACGTTTTCACATCTTTAACTAGTCTCGCAGTCCAGCGTCCTCTCATTTCATGTTCCCAAAGCGACTGCCAGCTCCGAAAGGTCTTTTCTCTCTCCTCTTCGCTTGCTGTCGCCTTTCCGACCTCGGATTTCCTGAGGTGCACCGCTTTCCGTTCTTTCGCCATGAGCGCAATGGGGATGACTCCGGCGATCACTAAGATGGCTGGTTCGGACACTGTCCGGTACGCAGAGGCCATCCTAAGCGCTACTCCCCTCTGTACCTGCGCAAGGCGTTTCCGGTATACCTTCTTGCTGAGACAGTCCGCCCACACCTCAGCCCCATAAAGGAGTACCGATTGTACCGCGGTCATGAGCAGTCGACGCTTACTGGCTTTGGACCCGGCGACGTTTGCCATGAGCCTGCTCAGGGAAGTAACGCCCTTCGTAGCTTTGTCCGCCGTTTGTTGTATCTGTGGCCAGAAGCTCAATCTGCGGTCGATCGTCAGGCCCAGATATTTAATTGTAGGCTTGGCCTCTACTGCTACCTCTCCGACTAACAAAGGGGGAAAGGTGTTTATTCTCCTCTTTGTAAGGATGACTATTCCTGTCTTTTCGGGAGTTAGCAGCAGGCCGTGATCTGCCATCCAGCCTCTAATTGTCCGCATGACTTGGTTCAACTTTATCTGAGCCAGTTCGACGTCTCTTGCCGCGATGAGAGCCGCGATATCGTCCGCGTATCCTACAAGGAGCGTTTCTTCCGGCATTTTGGTCCTCAGCAGGGTGTCGTAAACTATGTTCCAGAGGTCCGGCCCGAAGATAGATCCCTGGGCCGCTCCAGCCGTGACCTTCATTTTTTTCCGTCCCTCCGTGGTCTGATAAAGTAGAGTCCGATTTCTCAGGTAGTCATCGAGCATGCGCAGGAGATAATTCGGTACTTGGAAAGTATATTCCAGCGCATGCATGATGTCACATCACCTTGCGGAGTTGAAGGCGTTCTTTACGTCGAGCGTCACCAATAGGCCTACTCGACGCGAGTGCCAGTTGTGGTCCTCCGTTTGCCGGACTGCCTTCGCGATCTCTTGTACCGCATCTATCACTGATCGCCCCGCTTGGAAACCGTATTGCTTCGGTGACAGGTCGCCGGCGGCCTCGATCGCGAGTCTCAACCTCGCTTTAATTAATTTTTCGAGCAGTTTGCCTGCCGTGTCGAGCATGCACAACAGCTGATAGGACGATGGTAGCCCAGGATCTCCTTTGCCCTTGTAGATGAGCACAAGGCGCGCTGCTTTCCATCGCAAGGGGAAAACACCAGTAGCTAAGCAGGCATTATATGCCTTTAGCAGTAATCCTGGATTTTGCTCCACTACGGTTTTTAGTATCTCGTTTGGAATGCCGTCGGGTCCTGGTGCCTTCTTATTTCGCAAGGTTCGGGCCGTCCTTTACAGTTCTTCTACACTGAAAGGAGGACAGTTCTCTACTTGGCCGAAATCTATTTTCGGTCTGGTGGGGTGTACCGGGAAGAGGGTGCCCACGATGTTTTCTATGGTAATCGTGCCCATGGCTCGGGATGGTTTCAGGGCCACGAGCTTCTGGGTTACGATTTTGTAGACCAGTCCCCATGGGTCCTTGTTAATGTCCACCCCCAGTTTCCTCCAGCAGTCGCCCTTGCTATTATTTATGGCCCGACGCAATTGTTTCTTCGCGGTCTTGTATTCCGCAAATTTGGCATTTGCATTGTTCCCTTTCTTTGCCCGTTGTGCAGCTCGTCTCGCTTTCAGGCACTTTAGACGCAGGTCCGCGATTTCGGGAGTTTACCAGTATGCAGGTCACTTGCCATGGCTAGATCTCTTGCGCGGTATGGCGGAATCGCAAGCCGAGACTATGTGGCGAAAAGTAGCCTTTATAAGCCTTTCGGTCGCAGCCTTTTCTGTTTCTTTGAAATCTTCGGTCTCTTCTATCTCCCGGGATATCGTCCTACTGAAGATTCCGGCGTCCATCTTATTGAGATTCCATCTGCGTGGGGTCGCTTTGTCCTCTCTGCCTCTCCGTGGTTCTCCGCGAACGTTCAGGATAATGTATTGGTGATCGCTGCCGGTGTAATCTTCGATCACCTTCCACTCCTCGATCCGCGGTAACAGGCCCTCATTTGCGAGGGAGATGTCCGGAATCGTCTCGGTGTACCCGGGGCGCCGGAAGGTTGTGGTGGAGTCAACGTTCAAGACATAAAGCCCTGTTCTGGCCACCATTTCCATCACGTATTTCCCCTCGAGTTTTGGTGTGACATTCCCCACTCGACCACCCTAGCATTAAAGTCGCCTGCCACCAGGATGCTACCTGACGTGTTTCGGACCACTTCCTCCAGCGCGTCTATTTTTTCCAGGAAGTCGTGGATGTGTTCGTTTGGTGTGAAGTAGCAACTAAAATATGTTACCTCCCTATATTTAATCCAAACGAAACCCCAGCGGCTTCCATGGCTCTCTACTGGTATCTTGCTTGGCTCCAGGGTCCAAATGGCCGCTGTGCCGCTGAGATCAGAGAACCATAGGGGCGATTTTTTGTCCCTGTATTGTTCACTGATCAATAGCGGGTCTGCCTTCTTCTCCTGAGCCAGCTGATCCAATCGATCGTTTGCTGTCCTGCTCCTGTTCAGGTTCGCTTATAAAACTCGCGTCATCGCAGGAGCTTTTTGGCCTTGTTGAGAGCTTCTTTGAAGACTCTACGGCGCCCTGATCCAGGGACGTGGTCACACTCAAATTTCCCC
The DNA here is from genome assembly GCA_918808275.2 of Dolichovespula sylvestris. Classification (NCBI taxonomy): domain Eukaryota; kingdom Metazoa; phylum Arthropoda; class Insecta; order Hymenoptera; family Vespidae; genus Dolichovespula; species Dolichovespula sylvestris. Next base: position 679,330 of record OU964964.1, on the reverse strand, counting down.
TGTCATCTGTTTTCCTTCGTACATAGCAGGCAATTTTCCGAGGCCCTGCACTCTCTCGCCTGGTGATTCGCTTCGCCACATCTGTGGCAGAGTCTGCTTCTATCCGAGCCCATGTAGTTCCGGACGATGTGCCCATATTCGAGGCAACTGTAGCACCTTGAAACTACCACCCTCTGCCTTACTTTGCAACTCACCCACCCTATCTTGATATGCTCCGACTTTAAAAGTCGGCTTGCTTCTTGCTCGCTCACCTCTACGATGGCTATTTTAAGCCCTCTGCAGTTAGCTTTCGTGAACTAGATCTTCAAATCTTCGGAACGCTCCTGTGTGTTCTTCCTGATCGCCTCTTCCACTTCTTGGACAGTGGTTAAGCTATCAAGATCCTTAATCTCTATCGTCACCCTAGGTTCCAAGTGGCGAACCATCGCCTTGTCCCCTAGGATGTTTCTGAACTTGTCTTCGAAGGCGACCTTGTTCTTTGTGCCCCTGCCCAATTCCAGGAGCACATCGCCTGCCCTTGTTTGGCGAATCGATCTTACCTCTGCCTCAGAGTCCTCCGGTTTGGTTTTGCTGCGGATTTCTCCGAGCACCTCCGTGTAGGTACTTCCTCCGCTTGGTTTGATCAGGAGGGCCTCCAGGCGAGGTTTTGCCCATCTTGGTTTATTTCTTTTTTTTTGTTTCTCCTGGCCTTTCTCTTTTTCGCTGGCCGTCTGGGTGGGAGTCTCTGCTATTTTCTTCTTTGTCTTTTTTTGTTTCTTAACTACTTCCGTCCAAGAAGGGGAGGGAAGCGTCTCTTCCTTCTTCTTTTTTCCGGCCTTCAGTTCTACCGGCCTCGTCGCCGCTCTTTTTTTGTTGGCCCTCCCTGCCGTTTCGACCTGGGGTGCCTTGTCTCGCGGTTTGTCGTGCTCCGTCCGTGCGTGTTGCTCCCTCCTAGAAATTTCTATCGCTTTCCACGATGCTCGCAGGTGTGCAACGACGTCCAGTGCTTCTCCCAAAAGCAGGATGCCTTTTTTAACGTCTGCACTGATATTTCTCTGGCGCTCAATTGCACTTTTCATGGCCTTTAATATATCCCTGCATTTCGCTAGTTCCTCCTCTTCTTTTTTCCTTGCATTGGCAATATGATCATCGATGGGAGAGCCGTGGAGCACCGTCCTCTCGGAGTCCTCCATTTTCGGTGTGGAGATTTTTTCCTCTTTTTCTTTCTCTCTCTCTATACTTCTTTTCCCTTTCGGGGTTGTCTCCTTGATCGGGGTTTGCGGTGGTGTTCGTCCGATTTTTGATCTCCATTCAAAAGGATTTTTACTGCTTGTCGCTTTTAATCCAACGCCGGCCAAGTCAGCCACCGGCATAGGACTGCAATTGCAAGATGACGACGACTGCGGGCCTGCTTGCGCACTCTGTTCAGCCGCCGCTACTGGAGGGTCCATCCCCCTGCAGCGTAACTCTTTTTCTCCTTCGATACTGCCCATGTTTGGTTTATTGTTCTGGGTGCCCGTCCCATAGCTATTTTTGGTCAACCCCGGAAATTAATCCCCGGTACACTGTATTTCTACAAGGCGTCCCCCTATCCGCCACCTGGGGAGGCGCCCGATGGGGGAATAGCTACCCCACACGGGAATAATAATAATAATAATAATAATAATAATAATAATAATAATAATAATAATAAAAATTAATAATTCGTGCGTTTTAAAAATGCATAAACATCTCTTTTACATTTTCTCCTCTTTAAAACACCTATTTAACAATTCAGATAAAGTGTTTTTGTAAAAATAAAGAAAAAAATGAATTAAAAAATTATGCGTCGGAAGAGATACAAAAAAGATCCGGTTTTTTTCTTCCTTTCGATTCTTTTTTTAAAATTATATTTGGAAATGGAAACGCAAACAACGCATGATCCTCGAAAAAAGAAGAAATTTAATTCTTGAAGGTATTCATTGCTTCGTGAATCGAAAGAAATCTACGAAATGTGAAAATAAAAGGGAAGGGATAATCGTGCGCATCTTGTAATCTTACTGTACACGCGCGGATGCTCCTCGTACTGTAGCTTCTTCCATCGATGCATATGGATGAGGGAGGCGATGTGTAGGCGCGTGAGTTCATGTAAAAGGCAAAAGCACGCTTTCCAGATGTCAGGAATGGATGGATGGCACAGCAAAACGAGCTCGCAGAACGCTCGACGATAAAAGTCGAATCGTGAAGATCAATGCGTTGAAAGAAAAGAGCGATGATAAAGTTCGCGACGAGAATATTTTGTACTTCCCTGGAAAATACTCAAGAGTTTCTTTCCTTTTCTTCTTTTTCTGTTTATTCTAATTTTTTACGTAACATTCGCTCTCTTTTATCTATTTAATTTTATTTCATCAACTCATATAAAATTCAAAGAAATAAAATTTTCCGTGACAATGACCAGTGATTTAATACGACTGCGCTTAATGAGTATAGTAGATCGTGTGTCGGAGCATATTGGTGATGTCTTCGAGTCGTCGTCTTCAAGCCGTAAATGGAGATAAGCTTGAGTCGACCATCCTCTTCTCTACGTTTCGATACAGACTCTGTGGATGAATCTCGAGGATCGCGAACAGCATATCGGCGAATAAAGGATATACATGTATACCATCTTAAACCGTCTCCTATCTACTCGTTCCTCCCGATTCACACCATCTCTTCAAACTATCCTCATTTTCCACTTTAAGGTGTACCACGGCTTATTGTCGTTTTATTCCTCAATTACCTTTCCCTTTGTAACGAGTATAACAAGGTCATCTTTATTCTCAACGAAAATGTTAAGCTTCTGTTTCTTTTCTCTTTTTTTCTTCCTTCCTTTCTTCCTTTTCGATCACTGCAATATCAGATAAATAAATATTTCATTTAGAAATTTAGATTATGGTCGGATATTGATCGGTGGCCGGACGTTTGGCCCGTAAAGAATATTTTGTAAGTAAAGCGAATAGAAAAAAAGAGATTGCAATACACAAATAATAATTTTAGCACAACGACGGACTACTCGAATAGAATGATTTTTGCAGACGAGAGTAAATATAATATTTTCGGAACTGACGGACACGATACTATTTTGAGGAAAAAAGAAAATAAAGAAAGAACTAAAACTAGAAGACTTACGACCTACAGTGAAACATGTGGTGGAAAGTCTGTAATGGTTTGGGGCTGTACGAGTGCTTTTGGTGATGACACATTAAATTTTATTGATGGACTAATGAACCACAGCAATTCTTTTTTTTTAATTATATTCACTTTAGAAATTTGCAAAAATATGTACATTATATATATATATATATATATATATATATATATATATATAAGCCGTTCACAGGCTAAATCGATTAACACCACTTTTTTAATTTTTGTAAATTTAAATGTTAAAACATTTAATGCAGTTACTTACTTTTTATATTTATAAGAAATTTTCCAAATTTTCGTTATTTCATACCATTAAATGACAAAATTTTTTTGACCATCGAATAAAAAATAATTTATTTCAGAATCCAATCTGATTAATTCATTACTCTAATATAAATCGTTGCAATAGTGCAATTCAATCGCAGCAACAAGGCCTTAATGATAACGGTAAATCTTCCAGTAGTATAGTTAGTGTAGTTCAAATAACACGTATGGATATTTTCTCAACAAAACCTTTAAAAAACTTCATCATTAACAGACAATTAACAATTACAGAGATATCAGTAAATTGGTTTAAAGTGCGCTGAATAAAATTAGAAATATCTGAACACCACATGTTATACAATTCAAAGATGACTTTAACAAAAATTCAAAATTTAATGTCATTGATATAAAAAAAAAAATTGTAGCGGGAAAATCATTAGGTCTGAAAAAATGTAGACCGGCCATTGTTATATCCTGCAGGTAGAAATGTCACAAGAGGAAGAAGGGAAGATATGATGGATCTGTTGAAATTCATTTGTCCTATTAAACATGATCGTTATGAAAATGTAAGAACAAAACGACATGACGAGACCTCAAATAGGGCTGACAAGGACCACGTCATTTGTGTTGTTGATGAATCAATTATCAATCTAAACAAACTAATAATAATAAAAAAAAAGAAAAAGCGTTTCTGGACCTATATTTATATAATTTTTTTCATCGTTATAGTCAGTAAAATATGCTCTTAAAGTTTGGCGATATATTTCTCTCTCTATATATATAGCTATAGATATTATAACGCATTTTTAACTATTAAAAAATTTACAATACCTCCCATTAAATGATCGAATAAATCAGATCGGAAGAGGCAGACAACGTTCGTTGCACTTAATTTCTTATGAATAACATGTAAAAGTGTGTCTTTCAATTTTTAAAACTTTGGTTCTTACCGAGAAGGATATCGAGAATATCGGTTTAAAGCATAAATTTCGAACAGCTTCTTTGAATCGACTCTACTAAGAATATTCATCTAACCGTTGTGCCTCGTAGGGTGGAAGATTAAAAGTGTAGGGTTATCCACTTTGGAAGGATATATCCGGGGTAGCGTCGTGTAGACGAGAGGGTGACTCTACTAAATACGGCACTCGTGATATTCAACGATATGTATCAACCATTGCTCCTATCTCTCTGGGATGATACGCGGAAATTTCACGTGTGTGTAGATATATGTGTGTGTGTTATGTGTGTGTATGCATACGTATATTGAAGTCGATCCAGGATTTACATCGACTTTGTACCTCTTCAATGTCTACATTGAATCAGTATTCCATTACTCTGATGTATCCAATATGGACATTTCTACGGTCATCGATTATACTTAATGCATTTAAATCGAATAATTTTCATGTAAGAAATATGATAAACGATTCGGATGCATCGTTATAGAAAAGATTTCATGGTTTTTTATATATATATTTTTTACTTTTTCTTGACGTTCAAGACGAATCTTATTTTTCTATGATTGTATAATTATTAGATAAATAAATAAAATAACAAAATAGTCGTTCATTAATCGGTATTTCAGTAATTATTGAATAGATATTATTTATTTAAATAAATACCTAAAAATGAATAACGAATGATGAAATATTAAAATAAATTATTATATAGTAAATATAATCAAATTAATTACCTTACGTTAATTATGACGTCTCAATTAATATGAAATTGATGATATGATAAGAAGTTTTGCTTAAGATTTAAAAAAAATATATATATTAGTTATTATAATATACAATAAGTGGTTATTTAAAAAATATATAAAAAGAATAATTAAAAATTAAAGAGAAATGTCGTTTATTTGTACTCGAATCAACTAGGACAATAATACGTTTTAATAGTCCTAAATGGCATAAGGCCAAGGACGACCTACAGAAACAAAAAATTGATATTATGTTTTAAATTTTCAACGAATTCTGAAGGAAATAATAAATCTTTACTCATTCTACAACTCGATGAACAAAATATATGAATTATGAAACAAATTGAAAAAATTTCCAAATGGAAAATATTTCTTTTTGTGAAATAGAAAAAAATAGGAAATATATATTTTTCAATTTCTATAAACAATAAATTAACCGCGTGACAAAGATAACATTTTGATTTTAATTAAAAAAAATACCAATCTTTCCTCTCTTTCTCTCTCTCTTTTTGTTAATTTTTCATTACATACCTACATTCCTCTTTCCAAGATGAAACTAATTTTGATTTCCTTTGAAAAGACCGAGAGATCCGCTTATTTCGCAATTGTCCCCGTTCCTCTCACAAAAAAAAAACAAACAAAGAAAAGAAAGAAAAGAAGAAGAAACAAATTTCTGAAACGTATATATAAAGGTTGTTATAAAAGCATACGTCGCGTTGGGAAATAATTTTTAAATTGTTACGTTAAGATAGATAAATCTTGAACCTTAGCGTGTTCTTTCTTTTACCTTGTTAGGGTGCAACCTTAACAAGTATTTAATGGAAAGATATTCTTTTAACAAAAAAAAAAGAACGGAAAAATAAAGAAATAAATAATAATAAAAGATGAAAACGTGGTAGTTTGAAAGAAGATGAACGAAGATCAAATGACCGAATTTAGGATTATGAAAACAATTTCCACGATATTATTACAACGTTCTAGTATAATAATTCAGTACTAAATGCTTTATGGAGAATTATTTTCCCGTGCGATTTAGCGATGCTTCTCCCCGGCATTTCCCCAATTCTCTTCTCCTCCTACCCTCCCACCTTCTTTTACTAGATCGGATTCACATTTTTGTTTGTTTTATAATTATAATAGTTCCAATTAAATTTTTATCGCGAACATTAACGACACTCGGTTTTTATTTTTCTTTAACGTTCGTTCACAGAGAGGGAGTAGCATGTAATTTGAGAAATATACAAAAGATCGTTCTGCTTTCTGAATTTTTATGTCATCTCGTTTCCCTTTTATCGTCTGGTATACAATAAAATATTATTATATTAGATATTAGTAGATAAAAAGTAGATTTGACGAAGATCATCGGTTCGATGATTCCTGTTTCTCGCTTATGTAATTGCTGCTAATATGCACATATTGATATTAAACATTAGCGGATCATTATCGATGATAATTTACCATCGGTACATGATCGTTCAACGTAGCGCACAAAGCAATCGTTGCTCGGCACTGTCAAACTTGATTTATCTTGAATCGATTTAACGCGCCACTCCGAGGGCTATTAATAATTCAATTCATCGTCCGCGAGTAATTACTAAACAGTGGTTACAGCCGAGTAGTGTCACAGGAAGTCGATCCATTCGTTATATTGCCAATAATGAAACGTTTCAATTTCTCTTTGTACGTCATACTATTCCGGTTTAATAAATTATCACCGCCAATTATCTTTCCAATTATGAATTATTATATATTCGATCTCTTTCAGCGACCATCAAGGGACAAATTATGTTTCTACAATGAAACGTTTCAATGTTTAATAGATTCCATGTATTATTTTTTAATTCTATTATGACGAAAATAACAAATGTATATCTACGAGTGTACATATATATATATATATATATATATATATATATATATATATATATATATATATATCTTTTTGTTCGCGAAATTAATGGAACAAGGAACTATCATTTATAACGGTGATATTCCTCAGATCTAATTGGTCGGATTTAACAGATGATTCTTCATAAATTGGTGAAGGTGAAAATAGATTCTTTCGCTGATTCGAGCCAACGATGACAGCTGAAGAGAGAAACTTCCACCGAAGTTTCGAGTAGTGCTCTCCTAATCAGAGGAAGGGATATTGAAATAATACAAAAGTGTAATTTAAATGGTTTCGTTGTTCGAAAGAATATTTAGTTTTATTAACGTGAACTGAGATATCAATTATCATAATCTTATATATCGTATATTTATCGTTATCCCGAACTCATCTCGATTGTCCAAACTCTTTACACGATTTTTCTTTTTCTTTGTTTTTTTTCCCCAATAGATAAAATTTCTTCACGTTGAGAATCTCGCGTTACGTAATCGTCTTCGGACCACTAAAATACCTTAACCATTTAAATCTCTGATCTCTTACTTTCGACTTCTTTGATAATTAGATCGTAATTTTATACGAACCGAACCGAACCATTTTCGTACTAGGATTAATTATAGAAAGGCATTAAGTTACTAATGCAGGTCTTAAGGCTTTTAAGGATAGAAGAGGTATGTGTAAAAC